>JANAVB010018196.1:1127947-1245447 GCA_029216955.1 Iris pallida | reverse complement strand
GTTTCCCTGAAATATGAAAGACTCCCAAAATTCTGTCTATTTTGTGGTTGTTTGGGTCATGGCATCAAGAAATGTACTATTCATAAAGGCTATGAAGGGTTGATTGATGATAATTGGTCGATGGAACAGAAGATCCAATTCCAATCTCTACTTGATAGAAGACTTGATTCTTCCATTTGTGTAAATCATGCTGCTAGATTCAAGAGTCATCTCTATAATAGAGATCCTTTGAGAAATCAATCTCCTTCTCCTAATTTGAATTCCAATATTGAGGGATCATCAGACAAACGCACGACCACCTCAACCATCATCCCTGCTTCATCATCTCCTGTCATTACTTCTATGTCTATAGATCCTCCACCATCTTTTCCAAACTCACTAAATACCCATCTGTTATCATCACTGTCTTCTCCAATACCCACCTCACCATCTCCACCACTCTACACTACCAATTCCGATGATCCTCCGGTCACGGATCCAGCTGACACCATTACTGCATCAGAGCTGAACCCGATTCAGTTACCACCCACTACTCCTACAAAGGAGGCTATTCCTTTGCTTCCAACAACCGTTTCAGAACCTACTATTCCACCAACTGCTTCTGAGTCTTCTGTTCCACCAACAGTCATTGCACCTAACTTATCGGAAATAGTTCAATTGGATCCACATCTTACTCCCTCATCCACATCTATACTCACCCCCCCCCCCCCCCCCATCAACACCCAATCTTCAAACGTGAATGCTTCATCAGTCTCAGTAGTCCATTCTATTCCCAATGTTAACCAAACCATTCAGTCTACATCCAAATCACCTATTCAACCATTCCTTAAACTTCATACCTCAAATAAGCCTTCTATCATGTCTCCTTCAAGGTTTGATGCTGCTTGGGTTTTGGAACCTGATTTTAACAGTATGTTTTCTCAATCCTGGTGTAAACTTGGCCCCCATGATCTACAAAGCAAGCTCAAAAAAGTCTTACCTAAATTGAAACACTGGGGCAGAACTCGACTTGGTAACATTGACAAAGACATCAGGAATTATGAACAGCGCCTATTGCAAATTCAATCACAAGCTCCTACTGATAATACCTACATTGAAGAAAGAAATATTTAAATGGCTCTTAACAAGTTGCATCTTCAGAAGGAATTGTACTGGAAACAGCATTCTACTATTTCTTGGCTTCAAGAGGGTGATAAAAACACTCGCTTCTTTCATCTGTCTGCTACTGTGAGAAGGAAACGGAATTCGATATATCACATAATCAGGGAGAATGGAATTCAAACCTCAGAACACCAGGAAATCTCTGATACTTTCTTGGCTCATTTCACTACTATGTTTCAAGCTACTAATACAGTACCAGTACCATACCATATCCTTACTGAACTCTCCAAAATCTCTGATACAGATAATGAGATTATCAGCTCTGTACCCCAAGAGGATGAAATCAGAAACATTATCAAAAGCATGAGTCCACACAAATCTCCTGGACCAGATGGGTACCCTGCTTTCTTCTATCAAAAATGCTGGGATGTGATAGACAATGAGGTAACATCACTTATACAAAACTTCTTCATTTCTGGTTCCATGCCACCTCTTCTCAACCATACACATATTGTTCTCATTCCAAAAGTTCAACTCCCCAATAAGCCAGCAGATTTTCGTCCTATATCCCTTTGTAATGTTCTTTATAAGGTCATCTCTAAAATCCTTACTAATAGGATTCGACCTTACCTGTCTTCATTGATTAACCCATACCAAAATGCCTTCATTTCTGGTTGTTTCATTGGGGACAATGTAGTCATTGCCCAGGAACTCATACATTCTATTGCAAAATTGTCACCTACCAACTGTGGTTTTGCTCTAAAAGTTGATATGTCCAAAGCCTATGACCGACTTAGTTGGAATGTCATTGGGCAAGCTCTTTGTGGTCTTGGCATTTCTGGTAAATCGCATCAACTTATAATACAGTGTGTTTCCACACCTTCCTTTGCAATTCTCATCAATGGTGATCCCTCAAAGACATTCACTCCTACTCGTGGTATTCGCCAAGGCTGTCCTCTATCCCCATATCTTTTCATCATTAGTATGGAAATACTCTCTACACTTATCAATACCATGGTTAGAAACTCACTCTATGAGGGTATCACTCTTTGCAACTCTACCAAAACTTACTCACATCTCACATTTGCAGATGATCTTTTTATTTTTGGTAAATGCTCACTCCATAATATCCAACAAATGAAAATCATTCCGAAAACCTTTGAATTATGGTCAGGCCAACAAATTAACTATGACAAATCATCGATATTCTTTTCTAAGAAAGCTGACATCATTATGTGTGGGCTGTACACTAATCTTTTGGGTGTTCAGTTAATGCAACGAAAGGACAAATACCTTGGTCACCTCCTCCTTCAGTCCAAAAATAGAGTTAATACATTCTCTTCCCTTCTGCATTCCAGCTCGACAATTCTCCAAGGATGGCGTAGGAAATGTCTTACACACGCTGGGAGAACTGTCCTTATTAAATCTGCACTTTCCTCACTCCCCACTTATTACCTATCATCCTATCACATTCCTAAGAAGGTTACCAATTGCCTTGTGAAACATCAAAGCAACTTTTGGTGGGACTCTATGGATAAAAGAAAGTTACACTTCTCAGCTTGGAGTAAACTATCCAGACCAAAATTTCAAGGGGACTAGGGATCCGGGATCCTTATATCACAAATCTTTCATTGGTCTTAAAGTTAACTTGGAGATTCCTTACTGATAATAACTCAACCTGGGTTTCTATCCTAAAACACAAATATCTGCATTCAACTTCTTTTTGGGAGGCAGTCCCTTCAAGGAATATATCTTGTATTTGGTCTAGCATCTTATGCAGTAGAGATTTTCTGGTAGGAAATATTATTTGGTCTATTGGTGATGGTTCCAGTATTAACATATGGCAAGATCCCTGGGTGCCTTCTACACCTAATCACAGAGTTCAAGGTTATACTTTCAGCAATAGATGGGTTCACAATGTTTGTGATCTTATCAACAGAGACTCCATGACATGGAAATCTAATCTCATCCATATTCTATTTCCACCTTTTGAAGCTATGGCTATACTGAAAATTCAGTTATCTCGAAGTTGTGTATCAGATAAGTTAATGTGGAAGCATATGACTGATGGGGTCCTAACAACAAAATCTGCATATCGAACCATCCATGAGAAATTATATCAAGACAAGGGGAACCATGAACATGATGATTTCACTGATTAGAGGAAGCTTTGGTCTCATACAACCATCAGTCCTAATGTCCTGCTTTTTAGTTGGAGAGTTCTCACTAACTCAATCCCAACCAATGTCAATATCAACCAACGCCTCAACCATATTGACGACAAATGTCTTCTATGTAAGGTACATCCTGAAACTGTTAACCATCTTCTTCTTCACTGTCCTTTAACAGGTACTTCTTGGAGTCACAACCTGGAGTTATATTCTATGATTAGAGGAGACTCTACAATATCATCTATCATTACCTGTCTCCTGAAAGAAGGTAACCATGACAAAATATCAATTTGTCTCTACCTAATATGGAGCATATGGAAGGCTAGAAACAAATTCATCTTCGAACACCAAACGATCAATGGGAGAAGAATTTATGAGGAGGCAATCAATTTAAAGAAGAAATTTGAAGCTTTCAACAGAGGGCCATCTACCAGTGAAGATACAACAGCAAAGAACCACTACACTGATCTCTGGCATCCACCTCATCCTAATTGTTTCAAGATCAACTTTGACGGTGCGTTTCTGGATGGAACCATGTCTGCAGGTGCTATACTGAGAGATGAATATGGAAATTTCATATTTGCTCTTTCAAAAATGGATATCGGAGGAACTCCTCTAGAAGCCGAAGCCATGGGTATCCAACTTGCATTGGATATTTATAACAGAGCACAACCATCTTCTGTAGTCATTGAAGGAGATTGCAAGCCTTTAATCGATTCTATCAACACCATCAGCACTTTCCCTCTGTGGAGAGCTAGACACACAATTGAAGAGGCGAGGACTGTCCTGTTAACTGCTACCAACATCACATTCTCACATGTTCATAGGAAAGCAAATGAATGTGCCCATTCTTTAGCAGCACATGCTTTGCATTCAAATACTTCTAACTCTATATCTGTTTATGATGCATTACCTCCTTGTATTCAACCTCATGTCCTCAATGACATGAACAATGTAATTCCTTTATTTTCTTAATGAAGGTTTACTTTCTCAAAAAAAAAAAATGAACATACAAACAGTTTGTTTCTAAATTGGTTACATAACTGAACCAAAAAAATTCCCATATAACTATGTGGCTTTAGGTTCTATTCCTTTCTATCACTCTATTGACAGCAAAGCATGTTATAGCAAACTTCCGGGGTTGAGTATTTGGATCATTTTGTTATATTCAACTGTGTTAAGTATTTCATGTATCGTTTCTTAATAATTTTGAAATTGAAAGAAATTGTAGTCACCATTGCCGGTTGGTTTAGCTGCTATATATAAGTTTTGTTCTTTACATGTTTTTACCTCCTTACTACGCTTTTACACCCTTGTTTATTGGTTTTTTCCGTTTAATTTTTTTTGCCAAATGGATTGGAAAAGATATCCCAAATGTCGGTATCGGTCAGTGTCGATATCGTTATCAATCGGTATCGAATCGGTACATGTCAAACTTTATCGATATTATCGGCCGTATCGGATCAATATCGGCCGATACTGCAAACTATGATTTTCATCTTGATCATAAGCCTATGCTCACACACGTAAAATCAATATGTATTGTAGGATTTTAATTAATGGCTCATAATTGACCCCTTGCCTTCTTATGGGAGAGGAAGGGACTTCATAATGGGGTCCAAACCTTACTGATGTGATTTTATCACAAGTATTGTCCGAAGTTTATCAATGGTACTTTTTCATTTTAGAAGTACTCCCATCTTTCAGTTGTACATGTATCTTAATTGTTTGCCAGTGGTGTTTGATACATGTCGATCTCTGAACTCTGATTTTGTTACATTCTCCTCTTGGCATATTGAACTTTGGTTTCGGTTATGATCTTGATCTTGAATAGGTGCTTGGTAAACCTCTTAATATGCTATTTGACAATCATATAATCTATGAATGTCATCCATCTTTTTGATGTAACTAGCTGGAACGGAATGAAGGGATTACATTATATTGAAGATGAAGTTATGAAAGATTACATATCTAAGTCGTTATAAAGGAAACAAGTGCTAATATAAACAAAATATAGGCTGCTATAGGATGGTTAAAGATCGCTGTGACAAATATGACAAATACCTTGCTTGTATCAGGAAATAATGGGACAGTCGACGGACAGGGAAAGATTTGGTGGGACAAGTTCCACAAAGAAGAGCTTGATTCCACCTGCGGGTACTTGCTCGAGCTAATGTACTCGGACCATGTGCTCATATTCAAGCTTTCATTTGTCAACTCTATGGCATGGAACGTTCACCCAGCAACCAAGAGCTTACAACCGGCCATGTGGCCAATTTTCATTGGTTGTAGGTGGGGCCGGGAGGAACCATGTTAGCAGGAGGTTGAATGGGTTGTAAGGATTTTATAGTAAACTTAGTATTATTGTAATTTTATTGCAGGTGGGATCCTTGTACCCATTAATTGTCCACGGAAAACCTTGACTATTTGTTTAAGATAGCTCGTAGAAAGGGAGAATTTTGATTCGATCTTCGCTTACTTGTACCTGGCCATCCTAATAGATATATTTTTCATTGTGCAGAATGTAATAGTGTCGGGCATTACAATTCTTGCCCCCAACTGATTCCCAAATACTGATGAGATTAACCCAGCTGCTTATACAACTGTGGTCTGTTTCTGATATAATTATATCTGGTGCTTAAATGTATTCATTTGATACAAAGATTGGGAAGGAAAAAAAAAAAAAAACCAAGTTAGTTGAACTAAGTTTGGAACTTCCCATCAAACTTGCATCAGTTTGCATGCAGAAACGTTCAAGTAATATCCAAGACATTGTATCCAAAATTCTATGAAAAGATTGGAGAAGGTGCAAAAGCAGAGAACACTAAACTAGATAAATGAGCAATTATCTTGGCCTTTTCCGTCAAGAAGCAATACACAATCTGGAGAACGATCTGACCATGCTATGCTAGAGAAAGACTCGTTGCTTTTCTGGTAAATTATAGTAAATTGGTTTTAAAAGAAGTCAATGTTATACTATGCCTCCTCCCGTCTCTCATTGTCTCTCTGGACTCATGTTCCGGTGTCCGAATGACTGTCACATAGTCTCTGGGGTTGAGTGCATTGCCATAAACAGGAGGTGGGATGAGTACCACATCAAGGTCGGACTCCCAAGCGAGCACATCATCATCTGCCGCCTCAGCTGTCCCTCGAATGTCATCGCCCTCGGCTCTGAGATGTCTCAGCTGTCCCTCGAGTGTCATCGCCCTCGGCTCTGAGATGTCTGGTGGAATCCACAAAGTCCATGCTGAAGACATCACCTCCGAGTCTGGCATCCGCATCAAGACTGCAAAGATAACTACGAGTCTGGCATCCGCATCAAGACTGCAAAGATAACTACGGGTCACACCCAAATGATGGCTGGGACCCGAGAGCGATATTACAGAGATTAATTACAGTGACGTCTTGGCTGAGAATGTAACTGACAACAGAGGTGGTGAAGTCGAAGAAGCCAATATGGAACTGTACATACATAGAGCGGGGACGAGCTCAGTTAGTCCGACACCATGTGAGCCATTGCCGGATATGGGGCAGGCTTGCTCATTTCCGGCTGATAGGTTGCCAGTGGAGGATGTTAGGTTTTGTGGATATCGATAGAATTGATAATGTTCTCTACTGACAAGTGGTTGAATCTATCCTGAAATAGTTAAATGTTATTTGAGCTTATCGATGCTGATAGTTTGTTTCTAATACTCCAATTATTATATCACATCCAAAGACCGATGCTTCTGCGGAATCAAACCTCATTTCATCAAATTCTATTTCAAACAGGCAGCAAAGGCATGATACTCATCTGTCTACCAAAACGGAGCAGAAGAGAATAGATTTACACAACTGCACGCAAAGGGGAGGGATTTAACTTTTCTGCTCTACTTTCTTCCTCGAGACTTGGAGTCGTAATGGGCAGCCTTCCTCTTCTTCGTTTTCACCAAAATTGTTGGGCCGCCGCCTGCGCCCTCTCTAAACGGCATGCCCAAGAGGGCGAGCAGCCTCTGTGCCTCAGTGTCATTCTTTGCAGTGGTAGTGATGCATACGTCCATGCCCTTTTGCTTGCCAAGGGCTTCGTACCTGATCTCGGGGAAGACGCTCTGATCCCTCATGCCAATGCTGTAATTCCCATGACCATCGAAACTGTTGGGGTTCACACCTTGGAAATCTCTGGTCCTAGGAAGCCCCAGATTGATGAGCCGATCAAGGAAGGAATACATCATCTACAATTGAATCCATATAAGAAGTCATTACAGGAAAGTGAATAGATATCAGTATACTAATGCCCAGCAATTCTTGAAGTAAAATATAGTGGAAGCAAAAGCTTAATAGACCATTTACACACATATCATCTACAATTGAATCCATATACGAAGTCATTACAGGAAAGTGAATAGATATCAGTATACTAATGCCCAGCAATTCTTGAAGTAAAATATAGTGGAAGCAAAAGCTTAATAGACCATTTACACACATTATGAATACAAGGAGAAGCATATACAACTGAAGATGCTACACTCAGACCACAACTTCGGAATTTGTCGAGACCAAAAACGATAGCAAAGAATGGTATATCAAATGTTAAAGAAATAAAGGGGGTGGGGCAATGTGAATATACATTATAGGACTTGATTAAATGATTAATACCTTTTATCCTACTGTAACTTAATAGTTTCCTACTTGTGACTTTCAAGCTTATAGAAGTTACCCTCACAGCCAACTATTAGAAAAAGTGCAGATCAGGCTCTCCTTGTAGCTTCTTATGGAAAAATGAACGTCATTTTTCTAGATAATTACAAACCCCTCTAGATATTGCAGTGGCATGCTTAGTTACTGTTGCTCAAGTTCTGGGGTTGGTGTGCAACTGATGACAGGGTGGGGCAGAGTCTGAAACTTCGAGCTGTCTTAAGCTCGGATCAAATTATAGTAATGGGACAGTAATTGAAGAAAAAAGGTCCAAGGAACCTTCCAACTTGAAAGACCAAGATATTGATTTGGTTACCTTCAACCCTGGTCCTCTAGTGGGAGAAGTCACTACAGACATACCTTGATTGGTGGGTTTTGCACTAGAAAAGTACGTTTGTCATCTGTTTATGAAGCCAAGACAGCATACGGTTACTGATTTCTCCTTCCATTCCACTTAAGATGTCAAAAGCAAGATAGTCAAAGGCGCAAAGCGCACTCGAGGCGCAAAGGATCCATATCGTCCAAGGCGCAAGGCACACTAGACGCAAAATAAAACATAATAAAAACTGGAAATTGCTGAGAAACCCAATTTCGGGATTGATTTTTATGAAAAACCCACCCGCAGGATGGCTTTTATGGAATGCCCAGAATTATATATTTCCACGTTAAGTATTCCAAGATTCCCTTTAGATGTTCTGTATTTACAAAACTAATACCATAACTACCCTTCCGCACAAACTCAAATTTGGATTGCGATTCTCGTCTTCTTCTTCTTCTTCTTCTTCTTCACGAGAGATCTGAATTCCATTGCTCTCATCTTCCGCAGAAATCGCAAAAATCATTCGTAGTTCACCGTATTTTTTTTCAGTCGAACTCCGATCATCGCTCATCTTCTTCTTCTTCTTCTTCTTCTTCTTCTTCGACAATTAGGTCAATTATGGAGAGAAGATTTTCTTCTTATTTTCTATAAGAGTTAGCATCGTTTTGAAAGAAGAAAGAAAACTCTTGAATCTTTATTCATGTCAAATTTCTTTCCACAAAACAAAAAAATAAAAAATTAGGTTCTGTCAACTGTTCTCCGTTGGTATCATACGAAGAATAGTCATTCTTCTGCATTTTAACAAGGAGAATGTCATTCTCCGTGTTGAATGTCATTCTCCGTGTTTCTGGCCATTCACCTGTGTTTTAACATTTGAATGCCATTCTCCATGTCATTTAGCACGGAGAATGCCATTCTCCGTGTCATTTAGCACGGAAAATGATCATTCTCCGTGTAATTTAGAACGGAGAATGATCATTCTCCGTGTAATTTAGAACGGAGAATGCCATTCTCCGTACTAAATTACACGAAGAATGGTCATTATCCTACGTTTTAACACTGGGAATGACCATTCTCCGTGTAAATTAACACGAAAAATGATATTCTTCGTGTTTCTAACACGGAGAATGGCCATTCTCCTGCGTTTTAACACTGGAATGACCATTCTCCGTGCTAAATTACACCGAGAATGGCCATTCTCCGTTTTATTTAATACGGAGAATGACCATTTTCCTGCGTTTTAACACTGGAATGACCATTCTCCGTACTAAATTATACGGAGAATGGCCATTCTCCGTGTAAATTAAGACGGAGAATGGCCATTCTCCGTGTAATTTAGCACGGAGAATGGCCATTCTCCGTGTAAATTAAGACGGAGAATGCCATTCTCCGTGTTACTAACACGGAGAATGGCCATTCTCCGTGTAAATTAAGACGGAGAATGTCATTCTCCGTGTTACTAACACGGAGAATGACCACCCTCATGCGAAATTAATATTCTTCGTGTTCTAACATGGAGAATGATCATTCTCTTGCATTTTATGGTCAGTTGAAACTTTGGAGGGCCATAACTTTTGACTGGGAGGTCGAAACGAGGTCCGGTTTGTCGCAAAATGAGCGTATTTTCGAGGAGCCTGATACTAACCGCTTATCCGTTAGACGGCCTTCCGAAATTTTAGAATCGCAAAAAAATGATGTTTGGACCTCCGTTTTAGCACTTTTGTCATTTGTCTCGGTCTTTCCGAAATTTTTCGACGAGTTTTTGAAGATTTTTGAGGAGAAAACCTAGATTCGAAAGTGAGCAACGTATGAAAGAAGATGAAGTATCGAAACATTTTTTTTAAGAGTAGTTTCGTGGGTGTTTTCAATAAATTAGAAGGAAGGACAAAACGGTCATTCGGAACCCACTTTATATATTTTTTTCTAATTCTGGGCACGCGATGAAATGTTATTGCGCGGTGGGTTTTTCATAAAACTTTTTCGTTTTTTGGGCATTTCATAAATTTATATACATAAATAAATAAATTAGTAATATAAGAAACAAAACCAAATAACATATTAAAACCAACAAAAACATGTTAAAACATAACCAAGTGAACTAGCAGAGCAACAATAACACTCAATAGTTCTCCCTACCACGCTTTTAGTATATTTTAATTTTTTAAGTTCAATTGTAGCCAACTTTGACAACCGTGAAAAGTAGAGGTGAGCAATTCTCGATTTTTAACCGTAAGCCGAACTGAACTGAACCGAAATTGAAGTTTGGTTTCTTATAAAGCGGTTTCTTACAAATTGAAGTTTGGTCAAACTTATCTCCGAACCGCTTTCTTACAAATAACCTCAGGTAGAAATTTTTGTAATTTTTTTTGGATACTTGTTATATCAATTGTTGAATTTCTTTGAAGATTTTTCCTGTTGTTGGCTAATATGAACTTCAAGTTTTAAGTTCATGCTTGCAGATCTGGTAATATCGGAACTAGATCTTACCTAGATATGGAAATATCTAAAGTAGATCTCGAAATATCTAAAGTAGATCCGGTAATATCTAACCTAATTTTTCTTCAAATCTGTACATTTCTGAACTTCAAGTTGTTAAGAGTTCATGCTTGCAGATCACCCTTTTCTTCTGATTCCAGCTCCAGGTTCTTATTGCAGGTCATGTACAACATGCAGTTGATGATTCCAGTTCCAAGTTCTCGGTGGTTGTTATGACAACCAAATGCTCATGTTGCTATTATAATATTTGTACATTGAGGAATTCAAGGATGAAAAAGGATGCTAATTGTAAAATTGAGCAGCAGATGAAGAATAGCTCATTGTAATTTGAGTTATTTTTTTATTTGGGTACTTAAATGTACACATTTATATATTTGGTTACTTTGTAATTTTGAGTCATTGTAACTAAAATTAAATGTGCACATTTGTATATTTATTTTTGCTGTTTTTTAAGTATAAAAGTTTGTTGTTAATTTTGTTATGAAATTTGACTAAAGCAGTCCATTTTGGAAGTAAAAATATATTCAAAAATGATTAATGGAAACTGAAGGCTAAATATGGGTAATTTTTTTAATGTAAAATGATATATGCCGTCCCATTAAACCAAGGCCCACGAAACCGAATTAACCGGAAAACCGATCCGATTGTTCGGTTCGGTTCAATTCGGTTTTGAATTAAAACTATTTGGTTCGGTTGTTCAATAGATCGGTTCGGTTCTTAGCCAGTTTTTAGAACGGTTCGGTTTGGACCGAACCGAACCGTTGCTCACCCCTAGTGAAAATGGCTACCTCCCTCCCACTTGTATGAGGTAAGGGCTCTCTCTCCGCCTCATTTTTTTTGTTAAAAAAAAAAAGCACATAAGGCGAGCCTAGGCGCGCATTTTCTTTGTTGCGACTTGCTGAAAGGCGCATCTAAGGCGCGCCTTGGGTGCGCCCGAAGAAAGGCGCCTCGCCTAGGTAGGTGCGAGGCGCAGATGCTGGCCTTGCTGCGAGGCACGCCTTAGGCGCGCCTTCGACTAACCATGGTCAAGAGAACTTGCGCTTTACTAGCTTCTCCTATTTGTGATGATGATGCTTGTGGATGAATGGGTCTGAGCTTATTGCTTCTCCAAGCTTTATCTCACGAAGGTAAGATTTTTCTAGAAATGGACTAATCGCTCCCTGCCACTAGCCACTAGGTTCAAGAATAGGCAGGAATCCTACTGATGTAGGATACCATCTTTGCAATTTTCAAGAGGAGTCCCAACATCTATTTTAGGGCTGGCTACGATTATATATTTGGAGTAACAATTTCAGCTTGAAAGCATATTAGAGAGAAGTTATTGATGCCACCATTGGAGAGGAGTTCTGATCTTGTTCTCTTTCATTGGTCAGTTTCTTGAGGGCAATTTCCTTTTGGATTTCAATTGGGGTTTCATTACGTGTCTTCGGGTTTGATTTGAGATAGAGAGATTCTCCACTGTACTATTTTGTATTTCCACTTTAGTGAAGTTTCTGTGTTGTCCTCCCCGTGGAGTAGGTCACATTGATCGACCACATAAGTTTTATGTCATTCTTGCTCTTGTTTATGTTCCCAATTTTGGTTTTTCTTAACAAACTGGTATCGGAGCTAAGTCTCGTGATTCATGGCGTTTAAGTTCTCTCTTCGGCTATAAAGTTCGAGATAGATAAATTCAACAGGAAGAACGACTTCAGTTTCTGGTGCGTAAAGATGAGGGTCATTCTCGTTCAACAAGGGTTGCTCGAGGCGCTAAAAGGGAAGGATGTGTTGCATGATTCCTTGACAAAAGATGAGAAGGATGACATCTCGGAACGAGCTATTGGAGCTATTCAGTTATCTCTTACTGATGAGCTATTGCGCGAGGTTACCAATCAGACTACCGCGACACAATTATGGCTAAAGTTGGAGAGCTTGTACATTATCAAGTCGCTCACGAATCGGTTGTACCAGAAGCAGCGATTGTACACACTTAGGATGTGCGAAGATATTCCTATCGTAGACCACTTCGATTAATTTAATCGTACTGGAGAGTTTGTACATTATCAAGTCGTCGACGAATCGGTTGTACCTGAAGCAGCGATTGATGTGCGAAGATACTCCTATCATAGACCACTTCGATGAATTTAATCGTGTTCCGGATTTAAAAGAATATTGATCTTAAGATTGATGATGATGACCGAGCACTTATTCTTTTGTGTTATGTCTTCTTCATTCGAGCATTTCGTTAATACCCAGGAGTCCTTATCCTTAGAGGATTTTGGTGCTTATGTGAATTCTAGAGAGTTGAAGAAGGTGTATGAATCAAAGGGCGAAACTTTGGTGATGGCTTGGTTGCTACCAGAGAAAGGCCTGACAATAAATCAAAGTAGTAATTCGAGGTCCCTCCCATTCGATAACAAAGGTTCGAAAGGAAATGTTATACTACCACAAGGAAGGTCATTGGAAGGTTGATTGTCCCAACTCAAGGAAGAGTCAAAACCAGAGGAGACTACATCGGACAATACAGCTAGTATTGCACAAAATATTTATGATGATGTTGACACGTCTTAACAGTATCAGTTGATGGTTTTTGTGACTCATGGGTTCTTCACACGACATGCTCGTACCATGTGTCCTCACATGGATTGGTTTTCACCATATAAGCCGTAACGGTGGAGTCGTTCTCATGGAAAATAATTTTGCTTGCAAGGTGATCGGTATTGGGACAGTTCGTGTACAGATGCATGCTGGCGTCATCAGGACTTTGATAGATGTTTGACTTCAGAGTTGAAGAATAATCTGATTTCTCTCCCTAACATCAAGGTTGTAAAAAGCGCTAGTCGGACGTGCACCGGGCGCCTAGCGCCGGGCACGGTTCAAAATAAAAAATAAAATGCCAAAAAATCTACTGAAATTTGCAAAAGAAAGTCCATAAAACCCAAAAACATACATAGTCGGGGGTGCCGGGGGGGGGGGGGGGGGGGGGGGGGGGGGGGGGGGGGGGGGGGGGGGGCTAGGGGCTAGGCAGGTATCAGGCGGGCACACGCGCCTAGCGCCGTGTAGGCCGACTTTTAGAACATGCTCCATATTGGATTCATATAGTTATCAATACGTGGGTGAAGGTGGAATTTTGAAGGTCAACAAGAGATCTACTATGGTAGATGAAGGGAAGCTTGTGAACGAGCTTATCGGTTGTAAGGCAATACAGTTGTCAGATCGCACACGTATTATGATATATGTGGCTTAGGCATGTGAGTGAGAAAGGAATATCAATTTTGAGCAAACGGGATCTTCTTGCTGAGAAGATAGTAAAGCTAAACTTCAGTGATTATTGTGTTTCTGACAAGCAGAAACGGATCTCTTTTGGTGCAGTTGTTCACAGAACAAAAAGCACATTAGACTACATCCACTCGGATTTTGTGGGGCCCGCACCGGGGCCCGGCACCGACACTGTCCAAGGCAGATTAGCGCTACATATTGACATTCATTGATGATTACTCGAGGAGAGTTTGGGCCTACTCCTTGAAGATCAAAGATGAGGTGTTTGCTACATTCAAGAAGTAGAAGGCACCGGTGGAAAACCTTGCCGAGAAAAGATCAAGCATCTTCGTACAGACAACGCGATTGAGTTTTGTGGAGGACACTTCAACCAGTTCTACGAGCAGGAAGGCATTGTCAGACATCGGATAATACGACAGATACCACAATAGAATGGCAACGCAAAACGGATGAACATGACTCTTTTGAAGAGAGTAAGATGCATGCTATCTAACGTTGGACTATTTCAGAAATTTTAGGATGAAGTAGTCAACCTGGCCTGCTATTTGGTCAAGCTTTTGTCGTGGACTGCTAATTGAAGACACCCATGGAGATTCGGTCTAGAGAACCCCTGATTATTTAAATTTGAGAGTATATGGATGCCAAGCATACACTCATGTATCCAATAATAAGATTGGGAAGAGAGCAAATAACTGTATCTTCACCGATTATGTGCATGGAGTGAAAGGCTACAAATTGTGGTACGTCAAGCCCTGTTCACAAAACTTCATTATAAGTCATGATGTCACATTCGATGAGTATTGACTCTTAGGACCGAGGGACCCAAGAATTGCAGGTAACTCAGGGTACCAAGGTACAAATGAGCAGGTGGAGTTGGAGTGGAAGGTTTAGGAAGAGCAAGGATAGCATTTCAGATCAACCTACGCATGTGCAGGAGCATGTCCAGAAGGATGTACCGTAGCATCAACAGGACAATATAGCTATTAGTCGACAGAGGAGGTAGATCCGTCCGCCGCATAGATACGGTTATTTAGACTTAGGGTCGTATGACCTATCAATTGCAGAAACAATAGAGGAGAATAAGTTGATTTCATTTGTTTGCCTATCTGCCACTTCATTATTATATTATTATATGTAGATGCGTTAATGTGGCTGCAACAATGTCCATGGCTTGTTCCGTCCCACATGTTTGTCTTAACTTCATGAGCTTGAGCCCTAGGCCCCTAACTACTGCTCCAAGTTAGATCCAAAAAAAGGTTAACGTACTAAAGTTTATACACTATTGACTAATAAAATCTCCAACAAATCTTGAACATATGCAACAATTCCATATATGATATAACACAGATGCACCTCCTCACAAGTTTGTATGGCCTTTCTTGTGTGGTACTAATTGCCTCCATCCCAACCATCCCTAGGGTTTAAGCATCGCCAATCACTTTGCTTTCTGGACAAAATACTAGTCCATACAACTCTAAGTGGATGAGAGAAAACCACAAAAAAAAGCCATGGTATATATCAATTCTCTTTGCACCCCCAACGCTCTGCTATAAATCTTCTCTATTCTCTTTGCACCCAATCGCTTTGCTCTAAATCTTCCCTGCCCATGTGAGTCATAACTTTTAGCAATTATCTAGAAGTTACAAACCAAAGTTGGGCTGTCCCATGGACTTTGTATTAATGGCAACCTATGAACCTAAACATGGTTATCTGAATTCACCATTTATATATATCATTCCGTGATCCGGGAATACACGTTCGTGAACGAGGAACGCCATAGAATTGGAAAATGAAAATCTACATTGCGACAAGAAAACAAATCATGTACTTACTCGGGTTTAGCTTTCAAAGGGAAGATGTTCTTATTTTTTTCGTTAAAGTTTCTAGAGCCAAAGACTTGAGCTTTTGGAACTTGAAAACTTGTTTCAAGCCGTATGAATTCTTTGCATTTACACTTAAACTAGCCCGAAGTTTGTTGATTTGGAAATGGTAAACGACAGTCTAAAAAAAATACATTTGGTCATCAATATTTCTTACTCTCCCATCTAACTTCTCATTATCTAGTGTGCAGCGCCACTCATCGTCCCTCAAAATTAGACAACATGGAGCACAAAACAACAATTGTCCATAACAGATTAGCCAAAGATGGGAAGAACTACTCACATTGCCGCGGAGAGTGACAGCGATTCCCACGGTGGTCCCCTCCCTGAGCTTGAAGGTGGCGATGGACTTCTTGGCCTTCGTCTTGACGGGCCTCTGCCCCGTTATGAGCGCCAGGTCCCTCATCGCCGCCTCCAGCCCCTTCGAGTTCTGCTCCGCGTCCCCCATCCCGCAGTTCACCACCACCTTCTCTATCTTCGGCACCTACTCATCATCCAAATAACAATCAGAAGAAGAAGAAACTCAAACCCAAACCCTAACCCTAATTTTTCTGAACCCTAACCCTAACCTCGTGGATGTTCTTGTAGGAGAACTCCTCCTTGAGGATGGGAACGACCTTCTCGAGGTAGGCCATCTTGAGGCGGCCGGTCCGCTCCGCCTCCGATTTGTCGACGAGGACGATGCCGGTGGAGGAGGTGGTCTGCGACGGAGGGGAGGCAGTGACGGCGGCCATCACCGGCGGCGACCGGACCCGAAAGTTGAAGGATGTCCGGTTCGTTGACGGGCGGGCCGGGAAGAGGCGGGGAACCGCACAGGAGGAAATGGCGGGAGCTGAGGCAGCCATGGGGGGTAGAAGATAAGGAGTGGAAGAGCGTTTCGAAGTTTTTGTACAGAGGGTTGGATCATGTTATCCTTGGATTTGGACTATTCTCATTATCCACTCTGGAAACTTATTTTTGAAAAACTGTATTACTAATCTTTTATCTTAAAAATTGCTGAAATATCCAATTTCGGGATGGGAGTTTATAAAAAATAAATCCGCAGGGTGGATTTTATGAAATAGCCAATATTATATATTTTCACGTTAAATTCAAGATTCCCTTTAGATGTTCTGTATTACAAAATTGTCATTTTGATAATACCATAGCTACCCTTTCGCACAAATCTGGTCATATATATGTATTTAAATTCACAAACTCAGATTTTGATTGTGATTTTCGTCATCTTCTTCTTCACGAGAGATCTAATTTCATTGCTCTCATCTTCAATAGAGATCGCAAAGACCGTTCGTAGTTCACTGTGTTTTTCTTCAGTCGAACTCCGATCATCGCTCATCATCATCATCATCATCATCATCATCATCATCATCATCATCGTGGAGAGATTTGAAGTTTTTCGGCGATTAGGTAAATTGTAGAGAGAAGATCTTCTTCTTCTTCTCCAAAAGAGTTAGCATCGTTTTGAAATAAGAAAGAAAAACTCTTGAATCTTTATTCCTGACAAAATTTTTTTACAAAAAAATTATGTTTCTGTCAACTTTTCTCCGTCATTTAACACGGAGAATGTCCATCCCCCGTGACTTTAACACGGAGAATGACCGTTCTCCTGCATTTTAACACGGAAAATGGTCATTCTCCGTGATTTTAACAACAGAAATTCTCCGTGATTTTAACACGGAGAATGACTATTCTCCTGCATTTTAACACTGGGAATGGCCATTCTCCGTGATTTTAATACGGAGAATGACTGTTCTCCGTGATTTTAATACGAAAAATGGTCATTCTCCGTGATTTTAACAACAACACGGAGAATGACCATTCTCCTGCATTTTAACACGGAGAATGACAATTCTCCGCCAATTTAACAAGGAGAATGATCATTCTCCGTGATATTAACACGGAGAATTGTCATTCTTCGTGATATTACCACGGAGAATGGTCATTCACGAAGAATTAACCATTCTCCGTGATATTACCACTGAGAATGGTCATTCTCCTGCATTTTAACACGGAGAATGATTATTTTCCTGCATTTTAACACGGAGAATGACTATTTTCCAGTTGAAACTTTGGAGGGCCATAACTTTTGACTGGGAGGTCGAAACGAGACCCGGTTTGTCGCAAAAGGAGCGTATTTCCAAGGAGCCTGAGATAAACTGTTTAACCGTTTGACGGGCTTTTGAAATTTTGAAGATTTTGGAGGAGAAAACCTAGATTCGAAAGTGAGCAGCGTATGGAAGAAGAGGAAGTATCAAAATATTTTTTTAAGAGTAGGTTTCGTGGGTGTTTTCAATAAATTAGAAGGGCAAAAAGGTCATTCATAACCCTTTTATATATTATTCGCTAATTATAGGCACGATATAAAATATTATTTTGCGGTGGATTTTTTATAAAACTTTGTGGTTTTTGGGCATTTCATAAATTTTCTCATCTTTTTTATTTGCCTAATATTTATATAGCAGCCAAAAAAAAAAATTTGTCACAATACTTATCACTGTTATAATTACTATTATTGATTGAAAATTGTTGTAGTCAATTTATTGACTTTAGAATTCTAATGGGAATTTTTGTATAAAAAAAAAGAGAGATTTCTTGACGTGAATGTAACAAAATTGTTCAAATAATTTTTGTTCGATATATTATAGTAACCTCGTATATTTATAATAATCAAGTTGTTGAAAAGGATTACAATTAGATCTCAAAATGTTACGCCCCAGAACCAGAATACTGGAGAGCGGGGGAATGACTCAGCCAGCTACGTATTACGGGTAGATGAATACCGTATAATACG
The DNA here is from genome assembly GCA_029216955.1 of Iris pallida. NCBI lineage: Eukaryota > Viridiplantae > Streptophyta > Magnoliopsida > Asparagales > Iridaceae > Iris > Iris pallida. The sequence continues at coordinate 1,226,757 of JANAVB010018196.1, read as the reverse complement.
ATCAATGCTGTCTAACCAGACGAGGGGGGTGCATACTACATAAAAGTCTTACTATGGTCACTTCACATCTATTGTCTCAATCATTCAACCAAGAAACAAAAATAGAGAACATGTAGGATAAAGCAGTAAGGCGTCCCAAACGCTCAGTCAAAATGTTCTAGAGATCTGGCTTTACAAAATATAGCCAGATGGTATAGCAAGTATACACAATTGTTATCAGCTGCAGTCTGACTTAGTTACAATTATGCAAAAGTAAGTACAAGACGATCCGACTAACATGTCGGTGCCAAACGGCTAATGTATAAAGTAAATAACAAAACGAGCGGTGAAGTAAGGAACCCACTCGAGTCCTCCTGCGATCATCCCTCTAGTATTGACCATCTTGGAGGTAGGAGTAAGCTGGATCCTCGGGGACCGGCTCTAAATCTGGCCATGCAAAACCAGAGAGGTTAGACCTCTAATAGCAAGTACCACAAGGGAGCACGATATGAAGGATTAAACCAGTATGCAAGAGAATATAATAATAGATCTCTGCTTCCCACTAGGGTTCACATAACATCACGACACTTCGAACCAACCTCCCAACCAAACAAGGACAGAAGTTGGCCCGTCATGTCCTGACGAGTCCCAGCGGGACGCCCGCCGTTATAGTTAGACGAGTCAATCCTGGAATTATGCAAATAGGGATTCCTCAGTTCTTACTATGTACGAGCAAGGCTAGTATATCCAGTCAATCAATTGCGCCAATCATGTAGTTAGACGAGTCCCAGCGGGACGCCCGTCGTTATAGCATGTACAATAATATAAGCAGATACCGTTTCCTGCCCGTGTGACAGGTTTACAGTATCTATGGGAACCAGCCGGCCTGTCGGGCACTTAATAGTCCCAAGAGGGCTGCCATGTAAGAACTCGGGAATCCATTCTCTCCATGCCATCATTATTTTATTTAACTTAAAGGTCTCTACGTTGAGTGAAGTTCCATGCCGTGGATGATGGTCATTCAATGAGTACTTTCGTACGGGGTACGATATGCGCAACTCTACAACAATACCCGTGCGACTAGGTTGTAGGTTTTACATAGCGTGATGCAACAATCAAATTTGACCACGGGGTAATCATGCATTGACCATAAAGTGCACATGCTGTTTTCGTAAGATAGCTAAATAAATAAATAAATAAGTTTGAAGCCTGCATGTGCCTGTATGCCAATATTCGGGATCGGCTAATCGAGTACAATAGTTCATTACATGAACGTGTCTCATTCATTTCATTCAATAAGACGACTAGCCAGTCTCTTAGTTCCAACTAGGAACGCATGATCAATATTAGTCAATGTCACAATCATTATCAATGGTGACAAGGCATGAAAGTCAATCAATATTACATGGGGTCGAGTCTATAACTCTCAGGATTAAGTTCTAGTCATACTGGGTATCCATGGATCAATCCGGACACAAGACGCATTCCACATAACAATCCATTTTAAACAAATTTAACATATCATGATTTATCAAGAAATTCATGCAAAAGGCGTAAGGATATAATGGAAGAATTATCATGCCATCATTAAATGAATAATTATAGGATAAATAAAACACCCAGGTCAGGAAGTCACGCCAAGTTGAGTAGGTTACACTAAGGCCAACAAGTCTAGCTGGAGTGAGCGTGGAAATGATCGTGAACAGTGAGCGTGAGAAGTGATACACGCACGCACAGCGTGACTAAAAATACACGCACTCATGCACAGTGTGAGCGTGACAAGAAATTCACGCACGTAAAGATGTGTGCGTGACTAAAATCTACGCACTCATGGATGTGTGCGTGACTAAAAATCCACGCACCCATATAGAGACGTGAGCATGAAAAGTCACGCAGACACGTAGAGACGCGTGCGTGACTAAAAATACACGTACGCTCATGAGAACGTGAGCGTGACTGAAAATACACGTACGCTCATGAGAACGTGAGCGTGACTGAAAATACACGCACGCTCATGAGAACGTGAGCGTGACTGAAAATACACGCACGCTCATGAGAACGTGAGCATGACTGAAAATACACGCTAACATGTAAGAACATGAGCGTGTCTCAAAATCCACGCAGACACGTAGAGACGTGTGCGTGACTGAGCCTTCGTCCCAAGCCAGAAAATGAAGTTCCCAGCCATAAGACACGCTAAGTTGGGAGATCAAAACCTATGAACAACCGTGAACACAACAACTCAGATCTAGGAGAAACCAGCCATAGAAATTAAAAATGCCAAGTAGTAAACTCTCTCAGAATCATGAGAGGAAGAGTAATAATCCATAAAAATGGATGAAGGAGAAGCAAGATTGCACTTGCCTACTGCTACTGCTGGTGGGTGGAGAGTAATGAGAGGAAGAAGAAGAAGTAATGGTGAGGATGAGTAATGAGGAGAGAGAATGGAGAGGGGAGCTTTAAATAGCAAAGGGGGTGGTAGGTGGGAGCTAATGGGCCGGGTTTGAGGGGGTTCGGCCAAGGCCAACCCGAAAGCAAGCAGAAGATTAAAAGCAGGAAATAAAATACAAAAATAAAATTACAGGAAATAAATTAACGTGAAAATTTAAGAGCAGATAATTAATTAATATGAAACTAGAGGAATTTAAATACAGGATACTACATGATAAATATTTTAAATAAATACATTCAAGCAATATACGTTTTTAAATATGCATTCTGGGAACGGGGAGTGACATCTCTACCCCCTTGAAAAAATTTCGTCCTCGGAATTTCAAATTCAAGCAAGATAGAAACATCGGGACTAAACCAATCTAAGTACAAGCAATTCAATCAAGCAATCATTTTACAACATCCATAGCAAGTAACATATATGTAAGTTCATCAATCTACGATATCAAGCAATTCTACCCATAAGGTGATAAGCATGAAGAATCAAGACAATCAAGGTATACAAAAGGGATATACCTTGTGAGTCAAACAGGTGTGGATACCGTGATCGAATATCATCCTTACGTTCCCACGTTGACTCTCCCAAGGAGTGATGACCCCAAGCAACACGGACAAGACTAATTGTTCGATTCTTGAGTATCTTCTCTCTTCGGTCCAAAATAGACACAGGCTGTTCCTCGTAAGACAGGTTGGTACCAACAACCAGCTCAGAGTGATCGAGAACATGGCTTGGGTCCGATACATACATACGTAATTGAGATACATGAAACACGTCATGCACCTCTCGTAACGAAGGTGGGAGGGATAAACGATAAGCAACATCGCCTATCCGATCAAGGATAACAAATGGGCCCACGTACCGTGGACTCAATTTCCCGCGAACGCCAAATCTAATGACCCCACGAGTAGGTGAGATCCGCAAGAATACGTGGTCCCCAACAGAGAACTCTAGTGGCCTACGATGCTGGTCCGCCCAATGACGATGCCGATCCTGCGCAACTCGAAGTCTCTCTCTAATTCCCTTAACCACTTCAACCGTCTGAACAATCATCTTCGGGCCTAACATCTTCCTCTCTCCGATATCATCCCATGCAAGCGGTGACCTGCACTTTTTACCATATAGTGCCTCGAATGGCGCCATCTGTATACTGGCTTGATAACTATTGTTGTATGAGAACTCGACCAAGTGTAGGTGACTCTCCCAAGACCCTCCAAAATCCAAAGTGCAAGCTCGCAACATATCTTCCAAAGTCTGAATCGTTCTTTATGATTGCTCATCCGTCTGCGGATGGTAGGTCGTGCTAAATCTTAACTTGGTACCCAGACTATGATGTAAGCTCTTCCAGAAATGTGATGTAAAATGGGTATCCCGATCCGACACAATACTGACAGGGACTCCATGCTGCCTGACTATCTATTGTATATATAACTCCGCCAACTTTTCTGTAGATTGTCCTACTCTGAAAGGAAGAAAGTGTGCTACCTTCGTAAGTCGGTCCACTATTACCCAAATAGCGTCCTTACCACTTGGTGATCTCGATAACCGGTCACAAAGTCCATTGTAATATGCTCCCATTTCTATTCCGGAATAGGAAGCGGTTGCAATAACCCAGCTGACCTCTGTTGTTCTGCCTTCACTTGCTGACATACCAAGCAACGGGAAACGAACCTAGCTATCTCCCTCTTCATTCCGTTCCACCAGAAATGTTGCTTGATATCTTGGTACATCTTGGTCCCTCCAGGGTGAATAGAATACTGAGAACTGTGAGCCTCTGCCATAACCTCCTGTCTGATATCTTCACTAGGCACACATAGACGTGATCCAAACCTAAGTGTACCATCTTCATGAATTCTCATCTCCTTCCTGAGTCCCGACTCACATTCTGCCCTAAGCTTCTGAATCCTTAGGTCTTGTGCCTGAGCTGCCTTGATCCTGTCTACTAAGTCAGATTAAACTTGCAGACTTATTAGAACTCCTACGTCACTAGGAAGTATAACTTCGATACCCATCTCCTGAAGGTCCTCTAAGATATGCCTCTGCGATGTCAACATAAATGCGCCGCCTCTCCTGCTAAGAGCGTCTGCTACTACATTCGCCTTGCCTGGATGATACTGAAGCTCCACGTCATAATCCTTAATCAACTCCAACCATCTTCTCTGCCTCATGTTCAGCTCCTTCTGAGTAAAGATGTACTTCAGACTTTTATGATCTGTGTACATCTCCACTCGGTCACCATATAAGTAATGCCTCCATAGCTTCAGAGCAAACACTACTGCTGCTAACTCCAAATCATGAGTTGGGTAATTCTTCTCGTGGTCCCGAAGCTGTCTAGATGCATACACTATCACCTTCCCATGTTGCATAAGGACACATCCAAGTCCTTTACCTGACGTATCGCAATATACTGTAAAACCTCCGGGTCCAACTGGCAATGTAAGAATAGGTGCTGATATCAACTTCTGCTTCAAAGTCTCGAATGATGCCTGACATTCTGCTGACCAAACAAATGGTACATCCTTCCGGGTTAAGCGGGTCATGGGTGCTGAAAGCCTTGCAAAGTCTGACACAAACCTTCTGTAATATCCCGCTAATCCCAAGAAACTCCGCACATCTGCTACGGTCTTGGGTACTGGCCAACTTTCTACTGCTTCTATCTTCCTGGAATCTACTGCTACTCCAGCTCCTGATATGATGTGACCTAAAATAAAATGTGATTCGTCCAAAACTCACACTTGCTGAGCTTGGCATACAACTGGTTCTCTCTCAGAACCTGCAACACTTTCCTGAGGTGGTCTTCATGCTCCTCTTCACTAGCAGAGTATACGAGAATGTCGTCAAGAAACACAACGACAAACTGGTCTAAATATGGCATAAAGATGTGATTCATCAATCCATGAATATCGCTGGAGCATTGGTCAAACCAAACGGCATTACTAAGAATTCATAATGCCCATACTTCGACCTAAACGCTGTCTTGGGAATATCTTCCTTCCGAACCCTCACCTGATGATACCCTGAACGAAGATTTATCTTGGAGAAAACTCTAGCTTTGCTCAACTGATCAAATAAGTCATCGATCCTGGGTAATGGGTACTTGTTCTTCACTGTTGCCGCGTTAAGTTTTCTGTAGTCAATGCACAATCTGGATGACCCATCCTTCTTCCCCACAAGTACCACTGGTGCTGTCCATGGTGACACGCTAGCTTGGATGAACTTCTTCTCCTTCAGTTCCTCTATATGCTGGTATACCTTGGCCTGCTCTGAATCCGCCATTCTGTAAACTCGATCTGATATCGGTTTAGTTCCTGGTGCCAATTCTATACTGAACTCAATATCTCTAACCGGTGGTAGACCTGGAAGTTCTTCAGGAAATACATCTAGAAATTCTTCGACTACCTTCGGAATCTGAACTTCTTCCATTGCCGTTACTACTCCCTGCTCTCGTTGAGTTGCCTCTGATCTGACTAAGATGAACCGCTCCATGCCTGGAATATCAAAAGATACACTCCCTCTACGACAATCTATTGTCGCATGACTGTCTTTCAGCCAGTCCATGCCTAAGATAACGTCGAAATTTCCGACAGGAAATTCTATCAACCGTGCGGGTAAGGAATGCCCGCAAACTACAACGCTACAGGCTAAAATAACTCTACTAACTCCTACGAGCCCATTACCAGTGAGTATATTCAACCTCCCTGGCAATGCCTCGAACTCCATTCCCAGTCGTGTCGCAAATTGTGCAGATATAAATGAATGGGATGCTCCCGAATCAAACAATGCTACTGCAGGATATGAGGCGACGAGAATGTTACCTGCCACAACATCTTCCGATGCCAATGCCTCCTTCAAGGATAAAGTGAATGCTTGCCCTCGACCTCCTTGCTGGTTTTCATGCTGCGGCCTAGCCTGGTGCTGCTGCTGGCCCCTTCCTTGATGATGCTGGGGTGGTCTATGCTGGTGTTGCTGCATCGGCGGCCCCTGCTGCCGAAACATCTGAGCCTGCGGACGCTGTGCCAACGGCCTTACTGCCACTGCTGGTCCTCGATACTGGCCTGCCCCTGGGGCTGGCAGAGCAGGAAACTGCTGCCCTGGTCCTCCTGACCTCGAATTCATGGGACATGTGGTAACCCGATGGTCTGGATTTCCACATATCAGACACAGTCCATTCAATGTTCGACACACATCTCTAGTGTGCCCCATCTTTCCACAATAAGTGTAGCCCACCGGAGGTTGCTGGTTCTTCCTCTGCTGCTGTTGCTGCTGCCTGGGTGGTGGTGCTGGTCCTCGTATCGCCACATCGTGGATACGAATGCCAGTGGATGGTGCGGTTGTTCGGGGCGCTGCTCCCTCTCCTCCTTCAATCTGACTGTGGGACCTCTTCTGACCCCCAGTCCTTACTGCAAGCCTCTGTATGGTGATCTCATGCCTTCGAGTTGCCGTCAATATCTCATCAAAAGTCTGGTAATTGTGCCCCTCTATCAATTGCAAGAGCTCAAGATGAAACCCTTGCTGAAACCTCATAGCCCTCTGGCGCTCTGTTGCTACCATCTCTGGGGCGAATCTACTCAATCTGCAGAACTCCGCTGCATAAGCATCCACAGTCTTGCAGGCCTACTGAGGTTGATAAATTTCTGTTGTAGCTCAAACTGCGCCACAACTCCATAGTACTTGGTCTTGAATCTTGCAGTGAAATCGTTCCAAGCCACAGGACGTCTGATGCCCACTTCCTCTGATTTCCACCAATCACGTGCGAGATCCTGAAGTAACAACTTCACGAGATCCACACGTTCTTCTGCCGGCACTTTAGCTGCTGTCAGAATAGCCTCGATATCCTTAAGCCATGCATCGGCTGAGATGGCATCCTCTGTGCGCTCAAAACGGTGCAAAACCTGGCTGATGCTCCTGAATCTGGCCTTGCCCCTCTTTCCAATGCTGTCTGCAATCCTTGGTTGAGTAGCACATTCTGCTCTTGTAGCTGAGTGTGCATGCGTTGCTGGGCCAACATCTGATGTTGCTGAGTAGCCATCATTCCTCTCATGATCTCCAGAAGGGCTGGTGTGTCCACTTGGGTGGGTGGAACTGTTGGTGGTGGTGGAACATCCGGATACTGCGATCCAGCTGCTGCTTCCACCATCACTTCTTCCTGAGTAGCCTCCTGAGGTGAGACTGGCCCTTGTTGCTGACCAACCTGGTCGGGTTGTCCATGTTGCTCTTGTTGTTGCTGCCCAGCTCTAGCCGATGCGGACGAAGTACCCCTAAGAAAAGGGACAAGAGAACAATCAAACAACCGGACATGAAGGATCAATGAAGTCAAAGGATACCGGAATGTCAAGCAAGGGTTGAGAATAACGAATCATGAGATCAAGGGGAAAACATGTGTGATTGAGACATCCTATAAATCAAAACACCCCACAAGTCTGAAATCAGACCTACATGGGCCACCACTAAAACCTTGTCACGCCCCAGAACCAGAATACTGGAGAGCGGAGGAATGACTCAGCCAGCTACGTATTACGGGTAGATGAATACCGTATAATACGATCAATACTGTCTAACCAGACGAGGGGGGTGCATACTACATGAAAGTCTTACTATGGTCACTTCACATCTATTGTCTCAATCATTCAACCAAGAAACAGAAATAGAGAACATGTAGGATAAAGCAGTAAGGCGTCCCAAACGCTCAGTCAAAATGTTCTAGAGATCTGGCTTTACAAAACATAGCCAGATGGTATAGCAAGTATACACATTGTTATCAGCTGCAGTCTGACTTAGTTACAATTATGCAAAAGTAAGTACAAGACGATCCGACTAACATGTCGGTGCCAAACGGCTAATGTATAAAGTAAATAACAAAACGAGCGGTGAAGTAAGGAACCCACTCGAGTCCTCCTGCGATCATCCCTCTAGTATTGACCATCTTGGAGGTAGGAGTAAGCTGGATCCTCGGGGACCGGCTCTAAATCTGGCCATACAAAACCAGAGAGGTTAGACCTCTAATAGCAAGTACCACAAGGGAGCACGATATGAAGGATTAAACCAGTATGCAAGAGAATATAATAATAGATCTCTGCTTCCCACTAGGGTTCACATAATATCACGACACTTCGAACCAACCTCCCAACCAAACAAGGACAGAAGTTGGCCCGTCATGTCCTGACATTCTGATCAACTCAGTTAGGCAACAGAGTAGATACAGTACACAAACAAATCATCTTGAACGGCCAATTAATTCCTACGGCTTGCTATTGTGAGTCCCAAGTTATCCTGGAATTATGCAAATAGGGATTCCTCAGTTCTTACTATGTGCGAGCAAGGCTAGTCTATCCAGTCAATCAATTGCGCCAATCATGTAGTTAGACGAGTCCCAGCGGGACGTCCGCCGTTATAGCATGTACAATAATATAAGCAGATACCGTTCCCTGCCCGTGTGACAGGTTTACAGTATCTGTGGGAACCAGCCGGCCTGTCGGGCACTTAATAGTCCCAAGAGGGCTGCCATGTAAGAACTCGGGAATCCATTCTCTCCATGCCATCATTATTTTATTTAACTTAAAGGTATCTACGTTGAGTGAAGTTCCATGCCGTGGATCATGGTCATTCAATGAGTACTTTCGTACGGGGTACGATATGCGCAACTCTACAACAATACCCGTGCGACTAGGTTGTAGGTTTTACATAGCGTGATGCAACAATCAAATTTGACCACGGGGTAATCATGCCTTGACCATAAAGTGCACATGCTGTTTTCGTAAGATAGCTAAATAAATAAATAAATAAGTTTGAAGCCTGCATGTGCCTGTATGCCAATATTCGGGATCGGCTAATCGAGTACAATAGTTCATTACATGAACGTGTCTCATTCATTTCATTCAATAAGACGACTAGCCAGTCTCTTAGTTTCAACTAGGAACGCATGATCAATATTAGTCAATGTCACAATCATTATCAATGGTGACAAGGCATGAAAGTCAATCAATATTACATGGGATCGAGTCTATAACTCTCAGGGTTAAGTTCTAGTCATACTGGGTATCCATGGATCAATCCGGACACAAGGCGCATTCCACATAACAATCCATTTTAACAAATTTAACATATCATGATTTATCAAGAAATTTACGCAAAAGGCGTAAGGATATAATGGAAGAATTATCATGCCATCATTAAATGAATAATTATAGGACAAATAAAACACCCAGGTCAGGAAGTCACGCCAAGTTGAGTAGGTTACACTAAGGCCAACAAGTCTAGCTGGAGTGAGCGTGGAAAATGATCGTGAACAGTGAGCGTGAGAAGTGATACACGCACGCACAGCGTGACTAAAAATACACGCACTCATGCACAGTGTGAGCGTGAAAAGAAATTCACGCACGCAAAGATGTGTGCGTGACTAAAACCACGCACTCATGGATGTGTGCGTGACTAAAAATCCACGCACCCATATAGAGACGTGAGCGTGAAAAGTCACACAGACACGTAGAGACGCGTGCGTGACTAAAAATACACGCACGCTCATGAGAACGTGAGCGTGACTGAAAATACACGCACGCTCATGAGAACGTGAGCGTGACTGAAAATGCACGCATGCTCATGAGAACGTAAACGTGACTGAAAATACACGCACGCTCATGAGAACGTGAGCGTGACTGAAAATACACGCACGCTCATGAGAACGTGAGCGTGACTGAAAATATACGCACGCTCATGAGAACATGAGCGTGACTGAAAATACACGCACGCTCATGAGAACGTGAGCGTGACTGAAAATACACGCTAACATGTAAGAACATGAGCGTGTCTCAAAATCCACGCAGACACGTAGAGACGTGTGCGTGACTGAGCCTTCGTCCCAAGCCAGAAAATGAAGTTCCCAGCCATAAGACACGCTAAGTTGGAAGATCAAAACCTATGAACAACCGTGAACACAACAACTCAGATCTAGGAGAAACCAGCCATAGAAATTAAAAATGCCAAGTAGTAAACTCTCTCAGAATCATGAGAGGAAGAGTAATGATCCATAAAAATGGATGAAGGAGAAGCAAGATTGCACTTGCCTACTGCTACTGCTGGTGGGTGGAGAGTAATGAGAGGAAGAAGAAGTAATGGTGAGGATGAGTAATGAGGAGAGAGAATGGAGAGGGGAGCTTTAAATAGCAAAGGGGGGTAGTAGGGTGGGAGCTAATGGGCCGGGTTTGAGGGGGTTCGGCCAAGGCCAACCCGAAAGCAAGCAGAAGATTAAAAGCAGGAAATAAAATACAGAAATAAAATTACAGGAAATAAAATTACAGGAAATAAATTAACGTGAAAATTTAAGAGCAGATAATTAATTAACATGAAACTAGAGGAATTTAAATACAGGATACTACATGATAAATATTTTAAATAAATACATTCAAGCAATATACGTTTTTAAAATACGCATTCTGGGAACGGGAAGTGACACAAAAGCTCACAAGGAGATAAGAATATCTCTATTACTAATACTTTTCTTTAAGTGTGCAAAACTTAATAATCAATTTGTATCAGTCTTAAGAAATAAAAAATGGTATCCAAGAATGACCAACATCGGCCTTTAGGAATGACCAAATCAGCCATAAATGGTTAACGTTGATCTTCAAGATAAGATATGCATTAATTTTAAATGATCAACATCAGCCTTCTGGAATATTACTGATGCGTTTAGATAATATATAGATATAAATGGACTATACCAAAATCTTGACTCAAAAATTCAATGGATAAAATCGTAGTCGAAGGGAAAAAAGATAGTTGATGTCAATACGCCGTCAAGACGTAAAAATATCTAAAGATATGATCACCATGATGTGGATGCCTCGTTAAAACCTTCTTAGGTTAGAGAAAAAAATAGTAAAAATGTTCATAAGTTAAAAAAAAAAGAGTACATTAAGGTTAAGTGAGTATACTTCTTCATATTTCTATAATTTCAATATTTACCCCAAAACTACAAGTATTGTAATTCAAAGAGTTACTGCAATCTGATACCACAAAATGATCTTATCGAAAGTGTATTGACGCAGGACAAAGACCTAGAGGAAAAATATAATTTGCATGAAATAGGAATTTATGAAAAACTTGGTGTGAAAGCTTTAATCGAAACATGAACAATTAACTACTATCAATTTATCACAAAAATTATGATATAAATGCAAAAGTTAACAATTTATTATGATTAATAAAAAAAAACCGAGTTTGGAGATATGCAAATTGTTTTGGATCTCGATTGTGCGGCTTTTGTAGTTGAGACCAACTCGCGTCAACGTCGGAGGCAGACAAGAAAATTAGATTAAAAAATATCAAATTTATAATTGTGGCATCGCACCATACAAACTTAAAAATAAATTTCTCGTTTTTCAATTTATCAGGTAATAATTTATAAACTTACATAGACATTAAAAAAACCAGTCTCTAAATGCTTATCCCTAAGATGACTTAAACCATAATTGATAAAACAAATAAAAATAATATCCATCTAAGCTAACAAAAAAAACTAAATTGGTTTTCCATCGTGGTCTTTGGTAGAGACTTTGTGAACTAGTTGGCCAAGTTGTCTTGGGATTGGATCTTCTTGACTTTAATCTTTTAACGTTATTGTTTATGATTAGAGAAGAAAACTTCGATGCAATATGTTTAATGTTGTCTCCTTTGATGGAAGCTTCTTTCATATGGTTGATGTGTCACGTTCCATTCCTAAAATATAGCGAGCCGAGTACGTAACAACATTTCAGGCTATACGAATACCCATGCACCCGTACTTACGATTGTCGCCTTAAAATTATAAAATAGGAATACTAGAGGACCAATTTCAACTAACCATCAACACATCTTATGATACATATAAAAGAACTTCTACACTCGTAAGTGTAAATTATAGTCTAACTCACCAAGTACAAACCTCAAAATAGAATAATTGGCATATATAAATTAAATTTGTCAATGAGATACTACAAAAGAAACTATTTGACTCCAACTTGATTCATGTTGCAGCATTATCCTTTATATTGTAGGGTTGGAGACCCTCCTCTGAATTCACTTCAATACATAGTGATAAAATATTAGGTCGACAAACAACATGCAAATCTCGGGTCAAAGAATGCAGGGAAAAGTAAAATAGGGAGAATGAAATTATAACTGATGGATAAGAAAAATATGCAATTATTAAACTCTACAATTAATAACTCTTTAAGGAATAATTTATCATCACGCGTTCTAGTCCTTGACAACAATATTGTATACTAGTAATCGATGTCATAAAAATCAGTAATCTTATTATAGTCTGACACATGATTCGATTACAAGTTATCATAATAGGACGGTAAGTCTCTGGACAACATTATTATTCAAATATTCAAGTTTGTGGACAAGATAATTACTTCATGTAAAAATGTATGATTATTCAAATCAATTTAACGGCATGAAAGCATCGGCATACCCCCGTAAAGACCCTCTATCCCGTTTCCAAAATACTAAAAAATACGAAGACGGACGAGGCCAGGTAGGACGTATGAGGTACTCCAGAACGTCATACGACGATCACAGCTGTACAAACAAACGAGTGGGAGGACTATACATTTAATAACATCAGTCCTACGGTCGACAAATCATAATATATCATTCTATCAAATATCATACAAGAATATATCATACACAAAAAGTAGTAAGGCGTCACAAACACTATATCATATATATGATCATGAAGCTAATGAATATAAAATGTTGCACTATTAGAGTACACGACATATACATGATCATACAGCTAGTCATGGTCTAGAATAAACAACCACGTCTCCCGTAAGCGTAGTGAACATGCTCCCAAAATATAAGGAGAGATAAAGAAGAAACTCACTCGTGTCACAGAACATGCTTCCAAAATAAAGCCAGACTTTTTTTTTGTTTTTTTATAATTTATTTATTTATTTTATAAATGTTAAGGTTGCCAACAACGAAATATATATAAATGTCAACAATGTATTTTTCAAAATGAAAAAAAAACATCATTATTATTACATTACATCATATGGTAAACCAAATATTTGAATGCAATTGATATTGCATTATATGATCTTGATTACATATTATAACAAAAAGATAGTAATGTAATTACAATTTTATTATATTACATCACGAATTGAATTACATTACAATAAACTATGCAACATAAGTCTCCTTTAAACATGCAGTTTGAACTGGCTATACTTGTGGTTACAACCAATTTTGGTTGCAAGCTTTGCAACCGCCTACGTGGCATTTTTGATTGGGGGAGAGGGGGACAGGGTGGGACCATGTTAGCAGAGGATGGATGTGGATTATAAGAAAGTTGTAAATTTTGGTAGTAAATTTAGCATTTTCCTTTCCACCTACGGTCATCACCGGGGTATATAAGGACCTATGCCATACCAGACGATTTCCTCAACGTACCACTGCTTAATGCAGTGCGTACTCATTCCTTTGAGAAAACTCATCACCTACATAGACAGACTTGGGAGCTTCCATTTGTCAACCGATCACTGCAATATTATTCACCACATTGTTGAAGTGAGGGTACTACTTCCCACAACGCAGTGAACGTACTGCGCCACAGCATACAACAAGATAGCATGGTAAAATTGCAATTGTTCGTCTAGTAAGCTGGGCCGGTCCAAGGGTAAGTCTTACAAGACTTCAAACTTTGGCAACCCCCTTTGCTATGACAACCCTCCAGACCAAGCATGATCTTACAAGAGGTTGGGGTCACGGGTTATACATGTTGGAAACACGGTATGACCTGAACCGGAGTTGGTCCATGAGTTGGGCATTCTCATGTACCTTTTGAGGGATCAATCGGAAACGAGATAAAACCCAACAATCTCCACCTTAGCCGGAGTTGGCCCATGAGTTGGGTATTCTCATGTACCTTTTGAGGGCTCAACCGAAAATGAGATACAATCCAACAACTCCATTGTCACCCCTTTTGAGGGCTCAACCGTCCTTGGGCTCCCCACCTTAGCTCTACCAACTCCATTGTCACCCCCTTCACAATTTGGGCTCCCCACCTTAGAGCATCCACAGTGATAACACTCCAAACCATACTACAAATCACTTCAAACCATACTCCAATAATTAATTTTGGAGTATTTCCTTCATGTTGGTATACAATGATATAGTCTAAATAAACACTCCAAATTGACAAGTGGCAACACTCCATTTGTTTTCCTCCTTATTTTTTTTCATAATTGACAAGTGACAACACTCCAAAAAAAAAAATGAAGGAGAAAAGTAAATATGGTGGGCCCGCAAGTAATATAGCTCAACTAGATGACTCTCCAAATTTGGAGAGTCCCTTAGCTTTCTACCATTTTTCAAGTGTGGACAAGAGTCCATTTGAGCTATCAAGTGCTACAAAATTTGGCTAAAGACCAAATATAGCACTTGAAATTAATTCCACTGTGGATGCTCTTAGCTCTACCAACTCCATTGCCACCCCCTTCACAATGTCTTACTTCACCTTGGACACACGTCAAACCCACCTTTGAAGCCAATATGTGTATTTGAACGTCCAACATCATCTATTTTGATCCAATTAGAGCTGCCCAGACAAGTCTCCGTAAGCATGGGCTTTGATACCAGTTGTTGGAAACGCGACGTGACTCGAACCGGAGTTGGTCTATGAGGTGCAATATTGAATTGGGCCCATGACCTTAAAAGAGAATTCTCATGTAAGGCCTGGACCAATTCTAATTACTACACCTCATGATCCCATCGCCTGTCCGATGTGGAATTAAATTACAATTGTCACCCTCTTTTGAGCGTTCAACCGGAACAAGATAGAATCCAACAATACCCTAGAACCCGTCCATAATAAGTATAAAGGGGCAGCCACAATTAGGTATAATCGACAATTTGACAACATAAGCAATAAGGAAGCCGAAATATAATATTATTTATGATATCACAGGATATGATTGATTGTCACGAATCATTGGTTTAACTGAATAACTAAAGAAAATAGTCTTTCTCTTCGTCTCAGGTCGATGGATCTTCTCAACTGGAAGATCTCCCATATGAATAATACATATTCCGGTTGACCGAGTCTAATTCGAATTGTTTTGCTCCAAAGCACCGGATAGGGCAAATCAATCCTCTCGGCCGACCATGCTAGTAAGTGTTCTCTACTCGAGTAATTTTTTACAGACTTTTCTTGTTTCAAGGCAATACAATTGGTACTTGTTATATATATATATATATATATATATATATATATATATATATATATATATATATATATATATATATCATATTGTTGAAAAAAAATATTAGAATTAGATAATATTAAAATAGTTAAAATATAATTTGAATATATTTTAATTATGATTTTTGTAGATATATTTTAGGACTTTGGATATATGTGTAATTTGATTATGTAGTTAGATAATACCAAAATTTTTGGATGTCATATATGTTTGTTAAGGTATAGAAATTAATTAAAATTTATTATTTTCTTAATTAACAATTATATACACACGACGTCTCATTTTGAGCAGTTCTAAAAGAGATATATGCATGTATTAATTTTAATTTTAAATATTGAACCTTTTCACCTCTCCCTAACGTCAAGGGAATATCTTTCTAAATTTTTATAACTTATTTAAAGTTGATGTTAGAAAAGATCAAAATGCATAGTCTGGCCTAGGGATGGCAACTTCCCCCGAATCCGACGGGGACCCGACTTTTTTTTCCCGACGGGGACGGGTTTGGGGATATAGAAACGGGGATGGGGACGGGAATGGGGATTAAACAAAATCCCTGATCGTGTTCGGGGCCGGGTATGGGTATTGTACTCCCCGCCCCGTTAAATCCCCGACCCCGATTATTTATACTTATATGCGCAACACATTTCTATGTGTTCATGATCTATCTAATACTAGATATAATTTTTATTAAATCAACATGTCTTGTAATTTTTTTTGGAATGAAATAGTTTATACTATACAGAAAAAATTATTAATGGGACGACAGACGGGGACGAAAAAATCTGATCCCAAAAGTGTTAATGGGGCGGGGACGGGGACGGGGACGGGGAGTACATTGTTAGACGGAGATGGGGATAAAAATTTAAACCCGACCGGAGATGGGGACGGAGACGGGGATTCGAACACTACTCGGGGACGGGGATGGAGGGTATGGTCCCCGACCCCGACCCGCCCCATTGCCATCCCTAGTACTCTGGCCCAAGCAAAGTCCATCGCCTGTAGCACACGTGGCCGTCTCAGTTCTTTAACCATGCCCAGGCCCAGCTGCAGGCATAAACGACCGCGTAATATTTGGGCTCAGGCCGGCTAGCCCAGCCTTTACCACACTCTTCTCTCCATCCTAAAATACTATGAAACATTTTTACAACTTTTAGACTTCGATGAGCATGGTGTTATCAGTAATTGACCAGGGGCGGATCTGCAAAATTATATATATGTTTAGAAAATAACAAAATAAAAAATAAAAATAGTATTTGAAAGATTAATATTATAATAACTATTTTTCTGCCGGGATCTCAAATTTTTTTTTCTTAGTCCTTCTGAGTGTCAGGGGTGCACAACGAACCGAACAGAAGTTCAGTTTGACTCGGATAAAATAATAATAATTTTTAGTTTGACTTGAACTTAGGTTGCGTTTGGTTCATTGTAATGTAATTGTAATCGTAATGGAATTAGATTTGTAATGTAATTGAGTTTGTAATGTAATGGAATTACAATTACATTACTATGTTTGGTTGAAACATGTAATCAAACCATGTAATGTAATGTCAATTGCATTCATATGTTTGGTTTGCCATGTAATGTAATTAAGTTTCTAATTTAATATTTTTTAAGTACAACATAAAACTAAAAAAGTGGATCACTAAATTTTTTTAAAAATTTAAAAAGAAAAAAACTAAAAATAAATAATAAATAAGGGGAAAATGGTTTGTTTTCTGCTAAAAAAAAGACCAAAAACGAAAAAAAACGACAAAAAAAATAAAAAAATACAAAAATGACAAACGAACAAAACGGAAGGAAAAAAACCAAAAATGAAAAGCGATAAAAAAAAATGACAAAAAAATAAAAAATGTGAAAACCATAAAAAGTGACCAATAATGATAAAAAAATGACTAAAAACAAAAAAATTGACAAAAAACAACAACAAATGAAGGAAAAAAAGACCAAAAACGACCAAAAACAAAAAAAGGACAAAAAAAACGAACGAAAACGACAAAAAAATTAAAAAAATGACAAAAAATGATAAAAAAGAGCAAAAAAAATAAAAAACGATAAAAAGGAACAGAAAAGACAAAAAACGAAAATACGAAAAAGGACAAAAAACAAGAGGGAATAAAAACGAGCAAAAAACGACAAAAGATTTAAAAAACTTGCAAAAAAAAAACAAAAAACAACAAAAGATTTAAAAAGTGCAAAAACGACAAAAAAAAAATGGCCAAGAATGTGCAAAAAAACAACCAAAAATCGAACAAAACAGTCCAAAACGAACAAAAACGACAAAAAATAAACAAAAACGAACAAAAAATGACAAAAAATAAACAAAAATGACAAAAAAAACCAAAACTAAAAAAAAGGCAAAAAACGAACAAAAAAGGGCAAAAACAACAACAAAAGGACAAAAACGACAAAAAAAAAAAAACCAAAAACGAACAAAAATGACAAAAAACGAACAAAAACGAAAAAACGACAAAAAGCGGACAAAACAAAAAAAGAGACAAAAATGACAAAAAAACAAACAAGAACAACAAAAAACGAACAAAAATGACAAAAAACGAACAAAAACGACAAAAAACGGACAAAACAACAAAAATGGACAAAAACGAAAAAAAAAAAAACAAAAAACGAACAAAAACGACAAAAAACGAACAAAAACGACCAAAAACGAACAAAAACGATAAAAATGACAAAAATAAACAAAAACAACAAAAAATGACCAAAAACGAAAAAAAAGACCAAATTATAGCATACCAACCTTCCGCTTAAGTTGTAATGTAATTGCGATTACATAGGTTTTATGATGTAATTGAGTTTAGAAGAAACTGATGTAATGTAATCAAACTTGTAATCGCGATTACATTACATCTAATTTTTTTTGTCCAACCAAACGTCCGAGTTAGATTGACAATGTAATGTCAATTACATTACGTTGTCCAATCCTGCAAACCAAAAAAATTGTGTTTCGTAATAAAGCTTGAAAATATTTGGGTCTATGGACCTGATTTTTTTTAGGAAAAAAAACTATATATTATTTACTGTGTTCATGAACATGACGAAGTCGAACGTTGGTATAATCGAACTCGGTTCACTAATTTTATTAGACATAAATTAAAGCTTGAGATTGTTTGGTTAAAAGTTATTTCAACAAGTTTGAACTAGCTTGAGTGGATCCGAGACGAACTTGAACTGAGTATCAAGCTAACTTTCCTACTCCCGGATTTGTTCTTGGAAGTAACAATACAATCGCCTTAAATATACGCCAATCATGTTCACGTACTGTGCACGTAAAAGAATTTTGTTAATATTATTGAATAATTAGATAGGAAATGTGAGGTATGCTAAAATAGTTTAAATATAAATTTAACATATTTTAATTAAAATTTGTTATAGATATATTTTTAGAATTTCTAGTATATATATTTAGATAATAACATGTAGTTAGTTTAAATATATTAAAATAGTTTAAAGTTTATAGAAATGTAAATTTTATAGAGTGAAGGAATTTTCATAGGAGAGATATACATACTATAATAGTTAATAATTTTAGTTACATAATTATATACATCCAGCATTGACAACTTATTTTTGAACGATTTTCAACCCATATTACGATAGTAGAAAGAAATATATGTGAGCATAACAAAGGAGTGGGTCAACCGAATCCACTGTGTGAACATGGTGGGGATGGACCTACAGATAGATCGACCGACCGAACATTTCCACATATCATAGACCGAATCATTAGCAAATCCGTTACAAATGTCATCTTTGTGTACGCACACTCGATTAAGAGCCTCTCTAATCTTATTATGACTTTTGAAAAAAAGTTATTATCACAAAGAAATGATAAAACTTTATTTAAAAATTAATCTCCAATATAATTTTTAAGTAAATTGTAATGTTTACATGCCAAGAGTTATAGAAAAAAAATTGTAAAATTAATTGTTTAGTTCTAGACAATTCAGTAGACAATATCTTCACCTCCATCTCATCAATTATGAAGAATAAAAAAAATATTTAGAAAAAATAAAGAAGAGGAGGAGCTGTCTTAAAATTTTTAAAAAATAAACATCTTAATACTTTTGTATTGGAGAAGACTATTATACTTCATTAATTTTTGTGAATATAGCATTGCCATCTAGGAATGACACCATCTAAGAATGACATTGTTTTGTGCCTTATGCAACATGGGAATTAGAACCAGGTGCGGATCCGCAAATTAAAGCTGGAGT
Organism: Iris pallida; assembly: GCA_029216955.1. Lineage (NCBI taxonomy): Eukaryota > Viridiplantae > Streptophyta > Magnoliopsida > Asparagales > Iridaceae > Iris > Iris pallida. The sequence goes on along the minus strand of JANAVB010018196.1, from coordinate 1,206,847 downwards.
GGGCTACAATAAATTAGGGTGGGCTAGAAGTGGACTAGCCCATAGAAGAAAAAAAATTGTAAGAAAAAAAAAAAAAATTTGGGTGGGCTCCAGCCTACCCCACCTCCCCTTTGGATCCGCCCATGATTAGAACTCATTAAGAAACATTAGAGCTGTAGATACTCTAACATATAAATTAACTATGTCATCCATGCATGCTTTTCACATATTGGTGTCCTCTTTCTGCTAGGAGTTGTTTGGTTCGGTGAAGTGTAACGAAGTAAAAAAAAAATCTAAAAGTAGAGAGCTTACACACGCATTGCGTATACACGTCATGCATATGCATATTTTATGAGTTTCTTCGTTTGGATGATTGTTGAAGTGAGTTGGAAAGTGTAATTTTTTTAAGTTTCTGTTTGATTTAATGAAGTGGTATTTAATAAATGATATAATTTCCCACTTTAGAATATGTTTTTTTGTATAGACTAAAAAAATTTATGACTTCGATATAAATAATTAAAAAAATATGTTTAAAATTAAAAGTAAAAAAATGGAACTATTAGTAGTGCATATTACAACAATAATTATCGAATTCAGCTTACTCTTGTGGTTAGCGAGGAGAGGTATAACATTTCTGACTAGTCAGGTGATTTCGGAATCGAACAACGGAAGATTTGTGGATGTGTGCGAATGTAAAAATTGAGGATAGTCAGTACAAAAGACATGTAACGCAACATATAAAAAGTTCCGTACATTACGTCGGCTATCACGAAAAGTATATTAATTAATTAGTTATTAAATAATATAAATTAAAAGGAACAACAAAATATAAAATAATATTAATACCATTAATTATTGAGAGTAGAGGTACATAGGTGTGCATATAATCGAACTAAGCAGCCCCCCTGCCCCTAGTGCATCTAATCTCTCTGACAAAGTGGCTTATCGATACATAGAGCTCACTTGACACTTGTCTGCCTTTTCTTCAATCAGGTTAGTGCACATTAATACAGGGGCTTTGAGATGTTGACTAAACCAAGTGCTTCGTTCTTATTTTATTTGAATGCGACTGAGCTATTCGATGGTGGTTAACTATAGGATAATGTATATAAATCCATGTCAACATCGAAATGTTAATTGATGATTAAGTAGTTATCCTGGGCTTTATGTCAAAAAAAAAGTTGACAGGGATAGATACTTATTTCTTGTAATTTATGATCGTCTTTTTCTCACTTTCCACCCAACTAAAAATATTTTTAAATTAAATCAGTAGCTTTATTTGATTGGTTTAATATGTAACCACTATTTTTTTCCCCTAAAAATTTGATCAATCCGACTGATCAAACCATTTAAATGTTTGACCCACTTGAATTTTGAATAGAGTTGATCCTGTCTTTTGACTTTTATTTTGGACTTTAAATATAATCAAAGTTAATATGTTTTTTTTTTGACTTATTCTAGTATATTTAATAATATACTAGAAGGAATTTTTATTCGATAGTATATTTAATAATATACAAAATCTTAATTAGCATATATGCAGTTATGTAGGGGTGAGCATTATTCGTTTTGGACCGAAAATCGAACCGAACCGAACCGAATAAGAGGTTCGGTTCGGTTTTAAAAAATTCGGTTCGGTTTCGGTTTTGAAAATACTAAATTTCTTATTCGGTTTCGGTTTCGGTTTTGGGTTTCGGTTTCAGTCCAAAACCGAAAACCGAATAAAAAAATTTAATTAATTAATTTATATATATATATATATATATATATATATATATATATATATATATATATATATATATATATACTATATATATATATATATATATATATATATATATATATATATATATATATATATATATATATATATATATATATATAAGTATTAATATATATAGGTATATACTAAATATGTCTATGTATATTTAGTTATATACTTATATATATATATATATATATATATATATATATATATATATATATTATATATATATATATATATACTATATATATATATATATAATATATACTTATATATATATATACTTATATATATATATATACTTATATATATATAAGTATTAATATATATAGGTATATACTAAATATGTCTATGTATATTTAGTTACTATATATATTAACAAAAAAAAGCTCAAAAAAAATCAATAATATATGAATAAACCGAAAACCGAACCGATTTAATTCGGTTCGGTTTGATTCGGTTTTGGGCCAATTCGGTTCGGTTTCGGTTTTACTTATTCGGTTTCGGTTCAATTCGGTTTTGGGTTATTCGGTTCGGTTTAAATCGAATAAACCGAATGCTCACCCCTACAGTTATGTAGTATATTTAATAATTTAACTGATTCAATCTAAATAACTGATTCAATCTAAATTAACTCACTTGTTTGGATCGATTTATCCTAACTCTGTATTCTGCATAGAAGGATTTTTATTCGATTTCAAAACATTGCTCATTCTCAGTGGCAGACACATAAAGGATCGAGTAAGGTCAACTGACCCCCCCCCCCCCCCCCCCCCCCCCCCCCCCACTGAAAATACAATAGCAGTCAAATTATATATATATATATATATATATATATATAGGGAGCGGATCGGGAGCCCCGTCCGCGGAGCCCCGCCGAAGCTCCGCCCCCCCTTAGCCGTTGGATCGCACGGGCGGGCACGGGCCCCACGCGAACCCCGCGCGATCCGATGGTGCAGGGGAGGCGGGACTTTGACGGGACTCCGCGGACGGGACCTTTGATCCGTTTCTATATATATATATATATATATATATATATATATATATATATATATATATATATATATATATATTTGGGCATTTTTTATTTTAAGGTTGAGCTCTCTCTTAAGTTCCTGTGTCCACTTGTGCTCCATCTAGTCTTGCAATAAGCTCCTATCTCGAAATTGGAGAGTAATCATCAATATTTTTTCTACCATCTTTCTTTAATACAATTGTGAAAAATCTCAATATAATTAGTAATTACAATTAGATGTTTCTATTTTGGCATAATCCTAGCTATGTCCAATATTCTCTTTGGTTGCTGTCAACTTATAATTTATTAGGTTAGGTGACACATATATGTCTTAATATCCACCAGTATATATGTACGTATGTTGTACGTATTTATTATTAAAAGACTAAATGATATATGTAGTCAAAATTTATTCATTTTTTAATAAATAAATAATATTAAATAAATTTTTTTTTTAATATCGTATTTTTAGATACTCATTGTATTTAGAGTTGTTGTAATTAAAAATATCAAAAAATAATTTTTATTTACGTAATTTGATATTAATTTAATTAATCCTTTAATTAATAAATATAATAAAAAATATTTTAAAAAATTTAGAATAAAATTTATTTTTGGTCAAAAGGTTGGTTACACACCACGTGACAACTATATAGATAGTGCAAATGAACAGATATAAACATGCTGGACCAACCGACCTTTCCACAATCCACATGGCAGAAGCCGAACCTTTCGATTTTCGTCCCCTATCCATTGTTAACCATGTCACATCAACTTTATATGGACATTCCTTTGACCTCTAAATTAACTAATTAACTTGTGTCATAGTGCATACAGTTCTCAAAAGAAATTTTTTTTTACCACCTCTCTTTTCATCTCTTACATCTAGGCCTCGTTTGATTCGCGAAATCTCGAGTTAGAAAAAAAAAAGTAATTATTTTTTCTATGTTTGAACGTCAAAGAAATTGAGTAGGAAAAAAAAATAATTTTCAATGGAATAAGCAAAGAATCACTTTTCCACATTTAAGTAATCATTTTTTTTTCCAAAATTTTTAGCATTTTCAAACATTGGAAAAGAAAATCAATAGAAAATAAAATTTTCCAAAGGAAAGGAAATGACAAGGATTTGATTTCCTTTCCCTTCCATTCCGCGAACCAAACGAGGCCATAGGTTTCATAGGATCCCACCATTTCTCTCATCTCCTGCTACATAGATTCCATCTGACTCTATCACTTTTCTCTCTCCTTCAATCAAAGTTCGATAGACCACATCCAACCTAAATATTGTGAATAGCCTAATCGTATACCTCACGTACGATTAAGCCGAACCTTGTAGAAGTGTGATATTGTGAATTGTGAATTATGGATTGTGGTCCCCAGCCGGTCACAAAATTTCACACTTGCATTGATTGTCGTATTCACATTGATTGTCATGTTCATTGTGTCCATTCTGGTACTTTAGTTTCATATTGCAATTCTTGTACCCTTGTTTCATAGTGTAGTTCAGTCCATAGTGCTCTCATTGTGTATTTCAGATTCATTGTAGACAGTTTCTTGTCGGGGTTGTACTTTGCTCTTTTCCTAACATGATACGTTACAGGTGAGCTTGAGGCCTCATTGAGCTAGATATCCTCATTGGAGTTGCAGGATATAGTACATTGTATAGATTTTACTTCTGGATTGTATTCGAGATTGTATAATTGTATATTTATTATTTTACCTGATTTGTTTCCGGATGACTTGTACTAAAATAACTTGGTGGATTGTGATGATATTTCTGGAAACGTTTATAGATGATGTGGTGTTTTATATCGTTGTGATTTGGAGTTTTTTTTAGTATTGTATAGCTTACTTCGTCGTATCTATCGACGAATGTTGGACATGTCTGACTCATATTCGATTATTTAAAAATAGATCGTGACATACATTTTAGTGGTGGTCCAGAAAGAAACTGCACACCTTGCCACTAGTCTTCCTTGTTCTATCGATTGTCAGAGTGCGGATTTATAGTGCTTTGGTCAGCAAAACAAGTGTTGTTCCTGATTCGGAGTCTTGAATTTTTTTTTTCTTTTTTCCTCTCTCTTCTATGATGTAAACTTTTATTAGCTTTTTATCAATAAAATTTACATGTCATAGAGAACAACATAATTGGAACACCAGATAAAAACTGCTAATCCGATTCCGTTTGGTTCTTGTTTGATAAGCGGCTAGATCCATATACAATGGTGGTTCATTGGAGCAATGCCAACTCCTAAGTTAGTTAATTATATGACGTGTTCAAGGCTTCAAGCTTGTTTTTAAGTATGGGCAACGGTGCAACTTTACGGAGTTCAACAAATTGAATTGTCCAAAAAGAAATTAATTTTCGGAACGTACTACTAATATTTTTTTTTTTAGATTTAGCTGTTTTTATTTTTTTTAAACAGACGTAACGAATGTCGAAAAATATCATTTTTTTAGGGGAAAAATGGTCTTTTTTTAGTATTTGTATAGAATCTTTAGGATCTGTTTGGCAATAATATTTTCACAGATTCTGAAAGTTTTTGAATTGTTCGTTTTGTGAAGTGTTTAAAAAATATCTTGTTTAGTAAGTCATAGGTTTTGGTCGGCTAAAAAATCTTCCAAGATCAGTATGATATAATTTTACGTTTCTATATAAACACCTCACATCATGGTGTTTGGAGTGTTTCAAATTATTTTTATTTATATCCTTATCAAAAAATATAACTACATTTATATCCTTATTAAAAAAGTCTTTGAAAAGCTAACAATAAAGCAACAAACATAGATAAAACAACAAATTTGTAGAAAATAGTATGAACATTTGAAAAACCTAACATTGCTGACGATAAAACAACAAACAAAGATAAAACAACAGTAAGGCCTCGTTTGGTTCACGGAAAGGAAATCAATTTCCATGTATTTTCCATGGGGATGGAAAAGTAGAATTCCTATCAAATTTTCTTTCCTATGTTTGGTTGGTGTAGGAAAGGAATGAAAAATTATATCATTGTTCCAACAATATCCAATGTCAACATAATTATAATGAAGAGTTAATTGGTAAAATATGTAATAAATTAAGGCTACTTTTGTCATAATGTTGGTAATTAATGTTGGAAAAGGAGGAGAGAAAATGAATTCCATGGGTCATGAGAGGAATCATTTTTCCTCATATTTTCCATCATGTTAGAAAAGTGTTTTCCAAATTTGTGACTACCAAACAAAGAAAAGGAACAAGTTTCCTTTCCGGATTCCTTGAATCCGTGAACCAAACGAGGCCAAATATTTATAGACAATAGTACGAACATGGAAGAAATTGTGAAGAGGTTAAAAGCAATAAGGCTATCTCCAATTAGAGCATCTCCAACCCTATTGTCTTGTTAAGTTGTGAGTCTTAGGTGGCTCCTATGTGGCATGAGCCACAAGACAATGTCTTGTTTATGTGGCAAAATTATATCTCAAAAGACAATGAGATAGAAAAACTCTCTCCAATGCAAAAGTATTGAGAAGACAATAAAAATTATTTTTTTCCAACTTCCAAGGCAACTCCTCCACTTCTTCAACTTTTTTTATAAATATTTCTATTCATAATTGATGATGTGGAGACAAAGTCATTGTGAAGTGCATTGTCTAGATCTAGACAACCAACTTTACATTTTTCTTGCCATGTCAACTTCATGTTTTATTCTACATTTGCATTGGAGAAGAATTTTTGGAATGAAAGTTTGTCATTCCTATGTGGCAACCATTTTTTCTAGACTCACAATAGGGTTGGAGATGCTCTTAGGATTTCTAAAACAGAAGTATTAAGTTGTCCGCAGATTTGTACTGTAGTCTTGGCCTGCGGACCGACTCCTCCATTGGAGGGGGCTGCAAAAATTTCGGGATGAGTCCGAAGTGGTGCAAGAGGGCCGGGAGGTGACACGTCGGCGCGGGCACGCGTGTCACCTCCCGCAATAAAAAAAGAATTTCTCTTTCTAAAGTTGAGTTTACATTATATTACAAAGGAAATTTATATTCTGTTTGGCAAAATTTTACAAGAAATTGTACCAAAAAAAAAAAAAAAATCTCCAATGATTTTTAATTTATACATGAGCGCTTAACACTATTAAAATGGAAAATATTAAATGAATTTTTTTTATAATTTAGTTAAAATAAGACCCATATTAAGATGTAGAATAATTATGAGAGTTTCTATAGAAATTCTCATAGAAATTAAAAATTGCTATTAATTCCTCCAAAGCGTCCCTCCAAAACATTCTATGGCAGCTGGGGGGACACTTAACATGACAAAATTAAAATTAAAATTAAAATAGATGATAAAAAATTTTGAGTTAAAGTTTTTCATGTCAGCTGTGATGTTAATGTTTTTTTTTTTTTTTTTTAATTTCTCATCACAATTGCTATTTCAGATGTCACGTCAGCTGTGACATAAGGATGAATGATTTGGACGGAAACTTTGGAGGGACTAATAGCATTACTCATATAAATTATCAATCATGCAACACTCCCAAGTTGGATGAAAATTGGAATAGAAATCAACTGCACATGGAATTTATCCATCATACATCAGCACCCAAGTTGAATGAAAATTGGAATATAATTCATGTCGTCTATTAGCCGTTAGAAATAAACGTAAGTTATTTTTTTAAAAAAATATCCAAAATGTCCTCCCCTTCTCCACTAGCGGTGGTCAGCTCTCCCTCCTCCCTTCTCCCTCCGTTGGCCGCCTCCCTCGACCTGCCCCCCTCCTCCCCCGTTAGCTACAATATTTATATCTTTCAGCTTGTTGTAATTTTTTTTATTTTTTGGGGAGTTAAGAGACAAAGGTCAACTAAATTTAGGTCCGACTAAGTTAACCAAACTTGCTGGACCGACACTGATTCCACACTACCAGTTTATTAACATAACTTTGTTCTCATCAAACTTGCACATTTGTTATTTTCTTGAGATTACTTAATTTTGCTGCCAGTACCCATACACACGAATGTTTGCAGATATGGGCTAATGGTAACTTGGGAGAGGAATGAGGTAGTGAGGCTATCAACATTAGAGACCTTACATACCATGTATCAAAATTTTTGTAAATTATATAAATTATTACTTTTAGAATACTTCCTCCATATTGATACACAATGACACGTTACAAATAACTAATATATTTGTATGTGCGTTGCACGTATTTTAAGGGTCTTTTAATTAAAAAATGTACCATATAAATGAACTACATTAATTTTTTTTTTTTAATGTAATTACCTAGCCGCCCCATTAAGATATTCACGATGAAGCTAGATAAGGATATATTTAGAAGAAAATATTCACAGTGAGCCAACATTTTATAGGCTAATTTTAAGGGCACTACAAATTTACTTAGAGCTAGTCTAATTTTTTTCAAAAAATTTACAAGTTTGTCATCCCATTTCTTACTTGGGACTAGTTCCAATTTTTTCAGCACTGCCAAACTTATTGGCAGTCCTTATACCAAGTAGGACTGCCAACTTGTTAGCAGTCCTAACATAAAGTAGAACTGCCAACTATGTTGCAGTTCTACTTGGTGTGTCCAAACAGAAAATTTAGATAGGACTGCTAACTTTGTTGACAATCCTATTTCATGTTACGACTGCCAACAAAGTTGGCAGTCCTATTTGCTCGTCGTCCGCGGTTCCGCCGGCATCAGCAGTCCAGCGTCGACCGCACCCCCGCGTCCCCACGCCACCGCCTCCTCCGTCCATCAAAAAAAATACAGCAGCAGCAAAATAAAGTTGAAGTCGAGTCGACCGCGCCCCCGCCGGCGACCACCTCTAGGAAAACTCTAATTCTTTGAGCATTGGACTAGCCTCAAGAGTGGACTGTCATCTAGTAAAGACTAGCCCCAAACAATTATTGGAATGTCCTTAAAATTAGCCTTTTTATATTATGTAGTAGTGTAGATATAGATTAATATTTTAAATATTAAATATATTAAATAATATTTTTGGAAGGAAAACTTCGACAGTGAAACCTGAGTTTTGGCTATAATAGATTTATGCTAAATTAGTAATAAAAAAAAGTCTTTACAGCTCTATCAAAAAGGATTTGTATCCCATACCATGCTACTTCCGAAACTTGTTACAAAGGACTGTTCTTTTTTTATAATCCGTATTTTAAGGACATGATTTAAAGTCCACCCTATAATTTTCATGTTGGAAGCCTTGTTTCCATAGCATGATTACTCTGGTAAAATCATAAAGGATGGTAGTATGGTAGTAATAAATAAGTTAGGAAAGAACGCATTAAAAAAGGTTGTATTAAAAAATGGATATTCTGTTGGAATGTACAGATTTACAATGAAATTTCGGAATTTCTCGGGCAAATGATTCTCTACAGCTTTATCCAGGAGTTCAATATATACTGCTATAATAAGAAAAGAATCTATGAATTTAACATCAACACCCAGAAGTGCTTACAACATTCTTCTATGCCCTGCCCTGTTCTCCATCGTCACCTGCCATCAAAATACAAAAACTTAATCATCAATAACCAACATTAGGCAAGTTTTTGAAAGAAAGCACTACCTTTTAGGCACCCGGAGGGTCACGACGACCCGTAGAAGAGGAGACTGTGGCAGTGCAGCTTCGAAACCTTGAGAGCATAGAACTTCTCTGGTTAATCATCGTCTCGACATCGGCCTTACTGAACACCGTCTTCTTCTTCGGCGGGAGGTTGCAGCAACAGGCGGTTGCGGCATTGGTGGGGGTGGTGGTGGTGTGGTGGAAGACGCCATGGGGACCACCGCCTTGGTCGGCTCAGTAGCGGGGCGGTACAGGCAAAAAAAAAAAAAGGTTAATTACAACTTGACATCTTCAACTATTTCAATTTTTTAATTTGATATCCTAAACTTATTTTTGTAACAATTTGATATTCTGAAAAAAAAAATTGGACAAAAATATCCATAATCAAAACTTGAAACTTCATTTCTCCTCCACCCACCCAAACCTCCCCCCCACCCACCCCCCTCGCACCCCTGTTGCCCCCCTCTGTCCGCCCACCCCCCGCCCCGCCTATGGCCACCCATGCGTGCGTCCCCTTCCGACCCCCACGGCCACCCGTACGTGCGTCCCCTCCCGACCCCCTCCCCCTCCAGCCACCGTCCGTCTCCTCCACCCACCCAAATATCCATAAGAAAATTTAGTGTATATATATATATATAACAGATGACCTCTAGCCTACTGGTTAAAAGAGATGCATGCGGCTCGAGTGGTCAGGAGTTCGAATTCCAGTGGTAGCGATTCCAGAAACAATTTACCTGGTTCCAAAAAAAATAAAAATAAATAAATAAAAATAAATAAAAATAAATAAATTTTGGTTTGCTTATTCGATTTTCGGTTATTCGGTTCGGTTGGAACCGAATTAACCGAATGTTCACCCCTAGGCTGGAGGGGGCAATGGAGTGGTGAGCCGACATGAGGGAGGGGGAGGGGGAGAGGTTGGGTTCGGTTGAGAAGTGAAAGAGAGAGGTTATTCTGTCATTTTTAAAATTTTGTGTATTAAATTAAAAATATTAAATAGTTGATGGGATTAAGTTGTCAAGTAAAAAACGTTTATGATATTAAGTTGAAAAACATAAATAGTTGAAGGTATCAAATTGCAATTAAGCATAAAAAGAAACACCAACCAGAAGCTATTGATTTTTTTTTTTTTTTTCTGTACCATTATTCCATAGCCTTAAATACTTTATTATTATATTCTTATTTGGAATACCAAAGGATAGCTTTTATAACTACCTAAATGTCCCTATGTTTCACACTTACTAATTTAAGGTTAGTGTATTTTTTTATAAGTAGAAAATATGTTAAAGGATATTTTTGAAAACAAAATTTTTACGGTAAAATCTAAAATTTAATATTATATAATAGAATAGATACATCAAATTCATACTTCAAATAAACTTTCTTTTTTCGTCCTTTTTTAAATTTATCCTTCTAGTGGATACAATTTGATGTTACAAATTTAACAAATCTCTTGGCTTTCTATTTTCAAGTATAGATAAAGAATTCACTTTAGCTCTCAAATACAACAAATTTGGAGTAAAATAAAAATATAGTTTTATAGACCTCTCTAACATTTGACGCTAGGTCAAAAGTAATTCCAATAAAATAGAGCCGTCGGTTTTGTTGGAACGTGCAATTTCTTTAACATAAGCGACTTGGCGACACTTTCGGGGCTCCCACTCAACTAATGGCAAATTCTTGCAAGCAAACGATTAGACAAAACCTCAAAGAACTAGCAAGTGGGTTCAGTTCGCTTTGACCATTCCAGTAACGGCCAATTATAGTAGTTTGATTGAACGAATCTATTGATTTCATAATGTTTGTTAATCGAACCCAATTCTGCACGTCTCAGGAACATTAGAATTTTTTTTTTCTCTTCAAACCAAACTTGGAAAGTGATAGTAAGCGTATAGCCCAACATTCGACTAAAATTATATCTTATATATAATCGAAATTTTTTTGGACTTCATTGTAATTTTTTTTTTCCTTTAAATATATAATTTTTTTCCTTTATATAATATTATTTATTAAATTAATATAAACAATTATGTAGTTACTTAATAACAAAAATATTAATAATTAATATGATCCATTAAATTAATGGAGACAGTTATGCACTTATTTATAGACAAAAATTCTGGAAGTTATTCTATAATTTTTCTAAATTTTATAAAAATAAGTACATTATACGTGCATGTTATAAATTAAAGCCTGTTGATTCATGAGATGAACACCAAAATTAAACTGCGGAAGCGTACCTGAATCCATTGTCTTTGCTTGACGGATCTTGAAGCAGACGTTTCTCTTTGTGGGATTTGATCTTCCAATCCGCTACGGCCCTTAATAACAAAGATGAAATCTTTGTTCCTCTCTTTGTTGATGGGGATACAGAAGAGAATAGAGAAAACCCTCTCTTGGTGGCCGTATGAGTTGGGGACTATAACCCTAATGAATACATATATTTATATGTTTTGACATTTCTAATTTGGCCCCTCATTAAATTAGAATTATCTTCGATATCTACACATTAATTCCATGACAATTATACTCTTAAGCCAATATCTAAATAGACCACTTTAATTTGGCTTAATTATTTAGATAGCTTAAACACAATTAATTTTACATGTGTGGTCCCTTAATTATTGAATAATTCTAACAATCTTTCACTGGACCACATATGTAACCTTATAATTGTGTTAACCCTTTGTGAGCTCATAAATTGCTATCTTAATCCTTAGGGTATATCCGGACAATCTTGTCCATTAACCATATCAACATAGGATCAAAGCGGCCTTCGTCACATATAGCGTAACTAAACCATCAATGGTCATATATACCAATATAGCTAAACGACATAGATCAATCATGGATGCGTAGCATGGAAATTACACGCAATGTGATCAATATATGTCTATTTTCAACCGGTCCTCCTTAACTTTAATAAGATCAATACTTTAACATAATAAAAACAAAATGAACTGAATTTTCATATATCTGATCAGATAAATATCCAAAATACTTTAATACATAAATGTGTCCAAAACCAAATAGCACCCAAATACATAAAATACAAACTCCTACTGTATTGCCATATTCTTAATTAAGATAACACCCATATGAGCAGTATGCTCATGAAAGACCCTGGATGATAATGCTTTGTGAGCGGATCCGCTAACATGGAGTTTGTCCTAATGTGCTATATGGACACTTTTACCATTCTGAATTCTTTCCTTCACAACTAAATTTTTTATGTCAATATCCTTGACTTATACAAGTTTCTGTTGTTATTAGAATACATTACTGCTGATTTATTGTCACACCATAATTTAAGTGGTCTTTCAACACCGTACTGTAGGTGCAGCCTTGTGACAAAATTTCGCAACCATATTCCCTGAATAGATGCCCGACAACATGTTATAAACCTTTCTGCCATGGTGGAAGAAATTATGAGTGCATGTTTGACACTCATCCAAAATATATCTCAATTAGTCAGCATAACCTGATGTGGATCTCCTGCCACTACAACAAAAAGACCTATTAATGACGCTTGATAAGTGGTTTTCATGACGGCTGATATGCAAGCGTCATCAAAGTTCAGCAAGACTAGAATCTACGACGGTTTACATTAAAAACATTATTGATAGTGCTCCAGTGATACGATCGTTATAAAAAAAGCACAAAAATTTAAGTCGAAAGCTCGACTCCCCCGCAATTCTCCCGCACTTAAGAAAAATTCTAAACCCTCTCTCTTTCTCCTTCTCCTTCTCCTCCCGCTCCCCAACTCCCCTCTGCCCACTCCCCGCTCCCCAACTCTCCTCAGCCCGCTCCCCGCTCCCCAACTTCCCTCAGTCCGTTCCTCGCCTCCCTCGATTACAGACTCCACCGCAGAGGGAAGGTTGTCACCGGCGTAGCCTTCACCACCGGTTTGTCCTAAAATCTCGATCATTACTTATTTTATGCCCTAAATTCTGCCTCGACATGATTTTAGTAAAATATCCTAATTTTTGACAACCATACATGCATCTATCTCTCCAAAATTAGGGTTCTTTTAGGGTTTCCCGACGTCTCCGTCCACGTCGGCGATGATCCGAAAAGGGCTGCATCATCGTTGACTTCTCTTGATTAAGTGAGTGATTTTGATTTGGATTTTTTTCCTAAAAAAAGATTTTGTTGGAAATTGTTATATGTGCGCTTCATGTTCGATGAAATAATTGTAAGTACCAAATGCTTGTGTACTTTGATTTTTTTTTCTGTTTGTTCTTGTTCAAGGGAGTGTAATTGTATTTGGGGAGCCGAGTTCGAAGCTTCTCCACAGTCACAGCCGCGACCCGACGAGGTGCTGTGCGTGCCTGCGAGCCGAGTCCGAAGCCTCCCTTCGGATTCTGACACTAAATTCTGGGGTATAAATTCTAAACTCTTGATTGATTTCAGTTTCTGGGTTTATTTTGTTTGTCGATGATGTTGTTGGATCTCGATCCCTACATAAAAAGGGTTTCGATCGACTGATACGTGTTGGGTTCGATTTTGGCATGACGATCCTACGATTGTCTTTGTTTGTGAAGCACAAATTATCTTTAGATCATGTTCGGTTCTTTACTTGCTGTTGGATCATTTTCGGTTTCGGGTTACCTAGCTGTTGTTGGAATTATTTGTGATGCATGTATTATTGGTTTGGATTTCTTATATAAATTGTTGCTTGGGTTCTCCTTCCTATACTTGCTGTGGGATGTTGGTTTAGGTTTTCCTTATTATACATGTTGGGTTGGGAAAGATTTCTTTGTTGTAGGAGATGTTTTGCTATTTGGATTAAAATTGTTGGTTGGGTATCTATTATGCATGATGGGTTTAACTTGGTACTGTGGGTATTTTTGTTGGGAGATTTTCGATATAAATCACATGCGGGTATATATTAGTTGGGAGTATTTCTATTTCGGGATTGACATCTCCATTAGCATGCATGCGTCGTTGATTTTGGAACTACGTCCACTATGCCATGCCTGGATGTTTTACTTTATTTGTCGGTTTCGGTTTTTATTAGAGTACTCTGATACTCTTGGTGTTGGTCGTTCGACCAAATGAACCAAAGCGTTGCAGATCGTATCGGATACACTGGCTCCGTGTCGGGACGTATCCTATACGTGTTATGGCATGCTAGTACAACAGATGATGATTGATCCTTATCTGAGACATCTTATATATCTTATTTCGTTTCTTGTCGTTGGTCGTAGTTTGTATGTTGGTACTGTTGGGTTGTTCATTCTGGGTGCAGATACGCTCGTGTTTGTACGAGTCGATACTGGACACGGATGTGAGGATACCTTCGTGTCGATGATGTAGCCTCTCCACAGTTGCAGCCGCGACCTGACGAGGTGTTGTGCGTGCCTGCGAGCCGAGTCCGAAGCCTCCCTTCGGATTCTGACACTAAATTCTGGGATATAAATTCTAAACTCTTGATTGATTTTAGTTTCAGGGTTTATTTTGTTTGTCGATGATGTTGTTGGATCTCGATCCCTACATAAAAAGGGTTTCGATCGACTGATACGTGTTGGGTTCGATTTTGGCTTGATGATCCTACGATTGTCTTTGTTTGTCAAGCGCGAATGATCTTTAGATCATGTTCGGTTCTTTACTTGCTGTTGGATCATTTTCGGTTTTGGGTTACCTAGCTGCTGTTGGAATTATTTGTGATGCATGTATTGTTGGTTTGGGTTTCTTGTATAAATTGTTGCTTGGGTTCTCCTTCCTATACTTGCTGTTGGATGTTGGTTTAGGTTTTCCTTATTATACATGTTGGGTTGGGAAAGATTTCTTTGATGTAGGAGATGTTTTGCTATTTGGATTAAAATTGTTGGTTGGGTATCTATTATGCATGATGGGTTTAACTTGGTACTGTGGGTATTTTTTTTGTGAGCTTTTCGATATAAATCACATGCGGATATATATTAGTTGGGAGTATTTCTATTTTGGGATTGACATCTCCATTAGCATGCATGCGTTGTTGATTTTGGGACTACGTCCACTATGCCATGCCTGGATGTTTTAATTTATTTGTCGGTTTCGGTTTTTATTAGAGTACTCTGATACTCTTGGTGATGGTCGTTCGATCAAATGAACCAAAGCGTTGCAGATCTTATCGGATACACTGGCTCCGTGTCGGGACGTGTCCTATACGTGTTATGGCACGCTAGTACAGCAGATGATGATTGATCCTTATCTGAGACATCTTATATATCTCATTTTGTTTCTTGTCGTTGGTCGTAGTTTGTATGTTGGTACTGTTGGGTTGTTCATTCTGGGTGCAGATACGCTCGTGTTTATACGAGTCGATACTGGACACGGATGTGAGGATACCTTCGTGTCGATGATGTAGCCTCTCCACAGTTGCAGCCGCGACACGGCGAGGCGCTGTGCATGCCTGCGAGCCGAGTCCGAAGGCTCCCTTCGGATTTCGATACCAAATTTTGGGGTATAAATTCTAAACTCTTGATTGATTTCAGTTTTGGGTTTATTTTGTTTGTTGATGATGTTGTTGGATCTCGATCCCTACATAAAAAGGGTTTCGATCGACTGATACGTGTTGGGTTCGATTTTGGCTTGACGATCCTACGATTGTCTTTATTTATGAAGCGGGGAATGATCTTTAGATCATGTTCGGTTCTTTACTTGCTGTTGGATCATTTTCGGTTTCGGGTTACTTAGCTGCTGTTGGAATTATTTGTGATGCATGCATTATTGGTTTGGATTTCTTGTATAAATTGTTGCTTGGGTTCTCTTTCCTATACTTGTTGTGGGATATTGGTTTAGGTTTTCCCTATTATACCTGTTGGGTTGGGAAAGATTTCTTTGCTGTAGGAGATGTTTTGCTATTTGGATTAAAATTGTTGGTTGGGTATCTATTATGCATGATGGGTTTAACTTGGTACTGTGGATATTTTTGTTGGGAGCTTTTCGATATAAATCACATGCGGGTATATATTAGTTGGGAGTATTTCTATTTCGGGAATGGCATCTCCATTAGCATGCCTGCATCGTTGATTTTGGGACTACGTCCACTATGTCATGTCTAGATATTTTACTTTATTTGTCGGTTTCGGTTTTTATTAGAGTACTCTGATACTCTCGATTTTTCGATAAAAATCACAGACTCTAAAATTGACAGACTCTAAAAGTGAGGGTTTTGCTATACGTACATGTGCTATGGACAGTCTTCATGTGACCAAGTTGAAGCGTTATAAGTGTGCTTCTTCGCTACAGTATCTGTGAGATTTTTGATGTCGATAGTTTTGATGTAGCTAAAGTGTACTCTATATTGGATACTCTATATATTTTGAGAAGATGTTTATAATAGAATGGAAAAATGTAGAATGGTAGCTAAAATACTCTATTTTGAGACAATAAAATAGAGAATGGTACTTTATATTATATTTCAATGCTTTGTTGTGAATATCGTTCAAAGTGGTTGTTTTCGAATTGAATTGAGCAGCGTTTGGAATGTCATGTAGTATAGAACGTTATAAATGTGATACAACGACCATATACAGCGATTTTTCATAACTATCCATAACGCTTTGAAAATAAAACGTAGCAGAAATTCAACCTATTAATGACGTTTTTGGATGAATTATCCATAACGCTTTTAAAAACATTTATAACACCAGATTTCATAACGCTTGGACTGAGAAAAAAAAGCGTCATGGTTTGCAATTAATACCGCTTTTTAGCCGTCATTAAAAGGTATTTTTGTTTTAGTGTGCTGTGTTGGTATCCAACAAAATCGGAGTCGAAATACCTTATGATCTCCAGAATTATCCGATCTCCTACAAAGAGCATATAATTTCTTGTTCTCTATTAATTACTTAAGTAGTTTGGCTGCTACCCAGTGATCCATCCATATTTGCTTAAATATCTTCCTAACATCCTAATATGTGCGCAATGTCCTGACGCGTACATACTTGAGCATACATTAGACTCCCTACAACTGATCATGAAGAAAAAATCTATTGTATTTTCTTAATTTCAAGTCTATTCTTTAGGGCACTGTTTGAGACTAAACTTGTCTCCTTTAGCGACTAGGGTGTCACCTGGTTTGCATTCCTGCATCCCAAATCTTTTAAACACTTTATCGATATAGCTCTTTTGTGATAATCCAAGAATACCTCGAGAACGATCTTGGTGTATTTAAATTCATAATACAAAAGAAGCGTCACCAAGATCTTTCATCTCAAAGTTATTTGATAGAAATTTTTTAGTGTCATGCAATATGCCTATATCATTTGTGGCAAGCAGTATGTCATCAACATACAAAACCAAAAAAATAATTTTACTCCCACTGAATTTGTGATACACACAATCTTCAGCAATGTTAACCTCAAAACCAAACGAGGTAACAACTTGGTGAAATTTATAGTACCACTGACGAGAAGCTTGCTTGAGTCCATAAATGAATTTTGTCAATTTGCAAACCATATTATTTGGATCTTTTGACACAAAGTTTTCTGGCTGCATCATATAAATAGTTTCGTCAATGTTACCATTGAGAAACGCCGTTTGACATCCATTTGATGTAACTCAAGATCAAAATGTGCAACATGTGCTATGATTATTTTAAAGCAGTTTTTCAAAGATACCGGAGAGAAAAACTCTTTAAAATCATTCCCAAAATATTGAGTAAAGTCACTAGTTACAAGACATGTTTTATACTTCTCCACATGACCCTTCGAATCCTTCTTGGTTCTAAATGTCCATTTGCAACCAATGGATTTCATACCTTTTGATAATGGGACAAGTTCTTAAACTTTATTGTGTGAAACCCAAAAAATCTTGAAATCATTAATTGTTGGATTTGTAGTATAATCTTATTATTATTATTATTATTATTATTATTATTATTATTATTGTTATATTAGTCGGATCAGAAAAGTATTATTTTTAAAATTAATCATTGGATTTTGTTTGTGGCCCTGTTCCCGATCCCGTGCTCGGAGTCCAACCCCGAGTCCGGACACCAGACCCGATTTCCGTTTCCTAAACCCAACTTTTTTTTTCCTTTCTAAAAATCCTGATTTTATACATACACATATATTTGTTAATGGCAGAATAAAAAAATAATAATAAAACCTATTCCTAATTTCCCACGACCTGGCCTCGTCTCCCCCACGAGCAGGCCACACACACGCATCCCCCTCTTTTCTCTCTACTCCACCCACTCTCCTCCACACAAACTCCACATCTTTCTCTCCTACTCTTTCCCTTAAAATAAAACACCAGCACCAACCTCTCTCCATCTCACTCTCATTCCCATCTCATTTTTCTCACACTCTCTTAAACCCTTTCCCCGCTCACCGAACCCGAGCTTTCCAGCAACCCGGCGCCGCCGCTCTCCTCCGGCCAACTCCGGCCCCAGCGGCCTCCCGTGTCACGCCCCGTTTTGGTAGAATCGATAGTCGTCCCCCGGGGCGTGATGCCGTGCAAGCCTGAGTTGCGCTTGCACAAGACGGTTCATAAGGTTATTCGAAACAACAACATAGGTAAGAGTACGCAGAGAAATTGAACATATTTATTTAGAAAAGGAAACTTGCATTTTCATTGATAATAAGTAGGTTATAGACTCGATTACAAAAGAGGCCTCGCAGGCTTACAACCGACATCGATGAGATAGTCATTCCATACATTTACATCACTTTTTACAAACATCAAAACGACTATCTAAGACCTGGGATCGGCGAGAGTTTGTGACTCATGATGCGGTTGGGTTGGAGTCTTCAAAATGTTGCAACTGTTAGCCTTCGCACCAGCAAGGCTTCAAAAGAAAGGAGCGTCGCCTTCAGTTCCTTGGCACGCTATCCTGGTCCCGAGTACCTGTTGAGAGCGAGGGTCAGCACTTTATACTTTGTGCTGGTGCGTGGCAATTTAAATCCCGTGCTCTCATTTGTTGAAGAATTTTAGTGAGCGTGCATGCCAATATTTAATGAAGTTGCTAGCCATCCTACTCAATTCAAACTTATATTTAAAGACACAACCGTATAATGACGATAGATCTTACCCCCGGCAGAGCGTGCCGTCGTAGCGTAAACTTACCATGTTCTTCCCTGTCATGTTGATAATAATAATACGTAATTGAGTACGTTCATGAAGGTCACTGGCACGACAAGCCATCCTGGACATATAGCTTGGTAGGCAGAGGTCCTTCAGCGCGGGTAGCGAGCCCCATTGAAAGCCACTGCCTACCGTGGCATGCATCCGGCATAGCTATCCGTGTTTCTTCCTAGGCCGGAACGGTCCCGTGGCCTCGGGATACCGTCCGAAGAAACAATCACCCTTGTCGACAAGTTGTCCATGACCGTGCTAAGTTAATTTGTTATTTCAAGGCACATCTTATAGTATCGTTGCGACATTCATTTAATTGATTCATCCTTCCTTAGCACGGTTCTATATGATTTGAAAGTTTCAAGCACGATAATATTTTATGACCAGCATCTGTATAGTTCGTGTTCGTGGGGCGTCGTGTGACCGTTCATCAGAATATCATTCATGTCGTTGCATTACATCTAGCATAGCACATGTCTAGTATTGATAATGTATTTAGAGAAGAGGGTCGAGGAGAGAAGGGTCAGCCACTCACCTTAGTATTTACTTGAGGCGAGAAACTGGTTGGCCGTGCTAGACGTTGCCTACGCGATCACCTGAAATCGTACAAGCAACCGATTAGAATACTGTGTTATTCAAGGAAATTTTGATACGAATGCGAAGTTCGAAACGTAACCCATGAAAACCATCGAAAACATTCACGAAAACGCATTCAGAAAACAAAGCCAAAACCAACGCAAGCGGCGTGAAAAACAGAGCAACGGGAGGTCTCTCCCGACTCAGCCGCAGAGTCAATCCTTGAGGCGCAGCCCACTGAATATGGGACTTGGTTCCGAAGAAGCCATTCCATAACGGGGAATGGATCTTAATTCAACCGTTCCCGTTCGATCGATTCGATCGATCCCGACCTATCGGTCCCGACCGAGTCGATAGCGACAGTGTTCCTTTCTCGCGCACCCCGTGGACGAACAACGGGGCACGATGTAGGGACGGGGCACTAAACCATAACCATCTAAGAAAAAGTTTCGTCCTCAAAACTTAAGAACCGAACCTACCTCTATGAAAACAATAAAGAAAACTTTTCCTTCATCTCTGACTCGAGTTCCCATATCGACCCTTCTGCCGCATGGTTCCTCCAGAGTACGCGAACGAGAGGGATCGCCCGATTTTGCAGCAACTTATCCTTGCGTTCTAAGATTTGAACTGGCACTTCAACGTAGGATAAGTCAGACTTTAGCTCCAGCGGGCCAAAATCTACCACATGGCTAGGATCGTGCACGTACTTCCGCAGCTGGGAGACGTGGAAGACATTGTGCACACCTTCAAGCACCGGCGGTAGGGCAATTTTATAGGCCACTGGGGCGACTCGCTCGAGTATTTTGAACGGCCCAACAAATCTCGGACTCAGCTTTCCCTTAGCGCCGAACCGAGTAACTCCTCGCATAAGCGACACCTTCAGGAATACGTGATCGCCCACCTGGAACTCACGCGGTCTTCGATGGGTGTCGGCGTAGCTCTTTTGTCGACTCTGTGTAATCTTCAGTCTTTTCCGAATTAGCTTGACCTTTTCCACAGTCTGTTCCACCAGCTCCGGGCTGAGTATCTGCCGTTCCCCGACTTCATCCCAGCAAATGGGCGATCTGCACTTCCAGCCGTACAAAGCTTCATACGACGCCATTTGGATGCTGGATTGGTAGCTATTGTTGTATGCAAATTCTGCCAGCGGTAGGTGGACGTTCCAGCTTGATTTGAAGTCAATTGCGCAGAGCCGTAGCATGTCTTCGAGAATCTGATTAACGCGCTCCGTTTGGCCGTCGGTCTGAGGATGGTAAGCTGAGCTGAACTGCAACTTGGTACCTAGCGTCGACTGAAGGCTACTCCAGAATCGCGACATGAACCGTGAATCCCGATCAGAGACGATGGATACTGGAACTTCGTGCAGCCGTACTATCTCGTCAAGATAAATCTGCGCCAGGTGATCAACGCTCCAAGTAACTTTGATGGCGATAAAGTGCGCCGACTTGGTTAATCGATCGACGATGACCCAGATGGCGTCGTTCCCCCGTGGTGTCTTCGGCAGGCCAACAATAAAATCTATAGTGACGTGATCCCACTTCCACTCGGGAATAGCGAGGTTCTGTATCTCTCCGCCCGGTCGCTGATGCTCAGCTTTTACCTGCTGACAGGCCATGCATTGCGACACGAAGAGCGCCACATCTCTCTTCATTTCGTGCCACCAGAAGGTCGTACGGAGGTCCTTATACATCTTGGTACTGCCAGGATGCAAGGTATATTTCGCATAATGCGCCTCCGACATTATCTCCTTTCGTAGTTCTGAATCATCCGGAACACATAGTCGGCCATTCATTCTCAGCATGTCGGTCTTATCTTCCGCAAAGTCGGTCGCACTACCTGTCGAAATTCGCTCGTGCATTTTCTTCAGGTACGATCATCCTTCTGAGCGGCCATGATCTTTTCCAGCAAACTCGGCTCTAACTGCAGCTGCGCCAACCGTATATCCCTGAATCGAACCCGAAGATCGATGTCCATTTCTTCTAAATCTTGTAGGAGTCTGCGGTTGATGGATAGCGCGGCAAGATATTTTTGACTCAGAGCGTCCGCCACAACATTTCTCTTGCCCGGAGTGTAGTCGATCGTCAGGTCATAGTCTTTGATCAGTTCGAGCCAGCGCCTCTGTCGCAAGTTCAATTCCTTCTGGGTGAAGAGATACTTGAGGCTCTTGTGGTCGGTATAGATCGCGCACGCCATGCCATATAGATAGTGGTGCCATAATTTTAACGCGAACACAATCGCCGCTAACTCCAAGTCGTGCGTAGGATAGTTCTTCTCGTGCGACTTCAACTGTCTGGAGGCGAAGGATATCACCTTGTTTTGCTGTATGAGCACACATCCCAAGCCCTGGCCTGAAGCATCGCTGAATATCTGAAAACCTTCTGGCCCATCCGGAAGTGCGAGTATAGGTGCCGAAATTAGTCGCTATTTTAGCTCCTGGAATGAAGCTTCACAGTCATCCGACCACTCATACACGACTCCTTTTGAGTGAGGCGAGTCAGTGGCGATGCAATCTTCGCGAAGTCTTTCACGAAGCGTCGATAGTATCCCGTCAAACCAAGAAAGCTTCGAATCTCACTAGCAGACGCAGGCCGCTTCCAATCAGCAACATCTTCCACTTTCTTCGGGTCGACTGCAATACCTTCGGACGAAATGATGTGACCAAGAAAGGATACGCTGCTGAGCCAAAATTTGCACTTACTCTGCTTCACGTACAACTCATGTTCTCGAAGTGTCTGGAGCACGGCCCGTAGATGTTCTGCATGCTGCACCCTGTCCTTCGAGTAGACGAGAATATCATCAATAAAGACTACCACAAATTTATCAAGGAAGGGTCGAAATACCCGATTCATCAGATCCATGAAGGCAGCAGGAGCGTTCGTCAGGCCGAATGGCATCACCAGGAACTCGTAGTGGCCGTATCGAGTACGAAAGGCGGACTTTTGCACGTCGTCTGACTTGATCTTGAGTTGATGATAGCCTGAGCGGAGATCAATCTTCGAAAATATCGAGGTGCCTTGCAGTTGATCGAATAGGTCGTCTATGCGGGGCAATGGGTACTTGTTCCGAATGGTGGCCTTGTTCAGCTCCCGGTAATCGACGCACAAACGCATGGACCCATCCTTCTTCTTCACGAACAATACGGGCGCTCCCCATGGTGAGACACTAGGCCGAATAAACCCTTTTTCGAGTAACTCTTGTAACTGGACCTTGAGTTTCTTCAGCTCGGCGGGAGCCATTCTGTACGGGGCCTTGGAAATCGGTCGAGTATAGGGAAATGTATCGATGCTGAACTCGATTTCTCGATCGGGGGGCATGTCGGGTAGCTCGTCCGGGAACACATCGGGGAATTCTGCCACAACGTCGGTCTGACCCACGTTTGCACCATCCTGTCGCATGTCTCGGACGGACGCCAAATAGCCTTCGCACCCAGAATGCAGCATCCTCCGAGCAGAAATCGTCGAAATCAGCATGCAGGTCGACGACGCCTCTCCACACGAAAAACAGAATTTAGGTACCCCTAGAATACGGAAGGTAACCGTCTTTCTGGCGCAGTCTATGGTTGCGTTGCACGGCCCGAGCCAATCCATTCCCAGAATGATATCGAAGTCCTTCATGTCTAGGACTATCACGTCAAGACCGATCTTTTGACCGCCGATACAGATAATTCCGTCGGCGCAGGCTAAATTAGTGAGTATCGGTGTGCCCGAAGGTGTGCTCACGCTAAGGTCGAGATCTAGTGATATTATCAAAAATTTGTGCTCGGCGACAAAGTCCGCCGATATAAAACTATGCGAAGCACCTGAATCAAATAGTACACGAGCAGGCACATTATTGAAACTAAGTATACCTGTCACGACCGTATCTGACTCAAGCATTTCATCTCGAGTCATGGCATAGACGCGGCCCTGGGCATTGGGGCGACGATCTTGGCCATTTTGTGGTGCGGGTTGAGGTGCTCGAGGCGCCGGAACTTAATTCCCCGGACGGTACTGTGGATGCTGAGGCGCGTCCAAGTTGTTTCTTCTACGCTTCGGGCAATCTCCATGAAAGTGACCCCTTTTTCCACAAATAAAACATCCGCCATTTTGAACTTCACAGTCGACAGCGAGATGTCCGTTCCGGTTGTATTTTGTGCAGTGAGGTCCCTGGTTCCGCATCTGTTGTCCGCCCTGGTGCCCGTTGTTCGGACGCTTGGTCACGTTGTTTCCTCCCGCGTGGCTTGGGCGTTTGTGATTGTAGGTATGCACAGCGCCGGCAGCACCTGGAGGATATTGGCGTTCAAGGCGGAGGGCGTGGTTAAGAGACTCCCCCATCGTTTTGTATTGTGGAACGGACACATGGGCGTAGATGGATGGTCGTAGACCCACTTCAAACCGTCGAGCACGACTCGCCAGGGAGGGCAAGAATTCTCTAGCAAACTTGGCTAACTTGTTGAACTCTGCCGCGTACTGCCGCACCGTCATGTTCCCTTGCCTTAGCTGCATGAATTCATTTTCCTTCTCTTGTCGAACGACTTCGGGGAGGTACTCGATCTCGAATGCCTCGCGGAAGGTGGCCCAAGAAATTGTCGCTGTCTCGTCGTCGCGTCTGATCGCTCGCTTTTGCACGGCCCACCAGTCGTGCGCGTTCGACCGGAGTAGAAGTTGAGCGCATGCGACTTTCTTGGACTCTTCGACGCCCAGCAGCTCGAACTTGTCTTCCAGTTCCTCTAACCAGTCGATCGCCAAGGAGGGATCTTCCGTGCCGTTGAAGGAAGTACGGCAACTTTTTGTGAATTTTGACACGTCGAAGTTAGAACTTCTCGGTGCTGCATGTGTAGGCTCGGGTGCCTCCGGATCGACTTCACTTTGTCTGACCGCAGGCTCGGTTACGGTACGGGTTGTGGCGGAGTTGTTGTTGTTGGCCACCACCGTCTGAACGATCTACTGGAGAGTATCAAGCTGCTTCTGCTGCACCTTGAATTGTGCTTCGAATCGGACCTCGAACTGAGTTTGACGTATCTCCGCCTGCCGTCGATGTTGTTCATTCTGGCATTGACTCTCCTCAGCTTGTCGTTGTTGCGATTCCAGCATGCGCAACATCCGCTCCATGGCATCGTTTGAGGGTCCGGGTCTCAAGCTACTCGAGCTGCTCAAAGCACTTCCTTCGTTTGCTGCCACGTTCACCGACGTGCCTTCTGGGATTTTTGAAGGCAAAATACATTAGTCACAAAACTTATTACGGGCTCACTCGTATGGAACGTCATATCTCATCGACACGAGACCAACGATTTTGAGACTAAAAACTCGACACTGGAGGCCAAGGACGTAAAGCCGTGCTTTGATACCACTATGTCACGCCCCGTTTCGGTAGAATCGATAGTCGTCCCCCGGGGCGTGATGCCGTGCAAGCCTGAGTTGCGCTTGCACAAGGCGGTTCATAAGGTTATCCGAAACAACAGCATAGGTAAGAGTACGCAGAGAAATTGAACACATTCATTTAGAAAAGGAAACTTGCATTTTTATTGATAATAAGTAGGTTACAGACTCGATTACGAAAGAGGCCTCGCGGGCTTACAACCGATATCGATGAGATAGTCATTCCATACATTTACATCACTTTTTACAAATATCAAAATGACTCTCTAAGACCTGGGATCGGCGAGAGTTTGTGACTCATGATGCGGTTGGGTTGGAGTCTTCAAAATGTTGCAACTGTTAGCCTTCGCACCAGCAAGGCTTCAAAAGAAAGGAGCGTCGCCTTCAGTTCCTTGGCACGCTATCCTGGTCCCGAGTACCTGTTGAGAGCGAGGGTCAGCACTTTACACTTTTTGCTAGTGCGTGGCAATTTAAATCCCGTGCTCTCATTTGTTGAAGAATTTCAGTGAGTGTGCATGCCAATATTTAATGAAGTTTCTAGCCATCCTACTCAATTCAAACTTATATTTAAAGGCACAACCGTATAATGACGATAGATCTTACCCCCGGTAGAGCATGCCGTCGTAGCGTAAACTTACCATGTTCTTTCCTGTCATGTTGATAATAATAATACGTAATTGAGTACGTTCGTGAAGGTCACTGGCACGACAAGCCATCCTGGACATATAGCTTGGTAGACAGAGGTCCTTCAGCGCGGGTAGCGAGCCCCGTTGAAAGCCACTGCCTACCGTGGCATGCATCCGGTATAGCTATCGGTGTTTCTTCCTAGGCCGGAACGGTCCCGTGGCCTCGGGATACCGTCCGAAGAAACAATCGCCCTTGTCGACAAGTTATCCATGACCGTGCTAAGTTAATTTGTTATTTCAAGGCACATCTTATAGTATCATTGCGACATTCATTTAATCGATTCATCCTTCCTTAGCACGGTTCTATATGAAAATGTAAGTTTCCTTTTCTAAATGAATGTGTTCAATTTCTCTGCGTACTCTTATCTATGCTGTTGTTTCAGATAACCTTATGAACCGCCTTGTGCAAGCACAACTCAGGCTTGCACGGCATCACGCCCCGGGGGACGACTATCGATTCTACCGAAACGGGGCGTGACATCCCGCGACCTCCTCTGGCCAGATTCCCGCCCGCACGCGTCCCCGAGGCCAACCCGCGCCATTCCTGACGACTCCCGGCGGCCAGATTCGGCCGACGCCCAGCCCGTCCTCGACCCCAGCAGCCCCGTGCCTCCCGCCGGTCGTCTCCCGTGCCCGATCGTCCGGCCAGCGCCTCCCGCGCCCGGCCAACATATTCTGCGCCGGCCAGACCCCGTCCGGCCAACACTTTTGCCGTGCCCTAGCCGCGTGCCACCTTCCGTGCGTCGGATCCCAGCACCCCGATGACTCCGTGCCCATCCCGCCCAGCACTGTCCGCTGTTCGGGCACTGTCCAGCGCGTTCCTTGCGGCCCGGTCCGCTGTCCGCACCTCCTGTGCGCTTTTCGGCACTTTTCCCGTTGTCCGCAAATTTCTTTCTTTTAATATTTTCATCTGAGAGCTCTAGCCGAGCAATTGAGGTATAACTTCGTATTCCCGTGTCCCTCCTGTAGATAGTATATGATGACACGGTCCCGATCCCGTTCCGGAATTCAGTATTTTGAATATGGTTGCTTTTGGGTGATACGTAGAGTATCGGTTACGTCGCGGCGTATTTTCTATTTTAGTTATATTTGTGCTGTGGTTTTTGGGTTGGATATTCATTTTGAGTTGGAAATGTGTGATCCCTGGTTTGGGATATTTAAATTGTGTTATGGTTGGCATCCTCCCAGGATTGGGTTGTCCCAATTACAGAGGAGATGCTGCCCAAATTTTCAGAAAATATTTTAAAAAGGAATTTTCTTATAAAAATTAGCAATTTGAATAAAACCTATTTTTCCAAAGAAAATCGGTCTTTGCAAAATGATTTATAGATTGGATTTTGTTGGTTTTTGGATTTTATGGATTTCGTATCACCATTTAGGCGACGACCATATCGGTCGAATGAGCCTCGGCGAAACGCAAACGATACAGGATCACCTGTACGTTGAGGCGTAAGCCGCAACATGAGATTGCACGACCAAGTCTGAGACTCTTTAATTTTAATTTAATTATAATTTATTTTAGAACTGGTACTGCTTTTAGTATTTATGGTGCAGGGTCTCGGCCTACTGTTTGGACCGTTCGCGGCACTCAGAGCTCGCCTTATGATTAGTTAATTTATGTAAATAATTTGTAAGGGCATAAGCCCAGTTTTTCCTTTATTTCTCTGTGACCATGTATTGTGTAGCGTAGTTTTTATTATTTTTTTGGAATGTTGATTTTGCCGTTAAACGCGTAGAATATAAAATAAAAATATATTTTATATAAAGAAAAATTAATAAGTTTTTCATAAATAAATAATCTAGTAATTTAGAAATTTACCTGTTTTCTCCTTTAAAAGAAAAAGCCTAGTTATATATATATTTAAAATACAAAGTTTTGCCAAATTAATCGGTAATCGCTATTTTTCCAATTAACTGAATTAACCAGTTTAACCAAGTAAATGATAACGAACGTAGATTGCGACGTTAGACAATTTTCGGTAGATTAATTAATAACTTAAAACCTGACTAGGGTCTGCTTCTAGAGATTGTAACTAGCACACCTATAATGGTTTTATTATGGTTCTAAGTCAAGGTTCTCAACTGTAGGATCTCGGAGACGAACTTGACTTCCTCCTCGGTACCGACATTTTCGATCCAGTCAATTAACCACTACAAAAAAGTGTCTTTTTGGGACGACACTATAAAGAACACAAGTCTAAAACGTCCTAAAAGTATAGTTCTAGGGACGGCTATATTTTTAGTAACAAAAAGCTGTATTTTTTTGGGACAGATTGTGAAAATGGATCACTATTTGGGACTAATAAAATTTTTGTTCCAAATAATACACATGTCCGTCCCAAATAGGTCGGCGGGAATACCACACATTTGGCGGCTAATTGCCAAATTTTATAGGGGAAATTTTACCTCCATATGTTTTCATCTTAGCCGTTCGATCGGATGGCTTAATCTAGACCGTCCATCCCAAAACTTTCAGAACTCAGTATCAAAATAACCTAAATCTCTCTCTCTCTCTCTTTTCGATCAAAAACTGGATGCTGCTGCTTTCTCTCTCTGACCTAGGTGCTCCCCCGTCGCGGCCAACATCCTCCCCCGCCGCGGCCAACCGAAGCTCGACCATTTCGGTCTTTCCCTATCGTACGAATCTACTATCGTTAACCTCTCCGTTCCTTCCCGACCTTCCTAAACCCTCGACGCCGAGGTCTCCTTCCAGCTCTGTCCAGAGCTACCGCCTCCCATGCACCCAACCCCACGTCGCTTCCGTCCACCTGCCGCCGTGAGAAGAGTGTGCCTCCCTGTTGGCGAGCCACCGCACCCTAGCCGTAGGCTCCAGCAGACACCGCTGGCCGACGACCAGCCTCCGCGAGTTTCAGTCGAGCGCCCAGCGTTCGAAGACCCCACCGCCTCTAAATCTCTCCACCGGAGTCGACCACAGTAAGCTACTCTCCCCACCATTCTCTTTCACTCTCAGTTTATTTCTCTCCCCATACATCTCTCTCTGTCTCCTTTGGGAGGAAGAAGAAGAGTCTCCTTTTGACCCCCCTTTCCTTTGTTGAAAAAACAGAGAGTAACTTCCAGTGATTTCAAGTATAACTATTAATGGGCTATTAGGATATAGACTTTAGAAACGAATTATTCGAAGTATATAGCACTATAATTTATATTATTGACAGTATATGTTAGATTATTATTTATTAATCGTTTATTATTTTATTTAATCATGGGAACAGTGAATAAGTGGGTTAAGTTTATTAACCCACTTTATATAGCATGTCTTGTGTTCATATATGAAATTCATGTCTGTTTCCTGCTTCTGTCAAGTTAGCTCTCTTGTGTTGAATATATTCAACAACTTTCATTGAGCACAATGAGATATCCCAACATAACTTTATCATATTGAATAGATAGAAAACGCACTTTTATACGTTATATGGAAGTTAAAAAAGAATATTGGTTGTCTAGAGGATGTTATTCTTCATGCCGTAGTAAATAGTACAATCTTCTAGAATATCCTTCATGCCATGCTAGGATATCCTGGCTTCCAGTATCTTGCCAATTATTCAAAATTACCCTTCACATTATATATAACAATTTGTTGAAAAGTTGGCTCAACTTGATTAACTTGATTTTTTTGGAAATGGAAAGTACAATATATAGGCAAGGGTGACTCAACCCTTTCTAGTACTTTTTCGATGTAAGACTAACACGACTAAATATAAAATGTAAGGATAACTATCTTCTATATAATTGATGCAACATGCTGAAAGGACCACTTATTTTCCTTTAAGAAGCTACGAAATACCCAATACTGGCTTTGTCTAGAAGTACTGGCTACAAAATTCTTGATGGCAACTGATGTTCAATACTTGATGGCAATGCTGTCTCGACCCAAGTCACACAAGTAGTATTCATGGGTGGGGTGGGGGGAGTACAATACGTTACTTCAGCTTCGACTAAAATCTACAAAGTATATACAACTCACTGCCTGCGTCACTTTCAGTGTGAAAGCGAAGCTACAATCAATTTATACACAAAGGGGTTAGTGATCTAAACCCCACTTTTCTGACAAGGTAGTCATCGGGAACACCTATGTCGCATTAATTCATCAGCGATACATGTTTCACTTGACGAACGACATCTCCCAACACATTGTCTGACATTTTATTCCAGGACTCCGTACAACTTGTCCGTTGTCATATTCACATAATGTATGTTGTTGTTCTTGATCAATCTTGAAGGGAGCAACTTTGGATTCATCATTTGTCATGCTGTTTTTAGTTCAAATGCTTAATATTGATCATCTCCTCCCCTGCTTTGGTGTATATATAACCTCTCCACTCCCTCCCAAGGATATTCACAACATATAAACTATGTCCAAAGATGGAAACCAAGATGATCATGGTGGTTGTTACGGACCCGGAGATCGACTCCCGTCCCTCGGAGCAACTATAAGCCAGCCTACAAAGCTCAGAAAGTTCATTTTCAATCCATATGATCACCATTACAGGTGTGTAGCTGCAGAGAGACTCCCACAACCTTCTGATATCTTGCTAAAGATTGGAACAATCCACATTATTCACTCTCTTTTTCTTTGTATTTATTTGACCCAGAGCCTGGGAGACATTCCTCATCCTTCTGGTTGTCTACTCTTGTGTTCATATATGGAATTCATGTCTGTTTCCTGCTTCTGTCAAGTTAGCTCTCTTGTGTTGAATATATTCAACAACTTTCATTGAGCACAATGAGATATCCCAACATAACTTTATCACATTGAATAGATAGAAAACACACTTTTGTACGTTATATGGAAGTTAAAAGAGAATATTGGTTGTTTAGAGGATGTTATTCTTCATGCCGTAGTAAATAGTACAATCTTCTGGAATATCCTTCATGCCATGCTAGGATATCCTGGCTTCCAGTATCTTGCCAGTTATTCAAAATTACCCTTCACATTATATATAACAATTTGTTGAAAAGTTGGCTCAACTTGATTAACTTGATTTTTTTGGAAATGGAAAGTACAATATATAGGCAAGGGTGACTCAACTGAAGAGTTCAAGCGGTCGGACCATTTCAACCGTTGGAAGTTTGAGTTTACCGGTTCAATGGTTGAACCTGTTTTCCAAACAATGACTTTTGGTATGTAAGTTCTAGGTACTGTTCTAGTCCATACCAGCAGGTATATCATTTTGAAAGGGAGATGAATATGATGCGACTGACAATATGAAAAAAATTGGTTGTGACCCATATTGATGGTTAAAACAATGATTTTTGGTATGTAAATTCTGCCCTGTTACAGATATCAGTCATACTGGCCAGTATATTATTTTCAAAGGGAGATCGATACGATATGACGGATGGTATGAGAAAGTTGGTCATGACCCGTATCGACGGTATTCATGCTAATCCGGCAGATATATCAATCACATCAATATTTTGGCTGAACCTACAAATTTATCGGCCTAACTCAATGTGGGTTGGATCATTTGGTTTTAAATCCAGTTACAAAAAAGAAAAAAGAGAAAAACCTGCTTTAGAGTACGAATTCTTCATTAGTGTTTAGCGTGACTTAGAATATGTACATGTGGGTAGAGCCATAGTCTAAAATCTAAATGACACTCGACTAATTATACTATATTTTTATTAATATTATGAAATTTGTCATACATGTCGTATATGAAGTGAAGTATTATTCTATACCACCACGAAGTCATATCTCCCCGGTATATCATCTGTTAACCGGTTTCCTGTATGGCGACCCCAACCTTATGGGTCTGATATCCAATATCTCGAACCTTGGTTCTGGGACCTTAACCAAGTGGTTCTTGATAATGTGCTTTCTTGATTTTGGATGCTGATCTCTTTTGGTTTTTTTTATTATGGTTGTTTGTCTTTGCAATTAATATTTTATTTGTTGCAGTTGTATTTTGGTTTTATAAAAAAACATGCTCGAGTCTATGACACCACGATATTTACTTGCTGTAAAAGAGTCCTCTCTTTGATCATAGTACGTAGTCGATGAATCTGGCCAAAAGCTGTGGAGTGTTGAAGATAGGTTATCAGCTTGTATAGAACATCATGTGGAGCTTTCCTGACACTTAGCCATGATCTAAAGTTGACGTTATTCTGAAACGAAGTATCTTAGATAATGATGTTGATTAGTTAGTTGAAGAGTTCACATTATCCTGTGATACTAGTGCTAATCAAGACTGGTTTCAAGATTCTTTATTATTGCCTTTCTGACGATATGTAATCTGAATATAACATCAATGTAATTGAGCTTACACGTGTTGTTTCTGTTAATGTCTCAAAGTTGGTCTGTTTATGAAAGAGTCATTTGTTGTTTAGCTCATACTAGATATATTCTTGCAGCTTTGCTTATTTCCATAGGAATGTTTTTGGGAGGAACTAAAAACTTAATCTTTCATTAGAAAGAGGGCAAATTGATTCCATATTTCGGATAAATTATACGGACCCATGGATTGAAGGCGATGATAAGAGGACATCTAGATCAATTATGATTCAGGTAGTCTTAAACCTTGATACAGCAAATCCTGTCTTAATATAATCCATAATCCATATTTATGGTCTGTTTTCTTTCCTGTGCCAGAATTCAAGAACGCCAGGAACGCTTGTTCATGGGTACCAGCAGGGTGGTGTAACGATCGGACGAGTCACAGCTGGAATTGAATTCAGTCGGCCTTTCAGACCCAAGTGGAGTGGAACAGCTGGACTCATATTCCATGTACTGATTCTCATGATCTTTTATCGAACTTCCATATGCTTGTTGCCTTGTAACATGTGGAAGTATTGGGATCTTTTTTTGTGTCTCCAAAAGTTTTGTTTGCTGTACATGTGGAACTTGTCATGATATATGTAAACTATGCCATCAATTTTGTGTTCACGGTGTGCATTCTAGCTCTTCTGCTGAAGTTTCTAGAAATTTCTCATACTTCTTTATTTTGACCTGCTTTCCATTTCTGAAATGTCCTAACTCAATTTAGTAACTTCTAGCATGCTGGGGCTCGTGACGATAAAGGAACTCCCATCATCAGAGATTTCTACAACAGCCCCGTTAACCGCTAGGTCTGTTAGATTTTTCTCCTTGTCACGCCCCGACCCGGAATCACCCGAATCATCGTCCTCGCAGGGGGCGTGATGCCGCACGAGCCTGGAGTTGCACTCGTGCAAGGCAAGATGACAAGTTCTCAAATGGTTATCTTTTGATTCGATATTTACAATGATAGGAAAACAGAGTATACAAAACAATTCTCTTTATTGATATTCGAAACTGAGATTACAATGGCTTTCGATAGCCTAACAATATATGCCAGATTGGCTACAACACTCAGGTTCTCTCTTGCCCACAAAGGATTTCACCGTTCCATACATCATGCCTTCTATATCTCGGCCGCATCAATCCAGCTGCGTAGTCCGAACGTCAATGCGATAGCACGCTTCAATGCGCTTCGGCATTCCAAGCCTTAACACGTTCAAGCAACGCTTCGCCGCGAGCAATTCATTCCCTGCACCCTGCATGAAGCTGGTGGGGGATCAGTACGTTCGTCCTCGCATGTACTGATATCAAAGATCATCTTTCCAAACCAACATCTTTAATATTTACGTTGAGTCATGCAACTTAGCTTATGATCTTGCTATGTTCTCCTTAGGGTCAATTTCATGGCATCTTCGAAAACGTAAAGCATGTTAGCATAGCATCATATTATCGAATTGAATGTACAAGCAAGCAAGCAATCTCGTGTTTGATTCGTAGCTTACCAAGTCGACGCACTCGCCCTTGCGTCCCTTGCACTGACGCAAGGTGAATACGCCCCATTTCTTCCCTGTCATGTTATAAGTGCAACTCTAAGTAGGATCTATATGCGGAACGCATTCGCGCCTACACTTTCAACCCATCGTTCCTTAACTATATGAGGGCCGTTGGCGTATCCGCGCCGGAATGGACTAAAGGAGTTCCTTTCTTTTCTCTCCTTCTTTTCTCACTATTTGGTTGGGCTGCCCGGCGTTTCACGGGTTGGGTTACAATCCCAAAACAACCGAAACGTTCCCGCTGCATACCATCATTTGCGGCATTTCCCATCTAGTTTTGATGTGCGCCTACAAAGATTATTCGAATCCCTCCGCGGCCAATCGGTTCCGGGGCGCATCCGGTAATTATCCGATTGGGGGAAACACCCGTGCACGGACGGTATCACATTTTATCTCGAGCCCATTCCAATCGACCATGCAACGCCCTATCATTCAAGTATCAATTTCAAACAACCAAACATAGTCTTGAGTCCGAGACTCAGACTTATCATCTCGCATTTCTTCCATTTAGCTTACTATGTTCTTTCGTTTCGCACTTCGTTTCGATGATTCAATGGCATCGTGCCTCAACTCAATGCTCGTCAACCGAACGACCCGAAGGTCTCGAACACCTTTCGAGGCAACATGTAATATCCGACAGTTCCGCCACATTCATACCGCAACTGTATTCTCTCGCAACGAAGCCATCTTTTTATTATCTCGTGCACGTAGGCACGTTCTGACCATATTCCCATGTTCTACAACTTAGCAATCAAGGTTCGGGACTTGCGCGCTAGGGCGCTCGCCTATTGTCTTTCAATGTTCTAGCCGTCTAACTCGTGCATCAAAGGCACGGTATGGTTCGTGCACTAAGGCACTCGCCGATTACAGTTATCCCATGTTCTAACGGCTTGCGCTCCGAGGCGCTCGCCTTTGCGATATCCAATGTTCCATAGCGACTCGTGCATAGGATGCACGTATCATTTCAATTGTTCTAACTTAGTGTTCGACTCACACTATGATTTTATCTCCGATCGGCCACGCCCGTGGCGTCGATAGGTTAACTTTTAGCATACAAATAATATATTTGACTTATCGAATGAAGGAGTAAAAAGAAGTCAATCCTCCCACCTTGAGTCGATACGCCTTCGTCGTTTGCCGAGCCGATGCGGCTCGATTCCCTAACTTTGTTGCACGGCCACTCTCCTGACTTAGCCATTCGAGCACTTCGTGCTTTCATTGAATCATACGCCCGATTTGCCTTAGCGTGCCCAAGTCTCGGCCCGTCGTAAGGCGACGATTTGATTTCGCGGACCCCTTACTAAATATTGCAAAAGATCGACCTCTAATATTTTCCCGTCAAAGTATGACCTGCACACGAAACCAACTAAAATCAATACTTGCTTCGATTCGGACTTGCGCCTTGGTCGATTCGATTTCTTAGAATCTTCGAGCCGATTCACTGCACTCATCCTTCGGGGCAACGCGGCGCTTCACATCGATTCACTCGATGCATTCTTAGGGACAAGGCAACTCTTCGCATCGACATAGTCCGATGCATTACTCGGGTCGACGTAACTCTTCGCATCGACATTGTTCGATGCGTTGCTCGGGACAACTTAACTCGCATATCGTTTTGCATCGATACATTCCTTCGGTCCACGCAACTCGTTGAGTCAACGCTTCAGCGTAATGCGCCGTACGGAGCGGGGCATTACAGAATATACCACTCAAAACAAGGTTCGTCCTCGAACCAAAACCAACACTCCGACTAAGTGTTTTATAGATCGTTTCACGATCTCGCCCCACAAATGATGTTCGATTTCATAATATCTCGCAAGCTTTCCATTAACATTTCATAGTCTTCCCTGCAGCTCGATTTGAATTTTGTATACAACTCGATTTGGATTCGTACCTATATTTAAGGCGTCCCGAAGATATATGTATTTCGACCAAGCCCAGTCGTAGCAAATTAGAACAAAGCTGACAGGTAAATTTCAATCCTATGCTTGCCATCTCGTACTCTCGATCGGACTTATCCTTAGCAACTGTTCTCGAAATTTCATCGCATATGCATATTGATACACACGCGATTCATTCAACAAGGTCACTGCACGCGACGCGATTCAAAATCGCATTTCTCATTTCGTATGTTTTATCGGGACTATCAATTCTACGTATTGCGTCAAGCCGTCGCGCATCCAATCATAACGAGTCTCCGCAATGCCTTGCGTTCGAAGTCGCTATCCAACTATTTTCGAAGTCTCGCTCGCAACTTGTCTCGATACGATTCTCTTTGTTGACTTGCAAATGCATCAACATTCAGGGCTACGCCCGCTAGGTTACTTTCCAAGGCACCGTGCTTAGATTCTCCCGACGCAAGTTTAAATTGACATTGCACAAAGGCCACAATCTATCCGACACGAAAGTTTACATCAAGGCGATGGTGCTCAAGGCAACGATCGCCTTGACACGAATGTCTTAACGACGCGTCTTACATTTAATTTCCTATCGAGTAGAAATTCACTAGCCAAATTCCCAACTTATCCATCTCGCAACATCGAATATAAGTTCAATTCACGCAAGCTCAATTGCAAGGTGAATCCGAATCTAACAACATGACTCGTAAGTCATTTTCTTATCATTCCCTCTCGTGCATAGCACGTTTCTCGCAATCTCCTAGACTTATCATCAACACGCACTGTGTTATATTTGTTATGGTGCAATCCCATATGCGATATCGCATGGGTCATCTTACGGTCTGCAGTATTCAATTTGATTTGGCGGTCAAGTCTTCTAGGGTCAGCTGCCCCGAAGCTACGCTCGATAATTGTGGATCATTAACGAAGGACAGTTTAATACGCACCATGCTATATCTTATTTCGGAGCCAAATCA
Organism: Iris pallida; assembly: GCA_029216955.1. Lineage (NCBI taxonomy): Eukaryota > Viridiplantae > Streptophyta > Magnoliopsida > Asparagales > Iridaceae > Iris > Iris pallida. The sequence goes on along the minus strand of JANAVB010018196.1, from coordinate 1,170,148 downwards.
CGTTCCGACGATTCTATGCGAATACCCAATTTCGGACACAACCATTTCTATCGGCGCAACTGATGCGCAACTATCCTCCGAGGCAAGTCATGCCCTACCGTCAATGATTTCGCAATTTACGAAACATCTACTCGCATCAAGTTCGAGTCTATCTTATTTACGGGTCGACACACGATATGCTATACGCATCGAGCAATCGTCGATGACTTATAGTCTCGTCTCGATCAATCGCAAAGTTCACGATCAACCAGTCCGTTCTTTCTCGTATTGTTACTTACAAAATTTCGATAGCGCAAGGTGCACTCTATTTTGTATTCTCACATTGCCTACGTTTCCTTACGTATCGATCTCGATACGCCGTATCCATTTCGATAACGTAAGGGTCAACTTTGAATCTGTTTCAACGTCAACTTAACTCGCCTCGCATACATCCAAGTTCACAACAAACTTTTCCATACGCATCGAATCATTTTTCGATTCACCGCATCCCACTATACTTTGATCGCGTAACCGAGTTACCGATTATCCAACATCGTGCCCTCGGGTTATGCGATCTCGCCCTCTAAGTTTCGCGTATTTTCAGTCGTACTCAAATGAGTGTCGCCGTAACTTAACCAACTATTTCATAGGCACAGTTTCTCGCGTCAACCAACTTTCTTACCGAAGTCGCACATCGTGAAATTCAATTTCAATGTTTGCATCGCCTAACATTTCTATCGAGATCGCAAGTCGTACGATTCGATTCGTCTCGTCCAACGTTTATACCGAGATCGCAAGTCGTACGACTCATTTGTAAGCTCGAGTATTTCTTTCCCGTCGATCCGATTATTGCGTCAAGGCAGAATCGTTTCGCTAGTCTCGGTCGTCCGACCAACTTATAACTTTCGTCCATCGTATCGTTCATCGATACGAGTCTCGCCTTATCGTCCCAACCGAATTTCGAAGAACACTTGCATCAACATACCGTCATACAAATTTTCAATCGAGTCTCGGTACTCCCCCGTCCGTTGCGGACAAACTTTCCGCAATTCTCACAAAGCGTCGATGCAATTTATCGCCCAAGTGCTATACCATATACCACTCGAAATCGAGTCATTCATCGCCTACGTGGTATGGCATATACCACTCGGAATTAAGCCATTTCCCTCGCATTATACTTAGTATAGGCCAACTTTCTCTTTCGACTTACGATTTCCGCAGTGATCGTGCTTGATCACAACCGTAACTTTGAATCTATCAAAACCCGACACGATTCGGTCAATATTCTCGCTTGCCAACATAAGTTTGGTGTGCAACCGAACGATTCGTTCTATCGATTTACGATTTTCAATTCTTTCCTTACGTTGCATCTCGTGCAACAATTTATTTAGACACGCGTTGCACCCCGTGCAACAAATTTCACTTCCGATACGCGTTGCACATCGTGCTACAATTTTATTTTCGACACTTTCATTTCACTTTGTACAACGATTTATTCCCAATTTCCTTTGCACTTCGTGCAACGATTAATTTGATATGCGTTGCACCACGTGCAATAATTTTACTTTCAATACGCGTTGCACATCGTGCAACGATTATTTCCAACATTTTCTGCACCTCGTGCAATAATTTACTCTCGACTTTACAAGTCAATGCACAATCCGTTTAACACATCGGTATTGGCTATCACTTATCACTTTCATTTTAACGCATATTCACATTAACTCGCTGCACATCGTGCATCATTTTATTTCTCATTCAACATGTTACATTGCCACAATATCTCAAATTGTATTTCACAATTCGTTGCGCTTGCAGCAACTAACATTTTTACGGCTCGTTTGCATTCAATGCAATATACCCTTCGCGACTTTCTTAGCAAACATCATGAAATTTCCAAAACACATGCGACAAAATTTCATGATTTGTATTAGACTTATTGTATGGAACATCCAATGCGGCATCGAGTAGAGTCAAGAGTGATATCAAGTGGTGGTGGGCAACTTTTAGAATTGAAATGAAGCGAGCGTCCAGAGGAAATTGAGCCTAGAGCTCTGATACCAATTTGTCACGCCCCGACCCGGAATCACCCGAATCATCGTCCTCGCAGGGGGGCATGATGCCGTACGAGCCTGGAGTTGCGCTCGTGCAAGGCAAGATGACAAGTTCTCAAATGGTTATCTTTTGATTCGATATTTACAATGATAGGAAAACAGAGTATACAAAACAATTCTCTTTATTGATATTCGAAACTGAGATTACAATGGCTTTCGATAGCCTAACAATATATGCCAGATTGGCTACAACACTCAGGTTCTCTCTTGCCCACAAAGGATTTCACCGTTCCATACATCATGCCTTCTATATCTCGGCCGCATCAATCCAGCTGCGTAGTCCGAACGTCAATGCGATAGCACGCTTCAATGCGCTTCGGCATTCCAAGCCTTAACACGTTCAAGCAACGCTTCGCCGCGAGCAATTCATTCCCTGCACCCTGCATGAAGCTGGTGGGGGATCAGTACGTTCGTCCTCGCATGTACTGATATCAAAGATCATCTTTCCAAACCAACATCTTTAATATTTACGTTGAGTCATGCAACTTAGCTTATGATCTTGCTATGTTCTCCTTAGGGTCAATTTCATGGCATCTTCGAAAACGTAAAGCATGTTAGCATAGCATCATATTATCGAATTGAATGTACAAGCAAGCAAGCAATCTCGTGTTTGATTCGTGGCTTACCAAGTCGACGCACTCGCCCTTGCGTCCCTTGCACTGACGCAAGGTGAATACGCCCCATTTCTTCCCTGTCATGTTATAAGTGCAACTCTACGTAGGATCTATATGCGGGACGCATTCGCGCCTACACTTTCAACCCATCGTTCCTTAACTATATGAGGGCCGTTGGCGTATCTGCGCCGGAATGGACTAAAGGAGTTCCTTTCTTTTCTCTCCTTCTTTTCTCACTATTTGGTTGGGCTGCCCGGCGTTTCACGGGTTGGGTTACAATCCCAAAACAACCGAAACGTTCTCACTGCATACCATCATTTGCGGTATTTCCCATCTAGTTTTGATGTGCGCCTACAAAGATTATTCGAATCCCTCCGCGGCCAATCGGTTCCGGGGCGCATCCGGTAATTATCCGATTGGGGGAAACACCCGTACACGGGCGGTATCACATTTTATCTCGAGCCCATTCCAATCGACCATGCAACGCCCTATCATTCAAGTATCAATTTCAAACAACCAAATATAGTCTTGAGTCCGAGACTCAGACTTATCATCTCGCATTTCTTCCATTTAGCTTACTATGTTCTTTCGTTTCGCACTTCGTTTCGATGATTCAATGGCATCGTGCCTCAACTCAATGCTCGTCAACCGAACGACCCGAAGGTCTCGAACACCTTTCGAGGCAACATGTAATATCCGACAGTTCCGCCACATTCATACCGCAACTGTATTCTCTCGCAACGAAGCCATCTTTTATTATCTCGTGCACGTAGGCACGTTCTGACCATATTCCCATGTTCTACAACTTAGCAATCAAGGTTCGGGACTTGCGCGCTAGGGCGCTCGCCTATTGTCTTTCAATGTTCTAGCCGTCTAACTCGTGCATCAAAGGCACGGTATGGTTCGTGCACTAAGGCACTCGCCGATTACAGTTATCCCATGTTCTAACGGCTTGCGCTCCGAGGCGCTCGCCTTTGCGATATCTAATGTTCCATAGCGACTCGTGCATAGGATGCACGTATCATTTCAATTGTTCTAACTTAGTGTTCGACTCACACTATGATTTTATCTCCGATCGGCCACGCCCGTGGCGTCGATAGGTTAACTTTTAGCATACAAATGATATATTTGACTTATCGAATGAAGGAGTAAAAAGAAGTCAATCCTTCCACCTTGAGTCGATACGCCTTCGTCGTTTCGCCGAGCCGATGCGGCTCGATTCCCTAACTTTGTTGCACGGCCACTCTCCTGACTTAGCCATTCGAGCACTTCGTGCTTTCATTGAATCATACGCCCGATTTGCCTTAGCGTGCCCAAGTCTCGGCCCGTCGCAAGGCGACGATTTGATTTCGCGGACCCCTTACTAAATATTGTAAAAGATCGACCTCTAATATTTTCCCGTCAAAGTATGACTTGCACACGAAACCAACTAAAATCAATACTTGCTTCGATTCGGACTTGCGCCTTGGTCGATTCGATTTCTTAGAATCTTCGAGCCGATTCACTGCACTCATCCTTCGGGGCAACGCGGCGCTTCACATCGATTCACTCGATGCATTCTTAGGGACAAGGCAACTCTTCGCATCGACATAGTCCGATGCATTACTCGGGTCGACGTAACTCTTCGCATCGACATTGTTCGATGCGTTGCTCGGGACAACTTAACTCGCATATCGTTTTGCATCGATACATTCCTTCGGTCCACGCGACTCGTTGAGTCAACGCTTCAGCGTAATGCGCCGTGCGGAGCGGGGCATTACACTCCTTGGTTGACATTCTCTTAATCTTGTGCTATTTATTAAGATTTTCATCTTTCATATTTGGTTATGTTGGTTAAAATGCAGTGGCAACACTCATGATGACATGCTGATCGCAAAACTAGAAGGTGTTTACACCGGTTCTGGAGATCATGGATCCCCAATGGTCAGTTCTTTGATCCTGTCCTTTTTACATGAGTACTTTCTGTAGAATTCATTTCCCCATCTCATTACACTGTTACAACCACCATATTGTAGCTTGTGGTCAACATGGAACAAGGACCACCTATTTTGCCTGAGTGGCTATGTTTCAACAGAGTGACTGCACGTGCTCGGCAAGGTGTAGAAGTTGGTCCTGTCCGACTGCTAACAAGGTACAGTATATAATGATTTTTCTGCTATGGAGAGATTTCTTGGTGTCCAACTTCTATAAATATAGCAATGTTGTATCTAATATCAGATATGAGCTAGGTATTCGTCTGTGAAAATAATAACTCTTTTTGTAGTTTTGAAAGTGAAACTTAGACGCATCAATTCTTTCGTTCTAAAGGGAATCATCAATATTTTTTACTTGGATGAGTCTAACCTGAAATTTCAGTATCAAGGGAAGCATTTGCTGAGTTATACAATAGTCATGGACTCATGATGTTGAAGCAAGACAACTTTCTTGAGCAGAAAATCACATGCTGAGCTTATTGTATTTAAATATCATTAATTCATGCATGGTTACCAGAATGCTTGGAGATACGAAAATAAATAGTATTTTTTATCTTCTTTCTGATACAATGTTTTTTGGTGAATGGTGATTTGTCCAGGTTCTTGTCTAAAACAAAATGTTTTCAGGAAGCATGGACACTCCAAAAATGTGGGCATGTCGTGTCGGTCACGTATCGGACACTCCGTGGACATGTATCAGACACCACTGACACTCCAAAATACACTAGGACACTTAATATGACACCTAACAAGTAATTTAATACTCTTAAGACAATAAGTACAAATATAAAAACCTACTTACATGTGCACTCTTTGTCACTTTTAATAAAAACATGTCTAATAAAATAATTCTTGAAATAGAATTTCTTTACCTGAGGGTGTTAGTAGTGATCAAAGTGGTGGTGGTGGCTCATGAAGTATACATTGGTAGTGTGGCAAAGGGGGTTTCAGAGGAGGAAGGCTCTGATTTTGCTGAAAGAGGAAGCTTTGGTTGTGGCGATTGTTGGAGGTAGCACTCTGGTGGTGCGACGACTGCTGGAGTTGCAGCGATGAGAGAGCACGGGAAAGGAGATCGAGAGAAGAGGAGAAAGTTTGACTAATGGTTTGAACAACTTCACCCGTTATACTTAAAATCCTGATCACATGTTATTTGACATTTCCGGTTCAACCTATAAATAAAATAAAACATTAATAATAAAAATGAATGGTTGGGGTTGTGCATCAACGGTCAATCCATGCAAAAACAACACATACGAGATGTTTGGAATCAATGTCATTTTCCTTGGAAATCAGCATATCCTACATGTTGGCTTACATCTACAACAATGATACAAATGATTGATCAATACATTCTCCGACTCCTGGATATGGATGGGGGAATAAATCATGCATGTTCACACTGGGGCTGCTAACGGATCAGTTAGAAATCCTTATGACGTGGGACTGATGTTGCTTATGCCCTTCCATTCAATATGTTCTGGCTTTCTTTGGTCCATGATATGGCATGAAATTTGACTTAATAAAAAGTGAAGAACCAAGCTAATGGGAATATTGGGACATCTCGGTAATATCTAACGTTTTTCAAAATTAATTGCTAAGTTTAACAAGTGTAGTCTCCCCTGAAACTACACCTAACATCCTTATCGAAATCAGCTTCAAAGTATAAGCATTATTTTGCAATAATTGTTTCTAGTATCGACATTTTGAAATTCAGGACATGTTAGTTTATTAGATGTACATTTTTGTGTGAACTGTATGGTTCTTTTCATAATTAGGTCATCATCCTAAATTTTAACTTTACTAATTTGTCCCGAGCATTTATTCTAATTGACATTGTTATTTTCTGTAGCTTATGTGGCGGTCATGTGGTCGAAAATTTTTCTCCGTATGAAGCTTTTACAATTGGTGGAACCAATAGCGTTAGGGGTTATGAAGAAGGTGCAGTGGGTTCAGGGCGCTCGTATGCTGTTGGGAGCGGAGAAATGTCATTTCCTGTTGTATGTTCCATATTTTTGTCTTCTCTTATTTTCCTGTTCCTCCTTTTGCCAAAAAAATATTTTTTAATTACAGTACAAAAAACATGTATTCCATTTTTTCCATTGTTCTCGAATTTGGAAATTTCTGTCCGCTTCCTGTAGCTCGCGCCTTGATGCGCCCCATTGGCAACGTTCGTATTTACGAGGAACTAGTAAAGGTTTCATTCATCTTATTCAGTGGTAGTGCTAACTGGACTTGTGTAGTATTGTTAGCGTAACCTGTTCATCCTTAAATTTCCCTTGATGACTTCTTTTACTCTGAGACAGAAGCTCTTGAGGTCTTGTATGTTTTATCCAATTTTTTGTTCATTGTTTTGAGTTGTTTGTTGAATCATGCAGTCTTTCTTTTCTGGTTGTTTGTGTACAGTTAGCAGGTTGCTAATATATTGGCATATCTTCATTTGCAGGTCCTTCAAAAGCATTCTGGATATGCTAAAATGATGAACGACGATCTTGTGATGATAAAAAGTTCGGGTTAATTTTTGGGTTCATGTTGGATATACTAAAAATATGGTGTAATGATGGAGACAATGGGTTCATTTTGTAACTGATGTTGTGGGTATAGTGTTTTGGATTTATTTTGGAAAAGGTGGTTAAGGATGCTTAATGGGTTCAACATTTTGTATATAACGGTGGAAACAATGGGTTCATTTTGTAACTGATGCTGTGGGTGATGTATAGTATTTTGGATTTATTTTGGAAATGGTGGTTAGGATGCTTAATGTTAAGCTTTTTGTTGTTTATCAATTGAACATATATAGTTATATATGGATTTTGTTGTCTTCTACTTAATGGTAAAGAATGCTTGATGTTGTTAAGCTTTTTTTTGTATTGGAGCTATGATACCTGGAAATACATCTGAGGACAAGCTTGACAACGGCCATGATCATATGAATTATGTGTATTTAAATTATATATTTTATAGCTGAAAAATACAAACAATAATTTTATAAGTATTACTTTTGGGACGGTTATGTAATTGTCCTAGATATAAACGACATCCTTTTGTAACGCTGACAAATTTTTTTAGGACGGATGTTATTCGTCACAAGATCTTTTATTTTGGGACCGTTTTGTAAACCGTCGTAAATATATAATAATTCAAACTCTTTTGGTACGGTTAGATTTTTCGACCCTAAAACCAAATTAGGACGATATTTTTCGTCCTAAAACTTTTTGCCAAGCCACCCTAATAGCACTGTCACTTACCGTCCTAAAATTCGTCCCAAATTACAATTTAGGACTGATTTGGGTCTTTTTAAGACGGATTTTTGGTGTCCCAGAAAGATACTTTTTTGTAGTGAACAGAGGCAAGTTATGGTTATGTTTTCTTGTATTTTATTTAGTAATTGTCAAGCTGCATGTTTTAAACCACATTGCTACACAAAACCCTCTCCTAGGATTCAAATATTGATTGATATTGATTGTGGGGATTAGGGGAATAGTGTAACGTTTATAGCCAATACCCCCCATATTGCATATTGTGCGAGCTTACCCCTCTTACACACGGGGATAAGCCGTATCACGTCGCTAGGATGTTATTGCACAACCCAAGCCGGTCATAGACGTTTACACATTCAAATCATAATGTTTTTAATTGTTAAATTGCTGGAAAATATTGTTTCAACTGTTTAGCCTACACTTTTCTATTATTACTTGAAATGTGAGATACATATTCGTACTTGCTCCCTCCTGACTGGAGACCAACATTTTTAGGTGACCTTGAGGATGCTGAGCTATTGTACAATAGCTACTATGACCCGGTATTGTACCCCATGGTGTTGCCAGAGTCCCCCTTGGAGGACGCAGAACCTGAGGCCGATGAGCCGACCGCCTAGCTAGTTGTTTCCAGTTTTCTAGTTTTATTGTTTTGGAGTTTGCTAACTTGAATTCAGTACTTTATTTCAGTTCTTTCATTCCCAGTTGTACTTTTCATTTGTTGAATAAAAAGTTTTTAAAATTTTCGTATATTAAGTTGTGACAAATGTATAGATGTTGTTGTGAATACCTGCTTATAGAACAGCTTACTGCCGCCGTCTCACAACGGTGGAGGCTGGGCATGATCCGGTTCGACCCAATAATTTGGGATCGGGTCGTGACATATTTTTAGTGGTGGCCCGTGGAGGTCGAAAAAAATAACTTAGGTAAATATACCTAGAAACAATTAGAACACTAGAACATTGATTTGTCACAACATAGATCCGAATTATATATATAAATATTTTTGTTTGATTATAGACTGGTAGGATACCTTGCTTATGTATTGCATCCTAAACCTTCCAGAGTATGGCCAAAGGAAAGACCACCCGCTCCGGCCCTGCTGAAGATGAGGTGTCATCTACCAATCACACCCCACCTCCTCAAGCACGCCGGGACCCTCTGTCAGCCCCTGTTTTTCAAACTTGGTTTAATTAGTGTTAATTAGATGTTAATGACCTATTTAGCTTTAAAATGATTTGTTATGATTTTTAAGAATTTTTCTAGAATTTTTAAATAATTTTTAAGTCAAAATATATCATTTTGTAATTATTTGAAATGTTTTAATATCACTTTGTAATATTTAAATTTGTTTTTATATCAGTTTACAAATATGTCAATTATTTTAATTACAGTTTGCAAATGTTATTTGCAAACTGTTAGGCATTGAACTTTCCTGCAAAACCCCAAAATTGGGGGACTTTTCTGTAAATCCACCGTCACCTACCCCCGACGACTGGCCAGCTGCCCCGACGACCGACGACCCCTTTTCTCCGCCTTTTTCGGTCGACCTAACCGACTTCGACCGCCTTACCCATTCTATAAAAACTCCCCGACCCCGAAACCCTAACCCTAGCTTAATTTCCGACCACCACCAGCCGCCTCCACTCTTTCTTCCCCGACGAGAACCCTAACCCTAACCCTAACTCCGGTGACCCCCAGCGCCACCTCCCCAGCCACCTTCACCACCCACAACCACCACCACCAAGTTCGCTGAGGCCAGGCGAGTACAGCGCCACCCGAGCGCCACGACGACGCCTCTAGCCGCCGTCAGCACCCTCCACAACCCCTAGTTCGACCAGACATATAAGTAACAGCTCTAAAAACCGTGTCGTGCGTGTCCCAATCTCACTTATGTGACTCGCAAGGACACGAGCAACGCGATGGTAAGTCAGGACACGACTGATTTGGGTCGTGCGTGTCGTGCATGGTCAGGACAGTTGGACTCGGCCGTTCTTCGTGTCCCAAACAGTCAGGACACGAAGTTTGGCTATCGGGTTTAAAACCTGTTAACATAAATCTAACCTAATAACTAAAATCCTAACCCAATCCCTAACAGATGACTCGGGCTGACCCCCTGGCCAGCCCGACCGCGCCTAAAACCCGACCCCTTTGCCTGACCCAAGTTCGTGCCCCCTTCCTTCTTTTTGGTTTTGTTTTGGTTTTAGTTATTTTATTATATTTATATATGTATATATGTATTTATATATATATGTATATATGTATATGTATTTATGTATATATTTTTTTTTATGTATATATATATATATATATATATATATATATATATATATATATATATGTATGTATATATATATATATATATATATATATATATATATATATATATATATATATATATATATGTATATATATATATATATATATATATATATATGTTTTATATATATATGTATATATATATATATATATATATATATATATATATATATATATTATATATATATATATATATATGTATAAAAAAAAATGTATATATGTATATATATATATATATATATATATATATATATATATATATATATATATATATATATATATAATATGTATATATGTATATATATATATATATATATATATATATATATATATATATATATATATATATATATATATATATATATATATATATATATATATATATATATATATATATACATATATACATATTTTATATATATATATATATATATATATATATATACATATATGTATATATATATATATATATATATATATATATATATATATATATATATATATATATATATATATATATATATATATATATATATATATGTATACATATATGTATATATATAAAAAATATATATATATATATATATATATATATATATATATATATATATTATTATTATATATATACACTGTTATATATATATATGTATACAGTATTTGTATATATATATATTTTATATTTAGTATTTCTTATATATATATATATATATATGTATATTTATTATGTGTATATATATATCAATTATGTATATATATAAATATCTATATATTTGTATGTATATATATAAATATTGTTGTTGTATATTTATATATGTATTTCAAATTCTACTTTGTACAAAATATTATTGTGCATAAATTCACAAGTCATTTTTATTATTTAAATTATGACTTGTATATTTTAGCACTTTAAAAATATATTTATGTATATAAATTACTGCTTTTTATTGATTATGACCAATTGATGTCCAAGCCTAGCATGGATTTTTGGGTCCAATTGTGTCTAATACATTCAGATTCTGTACAAGTCATATTGGACTTGATTCATGGCTCTGGGTGTAACACCCAGTTTTTCAGATGAGAGTAATTTTGAAATTTTGTAATTATAATTATTAATTATTGATATTTGATTCACATTATGATTTTTAGTGATTTTTAATAATTTTTTTTATTTTATTTAAAAACTGGTTAAGTCATGACTTGTGATTTTGATGTGCTGCTAGTGAAACCTGAGAGACTGCATGACCTAGAGCCTAACCATGTCATTAGGATGTTTAATTATCATTTTTAGCCTAGGAGTAATTTGGTTATTTTGACTTATTTAAATTATTTAGTGATTTGTTGAATTGGTGAATTCTAGTTTGACTTTGACTTGTTGAGACCTAGCTTAGAAGCTAACCCTAGCCATGGTGACCCTAGTCTAACTTAGTTTAACCTACTTTTAGTCCTTAGAGACTAATTTTGGAATAGGAGGATTAGTTTGAGTGAAATCATTTCATGATTTATGGTTTAATGAAATGACTTATGATTTCATGACTCAATGACTTATGACTTGGCCCATGGCCCATAACTAGAAGCCCTAACCCTAACCAAACCCTAAATGACCAGCCACATAGGGACCCCTACCCTATTTAAACACTTATTCATTAGGGCTTGCCTCTTTTATCATTCCAACACTTGGAGAAAAGAGAGGTATTCTTCCCCCTTCCAAAAATTCTCATTTATTCATTTGATCTCCTTTTTCATCCTAGTCTTTTGCATTAGGTTCTAATTTTTGTATATTTAATATTTCTGGAGGTTAATCTCAGTTTTGGGCTCAATTGGAGCATTTGGCCATCAAGAAGAATACCCCCCATTTAGAGCTTTTCCATACAATTTGCACCTATAGGTAAAACCCTTTAAATTGATTTAAATTTCAGTTTTCTTTGCATGTAGGGCTAGATCTAGGAGTCCCCTAGGTGTTCCTGAAATTTGGGTGCATTTCGTGTCCGTTTGGTGTCCGTATCGGACACGTGTCGTAGTGTATGTTAGGTGTTCGATGAAATGCCTCTAAGGATTTTAATTTCGATTTTTGCTAAACTAATTACATGATTTTAAAGCTCTTGATGTGTACATTAATTATGATGAGGACTGAGTTGGTTTTTGTGCACATTTTGTGTCCAAAATGGACACGCAAGTCGTGCACGACACTGCGCACAGGCCCGTGTGGATGTCCTGCTGTTCGAGTGCCTTTGCGGACACGACACGACACAAGACACCACGAAAATTGGCGTGTGGGTGTGGACACTGACTGACAGGACCCCCACAAAATTTCGTGGGTTCTTGTTGTCTGTGCACGAAGAAAACGAGGCTGCACTGTCTCGTGCCTGCTCGTGCACGCTGTACGTGTCCCCTTCATTTTGGGGCTAACACAGGACACGATACTTTACTAGGACACGTGGAAATTGGTGAGGTGATGGGTCCCATGTCTGACTAGACCCTCACCAAGTTTCGTGGCACTTGGTTGCGAGTCGAGGAAGTTCTCGAGCTCGCATCAAAATTCCTGACACACACATACACGAAATTCAAGCCACTGATACGACTTTGAAACTAGGACACGACACATCTTGGGGTTCATGCAGGCACTTGGACACGTCCCCCTAGTCTAGGTGGACACGTGTGCACGGCCACGTGTCTCCACGTGACCTGTGTCGCGTGATAGAACCACGTGCACGCGTGCACGAGGATTAGGAAATCCTGTTTCAGACACAGTATCAAATTTGTTTTGGACAACCCGTGTCCTGATTCTTGGACTCGGGGGTGTCCCATTGTACACGTGGGACATGTCCCATGTCTGTACACTCTTGACACATTCGCACATTCACTCATCCTCAAACACTCGAACACCCATGTCACATTGCACATGTACTGATGTAAGCCCGCTGAATTTCCCAAATTATTTTTCGAATTTTCTAATGAATTATTTTCAATAATTCATTTCTATATAATTAATTTTTGATCATTAATGCTCTTTACCGTGACTTGGATTTCTAGAGCATCAGGGATGCCAGTTTCTGAAAACTTTCTTCTTGAAGTTTGAAGTAGACGAGATTACCTTCACGTTGATATATCATGTCCCATTCCAACTTGTTCTCTTGTACTCTTTTTGCTTTGCGCAAGTTCGGGTCAATTTAGACCATTTAATTAATAATTAATTTCTCACTCTTTTCCTTGATCATCGTTTGTACGTTACCGTGACTTTTAATTTAGGAGCACCAGACCAGTCGTTTTTTCAGAACCAACTTGTCATGCCTGATCTACTCGAGACGCTCTTCACCCATGACCTTCGTGTCCCACTCAGACACTCTATTTTGTGCTTCATTTCCTTCGTACAACTTTTGGGTCAATTTAGGCCAATTAATTATCTACCGTAAAACCTGATTTAATTTCTAATTTAATTTCGGGATCCGACATCGACCCAACCTAGTCGACCCCAAATATGGACATGGCCCACATGAAACCTACTACCCGCCTGATGCTTCTGTCCCACTTATTTGAGTCCCCACATGCTACTTATTTTTCCATGATTATAAATACCTAAAAATAATTTATTTATTGCACCTAGTCCATTTTGGCCCAACCCGACTCCACTGAACCCAACCCTAGCTCCATGTTGCCCTCCATCATGACTGCCCAAATACCCCACATAATTTTTATATTTTAAAAATATCTATTCCCTCTCTCACACTAAAATATCTTTCTCTTAAATATCTTATATATATATATAAACAAATATATATACATCTCTCTCTCTCATCACTCACACCTCACCCCTCTCTCCATCACACACAAACCCCCTCTACCCGTACAGGACAGCACCCCCTCTCTCTTTTGTTAATATCCTTCTCTCTCTCTCTCTATTTAATATCCTTCTCTCTCTCTCTCTCTCCCTATCTCTTTATTACACCTCACCATCACCATCACCATATTCATTTTATTTTTTTGCAGCCCCCTCCATTTGGCCGAGCTCACCAGCCCCATGGCCGACTTCCCATCCACCCTTGGCCGAGCTCTCATTCTTCTCCTCCTCATATTCTTCATCTTCATCACCAACACCTTCTCCCTTACCATCACCATTGGCACCACCACCACCACTCCTCTTCCTCCTCTCATTCTTCTCCTCCTCCCCGACACCGTCCGCCGCCGTGCCCTAGCTGTGCTGTGCGCCACCACGTGGCCGGTACCACCGCAACATCAGCAGCAGTACGCAGCACTGTGCGCGCGGAAGCAGCCGCGGCCATCCGCGCGCACGCTGCCGGCGCCGCCGGCACCGCCGCGGTCGTCGCCGCCTCCGGCGAGCCCTCTCTCGGCCGGGCGCACCTTCGGGCAGGCCCCCGTGGCGAGTCCCTGCGTCCCTGGCACGAAAAATGCCCGATTCGTGCGTTTTGCACTGAATCACGTCGACGCGCGCGCGGACGGAATTCAAAATGTGCGCCTCGTCGCAGCGACTTCGCGCACATTTTCTGGGAGATTCGACCGTTGGATCAGCGAAATCCTTGCTCCATCTCAATCTCGGTATATCCCTCTTCACCTCTGTCAAGTTTGAACCGTTAATTTCGTCGTTTGATACATCAAAACCGGCCACCAAGTTGATGTTTTAATTTGAACTGTTTTTGGACAGTTTTGTGATGCCAACTTTGCGGGTTCGTATCTTCGCCGTATCAGCTCCGTTTTGTGCGCCACCAGTTCCAGTGCACAGCTGGTATAACCCTCTTCCTGTCCCCTTTAGATTTCATTTTAGTTTGAGCTTGTTAGGTCGGTCGAATTCGACGCCAAAGTTGGCCGTTCGAATTCTTAGTGTTGCACTTGTAAAATTCTATTTTTGAACCCGGGACTCCGGATTCAATTTTTGACACCCCCAGTAGACTCGTGGCGTCTTTCTGGCATGTTTTCATATAAATTTTGCTTGATTTGGAGAACGTGGGCCCTGGCACGTATTTCGGTGCAAAGCGGGTCCCACTTTCTGAGTCAACGGGTCATTTTGAGTTCGGCTCATCGGAATCCAATTTCGGATATACCGTTGAGTTCGTATTGTCATTCTGGACTCGTTGACATATAATTTGTTGAGTTTTGAGGACATTAGCTTCGACACGCTTTTCCGTGCAAATTGGAATTTCAATGTCCTGGTCAACGGACCAATTTGAGATCGGGTCAACGGAATCCAATTCTGGATATACCGTTGGGTTCGTATCGTCATTCTGGATTCGTGGACATATAATTTGTTAGGTTTTGTGCACTTTTATTTTGACATATTTTTCGGTGCAAGTGTGTCCAACGACGGACATCATTTTGGCCCGAAATTACCGTTTTGCCCCTGTGTCCAAACTGGACTTTTGGACAGGCTATTCTAGCTATTTTGACCATTCTGGACACGTTGGTGATATTTATTTTATCATCCGACAACATTTGTAGGTTTTTACCCTATTATTATAATCCTTCTCCTTTTGTGGTTTTTTGAGTTCCATCGATACCGGTGATTTCACAATCACTGAAATTGAATGGGTTGACCTTGTCGATGTTTATAGAGACTAGCTTTTACCTTGTTGACCCTGGTTGACTACTTTGACTGAACGTCGAAGTAGAGTCAACATTTGACCTAGGTTAGACTAGTTTGACCTTGGTTGACCAGAGTTGACCAGTTGACCAAAAGTCAACTATTAGTCAAACATTTGACCTAGTTAACCTAGAGTTGACCAGTTGACCAAAAGTCAACTGTAAGTCAACCATTGACCTAGTTTAACCTAGTTTGACTTGGTTTGACTTCTTGTGACCTAGTTTGACCTAGTGTGACTCAGTGTGACCTAGTTTGACTTCGTTGACTGAGTCTGACCTAGATTGCGTATCTTATACTATAGAATCAAGCCTAACACTGTTGAACCCTAATTAGTTTATATATATATCTTATCTGTAGGTCTGTGGCATCACTCTGAGCATCGACCCCATTTGACAGCTCAGGACCGCAGGCGAGTACATTCACTGATAGTTTTCATTGTCTTGATATCTGCTATATCCGATTCAGTCGTAGTGTCTTACTTGATTCCCAATCACGATAGTTCACGGACTAGTATATGTTGAATCATGACATGAGATGTTGTTCCTGGATTTTCTTGGTATATATGTACATTTCCTGCCTTGTTCCATGTACTTGTATAGACACCGATTCCTGAGAGGGAGTAGCTATCCTCTTAGGGAATCCCGTGTCATGATGTGTCATGTCCAGGTCTATTATACTATTTGGGGATAGAGAATTATTAGGGGTTATATGATCCAAGCCACCCTGTCAATATTCATGTGCTCGTGCCACTCTTTTTTCACGAAGGGTATAGCGAGATCCTCTTGCCTTGTGCTCGTTATCCAGATTGGCCGGCATGACTTTCCGTTGAGGTCACCACGGATTACCGGGCCAAGTGGATAGCCGGTCCTGTCACTTATCCCAAGTCGATCATATATCGCTCTAATAATTCAAGTCACATTTTATATTTACTTATCTTATCTTATCTTATATCCTACCCTGTTCTACATTTCGTACTTTCTCACCATGCTATGATATACAGTTACTCACATGTTTTACATGCCTCTATGATGTACCTTGATTGGAGACTAAGTTCTGCTCGGGAGAAGAGTTACAACCCCGGTCCTTGTTTGGTTTAAGGGTTGTAACTCGGCTTCCGAACGGTTCTCAAGTTTTCATATATTTTTGTCTTGTAGTTCATTATACTGTCTCTTATAGAATTTGTCAATTCACATGGAACTGCTGTTAGTGCTTGTACTTGCTCATTTTTCTGACAGGATACCGTTGATAATATTTTAGGAATGTCTGAGGTGGATCTCACTATTCTTCTATGTGAGTTGCCTGGTAGTTATCCTTAGTTAGTCTTGTTGTTCCTTCTTTATTTTCTTGTCTTATGATCATTATAGATTCTAGTTGTTCTAGTGATATTGTTATTATTTCTCGTCTTATCTTCCTTAGTTTTCGTAATGTGACATGAGTACAGCTCTAGTTATGGATCTTTAGATATTGTAGTTAGTATCGAGTACTTGACAGGGTTCTACCGCCGATACTGCGGCGTAGGCTGGGCGTGGCCCACGTATTCGTATCCGTATATCCGGGTGCGGGTCGTGACAACTGATACTACATTCACTGCTGCACTTGCCACTGTGACACAACTCTGATACTGTTGACACATGTTCACCTTCACTCCATGACACTTTGGTACATGCTGAACACACATGACACACATTACCTGACACTTAAACTTGTTAACACCAACTGCATTCTGATTCTAGATGTATCAGAGCTGCATTCTCTGTTGCATCTATACTTGACACATCACTAATTCTGAGATTAAATCAATTCCCAGTTTTGTACTACCATTTCCTGTGTTTTACACACTATACACCCTGTTCACACACTCTTGACCCCCCTGGAGGTTTGATTTGGTGTTCAGTTTCACATATATATGGATGTGTGTGCCTTTGGGAATTAAGTATTTGTAAATATAGCTATAACATTTGTGTACTGCTATATAGGGGGTTTTTGGCTTACAAATTAGGAGTTAGAGGGTTGAGAGAGAGCCTATGTTAACTGTTGTGGAATGTATGAACTGTCATTTAAAATCCTGAGCACGCACACACATGGTTGGGATTCACACTTGCATTTGAACCTGTGATCAGTGAGAGGGGTAGATGGTTAGAAGGGAGAGTGTTATAGAGAGGAGAATTGAGAGTAGAAGAGAGAGTGAGGAGTTGGAAGGCAATGGCAGGAACCATCTTGCCAGGCCAGTGCCTAGAGTTTGTGTTTGAGGTCAGTGGCAAGGCCTTAAGCCTGGGTTCAGTATGGCAGTTTGATACCTTTCCTAGGAAATATGAGAGTGAAAGAGGAGGCAGGGCATGCAACAGCCCAAGTTGTAGCACCTACAACAGCAGGGAAGCCTGCTGCTTGGCATTATATTTACTGCCTTTTGAACTCCCTGTAGCAGCTTGTGGGCTGCCCCTTATTGGCAGTAAAGCCCTTTCTTTTTTCATATGTTCTAGTATTGGTTAGTATAGATTTGAGTGTGTTGTTTGGTTAGGGTATGTTAGAGTTTGATAGAGAGTGAGTGTTAGAGTAGTGGGTTAGTGGTTAGGATATCATGTATCCTAGGTTAGTCTCAAATGTTTAGAGGGATTGTTAGTGTCTTGATGTTAGTCTAAATAGGATGTGATGTAGGGTTAGTCTAGGTTTTAGTATCTTTTGAGGATTAGTTATGTGTTAGATGTGTATATCCTAGGATGTTAGTTTAAGAATATTATTTAGATAAGTAAGGTAATAAGGAATACATAGACTAAGGTAATGGATATTACCTATTAGCCTAGCAAAGGGGGTTAGACCTATAGCTAAGGTTTGTGAGTTTAATATCTAGGGTTGGTTTACCTTTCATGGGAAATAGGTAATGAGCTATCTAGGTATATGGTAATGGTTGCTAATAGCCTAGATTAGAGTGTTAGTGGGTAAATATCTAATATGAGAGTAAGTTGGGTACATGGATACTAGATGTAGGTATCTTGGTAGGTAAGGGTTGATATAGGATTGTTTGACCTAGATTTGATCATAGTTGACCAAAGTTGACTATTTTGACTATAAGTCAACATTGAGCCAACATCTGACCTAGTTGACTCAGAGTTGACCAAGTTTGACTTGGACCTAGTTTGACCTAGACAGTTGACCAGGTTTGACTTAGAGTTGACTTTGACCTAGATTGACCTAAAAATCATGTAGATGCATCATAGACTTCATTTGTCTTATTTTAAGTACATTATAACCTGTACTGTTCTATTTAGGACATTGTGACTCCGGTGCAGACATCTGACATTACACTACTCTTTTTAGAGTATCAGACGAGTACATTCTCTGATAGTTCTTTCATTTATTTGTCAGTTACTGTATTTCAGTTCTATTTAGTTTTATGTAATTCTCTGATACCACACGTATGGATATTTTTGGATTCATGTATGTGACACACTCACCATATTATCTGACCTCTATTACTGGAATCACTGGAATCATTCTGGAATCTATTTCTGGAATCATCATATTTTGGCTGGACTCATTTCGATTCTCGTATCGAATTCTGGATTCATTTGTATTGCGGGGCAGGAAAATATTGAGTAAGACATGTAGACATACCCCAAATCTGGAATCTCCAACTGGAATCTACTGGAAGCATAGCCATCTCTCGCCTGATCAGTGAGGGATGTGCCTGATTACCCACAGCCGTTTACATGTCGATCTCGGTATTTTAAAACACACTATTAGATTAGCTGGACTCACCTGGATTCTTGATCACTACCTAGAATCATCTGGTACTGGATTCATCTTGTATTAGATTCATCCCATACTGGATTTATAGTAGTTTACACTTGTTTTACATTTACTGCCTGGACTCATTATGTTACTTTAGTTCTGCTAGATTTTATTTTATAGTCTTCATTGCCATCATTCTTCTCTTGTTTAGTTACTTACTTTCCTTGTATCTTATCTGTTCTCCATACCATCACCTGTATATAAACTGCCATATTCATCAATAAAACTGTCTATAACTGCTTTATAGTTCCCTGTCATTTACTTAGGTTTTTTTGATGAGTTGTACTCGTTCCTGTCCTGACTGGACCTGTTGAAAATTTTACAGATGATTGCCCTGAGGACACATGCCCTACATATTACTGAGGAGATGGCTTAGCTACCTTTGGCCCCGACACTCAGGAGTGATTAGGAGTTTAGCTAGTTGTCATATTTTTAGCTTTCATGTTTTAGAACTGGAGTTGTGTATAACTTGAGATTGTTTGAGATTATATTTTAGTTGTTGGATTTTATTTCTGTTTTTAGCCTTTAGTTATATCTTCTGTGATATTTTATCGTTCTTAGACTGTGATTGAGATTCATTATATCTATACTTGTCCTCCGTTCGGAGTTGAGTTTTGACAAGTATATTATATAATTGCGTTAGTTGTTGATTAGATAGTAACCTAGGACAGCGTTCTACCGCCGACACTGCGGCGTAGGCTGGGCGTTGTTACGCGCTCGTACCCTCACAGTGGGTGCTGGTCGTCACGTTTTTAGCGGTGGTCCATGCAGGTCGAGAGTCGCATTAGTGCGACATCATGGTAGTACGGCGACTTAGTTGTACTGCCGCGAGCCTGCGATAGGATTGAGAGCTAGGCTTTAACGGAGAGGTACTTAATCACAGTTAGGAAAAAAAAATTCTGCTTCAATTCATGCCATCTACATATCTTACTGATTGTCTTCTTTGAGATAAACTGTCCTCCTTTGATTTTATCGATTCCTGTTCAGTATTGACTTCCTTTTCGATCTGTCTTCAGGATGGTGGAGACACGATCATATCGCTCTGGTACAGTAGCCGCTGTAGAGGGGTCTGCCACCTCTCACCTTCAGCAGCCAGCCCCTGGTACCGCAGCCCCAGTCATGCCAGCTGGAGTGGGTATTTCAGCAGCTTTCGGGGGAGCACCTCCATCAGCTGGGAGGCAGAGTCTGGTGCTTCCCGAGATCCTTCCATCGTAGCAGCCTCCACCTGCGGGGATGGTAGATGCTGCTCATCTATTCTCTTTTGTGGAGAGGATTCTGGCGTCTCACCAGCAGCAGCAGCAGCAGACTGTCGATTATCGTCAGGGGATAGACGAGGCCCACCAGCTGGTTCGTGCTACAGTAGAGATGGTGACTGCTCAGGGGGAGCAGCAGCAGCCTCGTCGGAAGGAGAAAGATATACAGGACTTTCAGAAGATGCATCCCAGAGAGTTCATGGGCACTGAGGGAATTCATTACGCCGACGACTGGATAGAGCATATCGAGGAGATATTCAGGCTGGCAGAGATACCAGATCGACTCCATATCGAGGCAGCGGGCAGTCAAATGCAGGACTTAGCCCGTGCGTGGTACCAGACAGATCCCAGGGTAGGAGTTGAGGGCCAGACTTGGGCCCAGTTCAAGGAACTATTCAAGGAGCAGTTCTTTCCTGATGTGGCCTTGGGAGGCATAGAGGCACAGTTTGAGGGTCTGGTTCAGGGAACCCAGACGGTAGCTGAGTACGCCGGGGAGTTTTGTCGATTGGCCCGGTTCATAGATGACTTGACTGAGAAGACGAAGGCGAGAAAGTTCCGCCGAGGCTTAATTCGAGAGGTTCGGTCGCTGACTAAGAGCGACCGGAACGCTACCTTTGCGGAGATATTTTCTGGGGCTATGGCAGCGGAGGACGACCTAGGGTTGAAGTTGAAGAAAGGTCGTGACTTCCAGAGTGGTAGCAGCAGCGGAGGCCAGGCCAAGAGGCCTCACGTTCAGATTCAGCAGACCCGGGCACCAGTAATGGTTCAGCAGGTGCAGTATCTGCATCGGGGTCAGGACCCGAAGACGATCAGTTGTTCCTACTGTAGGAAGTTGGGACACTCCAGGGAGCAGTATAGGAAGAGGCTGAACGTTTGCTATTCCTGTGGGTCTGAAGCCCACCAGAAGATAGACTGTCCCTTTGTACCTCCTTTTGAGGGAGCTAGGCCACCTGTAGCTCAGCACCAGAGGGGTGGAGCTTTTGCGATGGCGGCCGAGGAGACCGACGCTGCAAGTGATGGGTTAGCAGGTTTGTCCTTCTCATTCTTCTTCCCACTTTCCTGTGTGATTCCATTAGTACTTGCCAGGTTATTGTTATGATTGCTAGATAGTGTAGCTACCCCGTACGAGATTGTGAAATCATGACCAGTAGGATTGTGTTGCTTCGACTTTGATTTGCTGGGGGTTTGACCTAGTAGGGATACGATTATTTTAATTTCGAGGACAAAATTTTTCTAAGGTGGGTAGGATTGTAACACCCAATTTTCCAGATGAGGGTAATTTTAAAATTTTGTAATTATAATTATTAATTATTGATATTTGATTCACATTATGATTTTTAGTGATTTTTAATAATTTTTTTATTTTATTTAAAACCTGGTTAGGTCATGACTTGTGATTTTGATGTGCTGCTAGTGAAACCTGAGAGACTGCATGACCTAGAGCCAAACCATGTTATTAGGATATTTAATTATCATTTTTAGCCTAGGGGTAATTTGGTCATTTTGACTTATTTAAATTATTTAGTGATTTGTTGAATTGGTGAATTCTAGTTTGACTTTGACTTGTTGAGACCTAGCTTAGAAGCTAACCCTAGCCATGGTGACCCTAGTCTAACTTAGTTTAACCTACTTTTAGTCCTTAGAGACTAATTTTGGAATAGGAGGATTAGTTTGAGTGAAATCATTTCATGATTTATGGTTTAATGAAATGACTTATGATTTCATGACTCAATGACTTATGACTTGGCCCATGGCCCATAACTAGAAGCCCTAACCCTAACCAAACCCTAAATGACCAGCCACATAGGGATCCCCACCCTATTTAAACACTTATTCATTAGGGCTTGCCTCTTTTATCATTCCAACACTTGGAGAAAAGAGAGGTATTCTTCCCCCTTCCAAAAATTCTCATTTATTCATTTGATCTCCTTTTTCATCCTAGTCTTTTGCACTAGGTTCTAATTTTTGTATATTTAATATTTCTGGAGGTTAATCTTAGTTTTGGGCTCAATTGGAGCATTTGGCCATCAAGAAGAACACCCCCCATTTGGAGCTTTTCCATACAATTTGCACCTATAGGTAAAACCCTTTAAATTGATTTAAATTTTAGTTTTCTTTGCATGTAGGGCTAGATCTAGGAGTCCCCTGGGTGTCCCTGAAATTTGGGTGCATTTCGTGTCCGTTTGGTGTTCGTATCGGACACGTGTCGTAGTGTATGTTAGGTGTTCGATGAAATGCCTCTAAGGATTTTAATTTCAATTTTTGCTAAACTAATTACATGATTTTGAAGCTCTTGATGTGTACATTAATTATGTTGAGGTCTGAGTTTGTTTTTATGCACATTTCGTGTCCAAAATGGACACGCAAGTCGTGCACGACACTGCGCACAGGCCCGTGCGGCTGTCATGCTGTTCGAGTGCCTTTGCGGACATGACACGACACAAGACACCACAAAAATTGGTGTGTGGGTGCGGGCACTGACTGACAGGACCCCCACAAAATTTTGTGGGTTCTCGTTGTCTGTGCACAAAGAAAACGAGGCTGCACTGTCTCGTGCCTGTTCGTGCACGCTGTGCGTGTCCCCTTCATTTCGGGGCTGACACAAGACACGATACTTCACTAGGACACGTGGAAATTGGTGAGGTGATGGGTCCCATGTCTGACTAGACCCTCACCAAGTTTCGTGGCACTTGGTTGCGAGTCGAGGAAGTTCTCGAGCTCGCATCGAAATTCCTGACACACACATACACTAAATTCAAGCCACTGATACGACTTTAAAACTAGGACACGACACATCTTGGGGTTCGTGCAGGCACTTGAACACGTCCCCCTAGTCTAGGTGGACACGTGTGCACGGCCACGTGTCTCCACGTGGCCTGTGTCGCGTGATAGAACCACGTACACGCGTGCACGAGGATTAGGAAATCCTGTTTCAGACACAGTATCAAATTTGTTTTGGACACCCCGTGTCCTGATTCTTGGACTCGGGGGTGTCCCATTGGACACGTGGGACATTTCCCATGTCTGTACACTCTTGACACATTCGCACATTCACTCATCCTAAAACTTGTTAACACCAACAGCATTCTGATTCTAGATGTATCAGAGCTGCATTCTCTGTTGCATCTACACTTGACACATCACTAATTCTGAGATTAAATCAATTCCCAGTTTTGCACTACCATTTCCTGTGTTCCACACACTATACACCCTGTTCACACACTCTTGACCCCCCTGGAGGTTTGATTTGGTGTTCAGTTTCACATATATATGGGTGTGTGTGCCTTTGGGAATTAAGTATTTGTAAATATTGCTATAACATTTGTGTACTGCTATATAGGGGGTTTTTGGCTTGCAAATTAGGAGTTAGAGGGTTGAGAGAGAGCCTGTGTTAACTGTTATGGAATGTATGAACTGTCATTTAAATTCCTGAGCACTCACACACATGGTTGGGATTCACACTTGCATTTGAACCTGTGATCAGTGAGAGGGGTAGATGGTTAGAAGGGAGAGTGTTATAGAGAGGAGAATTGAGAGTAGAAGAGAGAGAGTGAGGAGTTGGAAGGCAATGACAGGGACCATCTTGCCAAGCCAGTGCCTAGAGTTTGTGTTTGAGGTCTGTGGCAAGGCCTTAAACCTGGGTTCAGTATGGCAGTTAGATACCTTTCCTAGGAAATAGGAGAGTGAGAGAGGAGGCAGGGCATGCAACAGCCCAAGTTGCAGCACCTGCAACAGCAGGGAAGCCTGCTACTTGGCATTACATTTACTGCCTTTTGAACTCCCTGTAGCAGCTTGTGGGCTGCCACTTATTGGCAGTAAAACCCTTTCTTTTTTCATATGTTCTAGTATTAGTTAGTATAGATTTGAGTGTGTTGTTTGGTTAGGGTATGTTAGAGTTTGATAGAGAGTGAGTGTTAGAGTAGTGGGTTAGTGGTTAGGATATCATGTATCCTAGGTTAGTCTCAAATGTTTAGAGGGATTGTTAGTGTCTTGATGTTAGTCTAAATAGGATGTGATGTAGGGTTAGTCTAGGTTTTAGTATCTTTTGAGGATTAGTTATGTGTTAGATGTGTATATCCTAGGATGTTAGTTTAAGGATATTATTTAGATAAGTAAGGTAATAAGGAATACATAGACTAAGGTAATGGATATTACCTATTAGCCTAGCAAAGGAGGTTAGACCTATAGCTAAGGTTTGTGAGTTTAATATCTAGGGTTGGTTTACCTTTCCTGGGAAATAGGTAATGAGCTATCTAGGTAAAGGGTAATGGTTGCTAATAGCCTAGATTAGAGTGTTAGTGGGTAAATATCTAATATGAGGGTAATGTTGGGTACATGGATACTAGATGTAGGTATCTTGGTAGGTAAGGGTTGATATAGGATTGTTTGACCTAGATTTGATCGTAGTTGACCAAAGTTGACTATTTTGACTATAAGTCAACATTGAGCCAACATCTGACCTAGTTGACTCAGAGTTGACCAAGTTTGACTTGGACCTAGTTTGACCTAGACAGTTGACCAGGTTTGACTTAGAGTTGACTTTGACCTAGATTGACCTAAAAATCATGTAGATGCATCATAGACTTCATTTGTCTTATTTTAAGCACATTATAACCTGTACTGTTCTATTTAGGACATTGTGACTCCGGTGCAGACATCTGACATTATACTACTCTTTTCAGAGTATCAGGCGAGTACATTCTCTGATAGTTCTCTCATTTATTTGTCAGTTACTGTATTTCAGTTCTATTTAGTTTTATGTGATTCTCTGATACCACACGTATGGATATTTCTGGATTCATGTATGCGACACACTCACCATATTATCTGGCCTCTATTACTGGAATCACTGGAATCATTCTGGAATCTATTTCTGGAATCATAATATTTTGGCTGGACTCATCTCGGTTCTCGTATCGAATTCTGGATTCATTTGTATTGCGGGGCGGGGAAATATTGAGTAAGACATGTAGACATACCCCAAATCTGGAATCTCCAACTGGAATCTACTGGAAGTATAGCCATCTCTCGCCTGATCAGTGAGGGATGTGCCTGATTACCCACAGCCGTTTACATGTCGATCTCGGTATTTTAAAACACACTATTAGATTAGCTGGACTCACCTGGATTCTTGATCACTACCTAGAATCATCTGGTACTGGATTCATCTTGTATTAGATTCATCCCGTACTGGATTTATAGTAGTTTACACTTGTTTTACATTTACTGTCTGGACTCATTATGTTACTTTAGTTCAGCTAGATTTTATTTTATAGTCTTCATTGCCATCATTCTTATCTTGTTTAGTTACTTACTTTCCTTGTATCTTATCTGTTCTTCATACCATCACCTTTATATAAACTGCCATATTCATCAATAAAACTATTTATAACTGCTTTATAGTTTCCTGTCATTTACTTGGGTTTTCTTGATGAGTTGTACTCGTTCCTGTCCTGACTGGACCTGTTGAAAATTTTACAGATGATTGCCCTGAGGACACATACCCTACATATTACTGAGGAGATGGCTTAGCTACCTTTGACCCCGACACTCAGGAGTGATTGGGAGTTTAGCTAGTTGTCATATTTTTAGCTTTCATGTATTAGAACTGGAGTTGTGTATAACTTGAGATTGTTTGAGAATATATTTTAGTTGTTGGATTTTATTTCTGTTTTTAGCCTTTAGTTATATCTTCTGTGATATCTTATCGTTCTTAGACTGTGATTGAGATTCATTATATCTATACTTGTCCTCCGTTCGGAGTTGAGTTTTGACAAGTACATTATATAATTGCGTGAGGTGTTGATTAGATAGTAACCTAGGACAGCGTTCTACCGCCGACACTGCGGCGTAGGCTGGGCATTGTTACGCGCTCGTACCTTCACAGTGGGTGCGGGTCGTGACACTAGATCTTGTATCTGGACTTCGGTTCAATTTTGAATACATGGACAAAATAGTAAATAATTAATTAATTATTTTTCAGAAAGTGTTGCTTGCTATTTTTGAATTTATATATATATTTTAAGTGCTGTAAAAATCTGGAAAAAATTGTATTCAAATAATATATTTATTTAGATAATTTACTATAATTTTTCCAGCATTTAATAAGTACTTTTGGTATTTTATAAAAATAGGAAAACAGAACTCATTTTCAGTATATATATGTTTGCTGATTTTTAATAATTATTTATGAAGGTTTATAAATTACAGAAAAATTAGTATAAATTTCTATAATTAACAAAGATCGTTTTGGTACTTTAATTTATGTAAAATTGAGCTTTTTGTCTATCTTAAAAATTGTTGGAACACAATGTACAGTTTGATTTATTTATTGAATAATTACGACTTTCAATGTTTTGTGTTGTTTTGAGTTATAGACATATTGGAACTCACCCCGCACTAGTGTAAAGGCCCTAGAAAGTTAGTTAGGGTATTATGTCACCCCACATTGGTCTCCTATGCTAAAGTCATCATTTGGCTAGGTGTCCAGTCAGAAAGTCGTGTTACACCACTAGTATTTTAGTGTTTAACTTAGTGTAAAAACTAAGTTTATGTATTTATTTCTACAGTGACGAGTCACCAGGCATCTATAGCATTTTTATCGCTGCTTTGCTTTGCTAAAGGTAAGTATTTCTACGAACTTTACATGCTGCTATAACAATAAACTGTGATTTTTCAACCATGTTAAATGCTGATCCTTGGGGTAGCAAGTTAAAACTTTACATGTTATATTACTTTCGGTCCCTACCATGTTTAGGACAGTTTTCATATCTCTCACATGTTTAAATAACGGGTTAAAAAAAACTGTTAATAGTGTACGTGATCATGACCCCCTTCTCCGTATGTATTTACCGCACACGGTAACATTCTATATGTAACTTTGTCGTATGTTCTGATCTCGCATTTGTGTATGAATATACACAGATGCCGTTCGTGCATGTATGTGCATACCAGAAAAACTTGATATGTGTCGCTGTACTTCTTATTCACCTATTGACCGATTTACGTACATGCTACGGTTTTAAACTCTTAAAATATATGTTGCCATTTCTAAAAAGAACCAATTAAACCATGATATGCCATGATTCCAGTTTATTACACTTCTGTTCATGTTTCGTATGTTTAGTTTGTTAGAATCAATACTTGCTCCCGTCTTGACAGGATAACGTTGTAGGTATTCTTACTGAGGAGGAGTTGCTCCGTGACTCATATTATGGAGTTACTGCGGAGGACCAGACTTTGTCTTACGAGGATGTACCTACGAGAAAACTCGTCTAGTTGTCTATTTACATTTTGAACATTTGAGAGTAGTCATGTATTAGACTATGTATTTTGTGACTGGACCTGTATCCAGCTTTACATTTCGGACTTGTACTTGGACTTACTATTATATGAGATGACTTTTGTGTTTGGAGCATTTATGACTCTTCATTACATATAGAACTGTTAGCATATTTTAGTCTTACCTTGTTATCTTTATAACAGCTTACTACGCTTTATCTCAAGAGGCTGGACATGACTCGGCCCGGCCCAACAATTTGGGTAGCGGATCGTGATATGTTTTTAGTGGTGGCCCATACAGGTCTCTGACTAAATTGTTTGGTTACGTTATTGCACCAAGCTTGCCTGCAATTAGGAACTTAAGGTAATTAGACAATATTAGGAATGACGCTTAGAACACCTAGAGGAATACTAGGATTGCAACATAGAAAATACATCACATGCTCGCTATTACAATTGGATTTTCTAGTTATTTATGACTGTTTACTTTAAAGAGTCCTTATAAGTCCTTTTTATTTATTTATTTAGATGGTGCTCACCCGTTCATCCCAGTTTGTCACACCTGAGAATGGCATACTCCCTATCCAGTCAGCTGACCAGTTGACCGATACACCTCCACCTACTATATTCCTCCACTCCACAAATCCATAAACCCAGATGCCTCCACCACCTTCTACATCACAGTCCCAACATGATCCGATACTCCCACCACCACCTATCACTATACCTACCCAGGCTTCCGTCACACTCGACGGGAACCAACTGCTCACTCTGATCCAGGGGTTCCTAACAACCCATCAGGAGCAGACCACCCTACTCCGCCAGAGCATGGAGCGTTCTGAGGAACGTACCGTAGTCCCACCACCTGTAGAGCCACGGCAGAGAGCAGAAACAATCAAGGACTTTATGGGTCTGAACCCCAAGGATTTCTTAGGGACTGAGGGCATAGTTGTTGCAGATGACTGGCTAGACTCGGTAGAGAGGAAGCTCCTTGGAGCTAGGTTACCGAATGACCTCCAAGTCGAGGTCGTGAGATTTCTGCTGATAGACTTAGCAGGAGTTTGGTTCCGGAATGAGCCGCTATTCGCGAGAGGGAGGGCCACTTGTTATCAGTTCAAGACCCAGTTCAAGAAGAAATTCTTCTCGACCACCGCTAGGGTAGCTATGGGGCTACGATTCCAGAACATCCAGCAGGAGAACCGTTCTGTTGACGAGTATGCAGCGGAGTTTAGTCATTTGAGCCGTTTCGCTCCTAGTCTAGTTGCAGACCGAGAGGAGATGATGCGTAGGTTTTGCCATGGTCTAGTTCCAGACATTGGCATTCTTATAGTGGCGAACGGTACGACTGACTACTACCAGAGCCTAGAGTTGGCCCGGAGCATAAGAAGAGCATTTTCTGTCTTGCAAGAGGCCGACTTCTGTACACCTCGAGGTACCGTCCAAGCGTCAGGCTTTCCAGCAGAGAGCACCGACACCGCACCACCAGACATACCGTCCTCCCACATCACATCACCCAACCCTGCCAGTTAGAGCCCCGGGACCCCGACAGCAGCAGAAGGGAGTTTTGTGTGGATTCTATAAAAGGTTAGGCAAGATGCTTTCATCTGTAGGAAGAGGTTAGGGTAGTGTTTAGCTTGTGGGTCTGCTACCCATCAGCTTCGGGACTGTCCAGTAGCCAAGGTACCTAGAGGGCCGCTTTCGACTCAGCAGAGGTTTGGGAAACATCTGCAGCAGCAGAAGGGACTCCAGGGGAAGGCTTATAGCCTAGCACTTGAGCCAGAGCCGGAGCAGGTTTCGGAGCCAGATTATTTGGCTGACGTCATCACAGGTCATGTTTATTTGCATACTTTTTTAGCTCTATGTTTGATTCCGGTGTATCTCATAGGTTTCTGTCATTAGAGTTTTTGCATAAACACCACTTAGTAGCTACACCTACCGAGGAAATGAGTAGAGTAATGACGGGAGGCGGACCAGTGCCCATTAGAGCTATCTATAGATTCTCTATTACTATAGCCGGGAGAGAGTTTAGGAGACGATTCTTTGTGATGCCACTCCCTGGGTATGATATCATATTAGGGATGGACTGGCTTAGCTATGCCCATGCAGCTATAGACTGTCATGAGGGTAGTATTCTGTTCAGTCCCCCAGGCACGACACCATTCAGTGTCAGGAGGACAGGGCCGGAGATCAGCCTAGAGCCGAACTGTTGTGCGACAGTTGGGGAGTTAGCACCGCCACACCCTATTATTAGGGAGTTTATCGATGTAATCCCAGAGGATCTTCCAGGACTTCCGCCTGACAGAGATGTGGAGTTTACTATAGATTTAGTACCGGGTTCATCACCAGTATCCCGGGCTTGCTATAGAGTGAACCCCAAGGAGGCCGTAGAGGTGAAGGAGCAGATTGATGACCTGTTGAAAAAGGATTTCATCCAATCTAGTGCTTTTCCATGGGGAGCGCCAGTGCTCTTTGTGCCTAAGAAGGATGGTACAGTTCGGTTGTGCATTGACTACCGGGCGTTGAATACCATCACCATTAAGAACAAATATCCTCTGTCCAGGATAGATGATTTGTTCGAGCAGTTGAGTGTGGTGAAGGTATTTTCCAGGATAGATTTGAGATCCGGGTACCACCAGGTGAAGGTCAGGGCAACAGACGTCCAGAAGATGGTGTTCAATACGAAGTACGGACAGTACGAGTTTCTGGTGATGCCATTTGGTCTCACAAATGCGCCAGCTGTCTTTATGAATTTGATGAATATGATATTTCACCAGTATCTGGAAAAGTTTGTCGTAGTATTTATCAACGACATCCTGATATACTCGAAGACACAGGAGGAGCACGCAGAGCACTTGCGAACAGTTTTGGGGATTCTGAGGCAGGAGAGGTTGTTTGCCAAATTGTCGAAGTACGAGTTCTTTTTGGACTGAGTGGAGTTTCTCGGTCATATAGTTACTAGAGAGGGGATCTCGGTGGATCCCAGGAAGATTGCTGCCGTTGAGACATGGAAGGCTCCGACGTCAGTTTCAGAGATCAGGAGCTTTCTGGGCTTAGCCGGCTATTATAGGAAGTTCGTCCAGGACTTTGCTAGGATAGCTGAACCCATGACGATCGAAGCTGACGCGAAAGGATGCAGAGTACATCTGGTCATAGGACTGCCAGAAAACATTTGAGGAACTGAAGAGGAGGCTGACGACCGCTCCAGTTCTGACATTACCTTCAGGATCTGGAGGTTTCACCATATACAGCGATGCTTCGGAAAAGAGGCTAGGATGTGTCCTACAAAACATGGGAAAGTGATTGCTTATGCATTTAGGCAATTACGGACTCTTGAGTGTAGAAGCATGGAATTTCAGGACTAAAAATTCTATGCGCCTAACACCACATGCGCCAGGGTGCTCAGATGAAGTACTTGGCACAACAAAGCATAAACATTAAAAGAAGATTTTTATTTCATATAAAAGTCTATTACATGTCATAAAAAGAGCTGTACAAAGGAGAATTTCTATAAAGAAAAGATCCTAAGTCTAAAGCTAGGCGCAGCAACCACCATGTGCTCTCAAACAGGCGCATCTCGCTAAGCGCTCTCAAATAGGCACATCTCGCCGTGCGCTCTCAGCCAGACGCATCCCTTCAGCGTCTCAGTTATGTGCATCCTTTCAGCAGCTCAGTTATATGTCGTCCTTCAGCGCCCCAGTCAGGCGTATCGTGAAGTCTCAGCATATGCGCCATCAAATGCTTCAACTAATGAAGCATTTATTGAGCAGAACGAGGGTGGGCAATCAACCCTCTAGCTGGAGAAACAGCTCTCCGCAATTGATCCGCGGCAAAAGAAGACTTTCAACACAACCAGAATGGACAACACCCACTCTGACAGAGGAAAGAGCCTCCAAAGTCGGGGCACCGCAATTCTGATCTGCGGCTCTTCCAGCATAACGGAGACGAGCCTCGAGCATCTCTATCTTTGGATGTAACAGGCACCTTCCGCCTGCCTCAGAAGCCCTCGACTCCGACTTTTGGATGTAACAGTCACCTTCAAGTGCATCAATGAAGACAATGCGTCGCATCTTCACCCTCGGGAGCATCTCATCAACAGAATGTGCTCGAGCAAACAAATTTATTTCAGGAGGATGTGAGAGAACGAGAAGCAAACTCTCTCCATGCCACTATTTATAGGCCGGGCAAATCAAACCCATGCGCCAAGTGGCTGGCTCTCCAAATCCTGTGCAATAAATTTGCATTAAATGGTGATGAACCTGACGCTTCGAATTCAACTGAGTCAAAAATGGCTATTCAAAGCACTCGAAGAACATAACAGTCGGGCCCATAAAGACGTGTCATGCAAAACGGATACGCCGGCCAGACCGCGCATCATGCTGACGCGCCCATCAGCTCCAAGCGCCTTATAAGGATGCTCCCCTATGCGTCCCTATGCGCCTAGTAGAACGCCGATCGATGCGCCCACTCGATTGCCCATCACCTGTCAAGAACATTAAATGCTGAAGTCTGACAGAGTTGGCAGCACGTCCCCCAAGGACTGAACAATTGACAGCTTTTTCAGAAGACGAAGCGTCGCCGACGTCAGCATCATCATTACTTTCCTCCGACGGTTACAAGCCACGTGGCCGCCCAACCATTCGTATGCGCCTCCGCAGCCATGCGTCCAAATCTCTGCATGCGCCTCAAAAGCCGTGCGCCTCAGAATTTTCTCTGATCTCTAAAGACAGAAGTAAAGTCACAACTGAAGCCTCGCATGCGCCTCAAAAGCCATGCGCCTCGACTGGTTGGTGACTCCTAAAGGTTATGAGCCAAAGTCTCCTCATGCGCCCAATCCCAGGCGCATCCTATCAGATCACTCCCCACCAAATCTGAGATCTTCGAGCCATGGACCTATGACACGTGTCCTTTGACTTGATTCAGCCTATGAAGGGGTGCTAATCACCCAAGATCTCAGCAACTGAAAGATCCTCTCCATTGCTACGTGTCAGCTCTGCTGCAGCCCACAACAGCAATAAGAAGGGTTCAACTCCTCAATCAGAGCGCATCGTCCATGCGTCTCCATCAGCAACCACCACGTGGCGTCATCGTATACATGCGCATCCTACATGCACGCATGAGCAGCCAGCCTGCAAAGCTATAAATAGAAGGATCACTTTTTTCTTACACACACACATCACACAACCACCGATATTATACAGAGAGGCAGATACAGACACTCAACGTCTTCTTCCTCTCCGCAAGCTCTAGCACCCAGAGCAACTTAGACCTTTAAAGAACCGAGAACCGTCGTCAGATCGTCAACGGAGTCAACGCATTACCACTCGCTCCATCGGCATAAGGGACCCAGATAAACAAAAGTGTACTTCTAGGACTACGTCTAAGTCCTATATTGTAACACTGTTCGGTTTGTATTGAAATTACATCAAAAGATTTTAATGGCAAACAAGCTGGCGACTCTGCTGGGGACCTCTTTCTCCTATACCGAGAAAGCTGTGTCACAATCCGACGACGTGAAGGTGGGCTCCTCCCACAAGATGCTGGTTGTACGCCTCAATCAACAGGCGTATGAGGAGTTCATCTCTGAAGGCAGTGCGAGTCCTTCGAAGCGGCTGCCGAAGCCGAAGAAGACTCGCCAAGTCTGGGTACGCAAGGTCGACGCCTCCGGTACCACCACTGAAGGGAATGCGCCAATGCAGCCTTTCCTTCCCGCTGACGTTCTCAGCAACCAAGATGAGTCCACCGGTACAGCGCATCTCTCGGGGATACGTGCGGCTGACCACATCCCCCAGCCATCTTCCTCTCAGGCGAGAAAGATGCGTCGACGGAGCAGGGGCACAGCTAATGCCCTGCGCATCACCTCTGATGCGCCACAGAAGGTCTCTGTCTTTGACAGACTCACTCGCTATAGTGGCGAGGAGAATTTGAATTCTGAGTACTATGCACCCAGTGGGCTGGTACGAAGAAGTCCAAGGCAGCACGGGCCATGCGCCTCAAACGTGCTATACCGACAGCAAATCAGAAGCATGCGCTCACAATCATGTGCGCTGCTGATGGTAAGCTGTATAAGGTCGACTCGGGTGCTTCTGCATCGGAAATGAGTCAACCTTCAAAGTCCTTGTCTCACTTGGGCGCATCTGTTGCGTTCGCAACCAAGTCGAGCAAGGCAAACCCTGTGGTCTTGAACTCCCGTGCCTCCTCTGGTTGTGCGTCTGAGGTTCGTTCAAGTCACTGTAAATGTTGTTCCCCCACTACTGATCTGAGCGCCTGTTTGGTCTTGACCACCCCGGCGCTTGGCCTTGCCATGCGCCTGATGGGGTGCGAAGGTGGCACTCTCCTCCAACGATCTGCGTAACGTGATCACTCACAAACACCGATCAGAAGAGTCGACTGACAAGCACAATACGCTCCTCACAGGGCACACCTGTGCTGTAGTCACCATCAACTGCTTGTTGCAAGGCAGCAGTTCCACCAAGACAGTCGGTGTTCCAGCGGCTGCAATCATCAACACCCCTCCGACGTCACCTCGGGAAGAAGGTGTCAATAAAAGAGGAGCCAGAACTAAAGGTTGCTTCATGCAATGTAATCTTTAACTCTTTGCCAGTCCGAAAGGCGACTGGAAATTCCTTGTCCTCGTCCAAGAGTCAGCCGAGGAAAACCAAGACAACTGTCCCATCCTCCGGAGTGTTTGAAGGCACTCGGGGGAGAAAAAAGATCTTGGAGGAAGCAGGGGTAGTCAAGCCCTTGTTGATCCTCCTTCTGAAGACGAAGATGTCCTCCAGAGCACAGCTGGGGTAGATCTTCATCCTGGAGACGAAGTCAGCCTCCCGAACGTAGCTGGGGGTAGTCTGGCCCCTTTGGACCTGCGTCTCGAAGACGAAGAAGTCCTCCAAGACAGAACTGGGGGTAGTCAGGCCC
Source organism: Iris pallida (assembly GCA_029216955.1). NCBI lineage: Eukaryota > Viridiplantae > Streptophyta > Magnoliopsida > Asparagales > Iridaceae > Iris > Iris pallida. The sequence continues at coordinate 1,135,067 of JANAVB010018196.1, read as the reverse complement.
TGGCGGATGCTCCTGAAGACGAGGATGTCCTCCAGAATGTAGCTGAGGGTAGCCAAGACGAGGCTCCGGGGGAAGTTTCTCTTCTACAAGAGAGCGAGGCCGAAAGCGAAGCCTCAACTGATCCATCCGACTCCAGCTGTGTCATGACAGTATACATGACTGGGGGTGATACCGAGCCGGATGCACCACCAGCAGACCTCGTCCAGCGCATGGATACCCTGGAGGGAGGACTCAAAACCCTCTCTGCGTCCATGCAAACATTGACTCAAGCAGTGTTTGAGATACGGTCAGCTTTGGCCAGGGCACCTTCTACCGGTCCTGACCCCGGGGCCAATGGAGAATCAAGTGTACCCCTTCAACGGGTATCCTTGGATACGGATTGCCGCGATGCACCTCGGACATCGGAGCCATCAAATGCTCAACTCCAGGCTGTACTACCTTCCCCGACTCCCAGCTCCACAGAGGACGTGGTGGAGATGATCAGGGACTTGTGCGAGCGCTTTGAGTCCAAGAACAGACAAGAGGAGCGCCAGAAGATGGGGATCCCCCAACCCTATCCCCTCGAATGGAACAAAGTGGTTTATCCTCCTAAGTATAAACCATAAACATTGACGCCGTACGATGGAAAGGACTCTCCGCGTCGCTATCTGACGTACTTCCAGTCCCAAACGGGACATCTCCCGAAGGAGAATGCACTACTCACCAGCATATTTGTCGGGGCACTGAAAGGAGTGGCGTACGACTGGTACTGCAGCCTCTCCGATAACTCTATATCTTCCTTCGACGACTTGATGAGTCTCTTCCTCGACCGACGGCGGAAAGGACATGACAATGGCGTCCCTCATAGAGATACGCCAGAAAGAGAAGGAAACAGTTCGAGCATTCATCGAACGCTTCCGACAGGCCTGTTTCAGATTGCCCCCGGGCATGCCAGAACATGCACTCCTCTTCTCCTGCAGCATGCTGCCTGCAGTCAAACTCTGGCTCAACTCTACTCCTCCTCCCGACTGGAGGTCCTTGATCATCGAAGCCGAAGCAGCAGAAAAGAAGGCGTCCAATGCTCGCCTTTTGGGAGTTAGTTTCCCTGCCTTTGAGGACAAAGGAAAACGGCCTGCAGCCAACAACCCTAGACGAGAGACGAAGGAGAAACATGTGTTGACTGTCAATGCCTCCAAAGGTGCATCAGTACACACTCAAAAGCCTCCACTTGCACCAAGGCCAAAGGAGGTTTATTCTTTCAACGATGAAGACACCCTACAACTCTTTGAGATACTGAAGCAGGGTAACAAGATCAAATTGTCGGACCCGAAGCGTCCGACGAGGTTGGAAAAGTGGACAATTCGAGGTACTGTCACTACCATCGGTTTATCGGACATCCAACTAAGGACCGCTACGTCCTCAAAAACTACATCCAGCGCATGATCAATGCGGATGTTATCTCCGTCGACTACGAGGAGAAAACGGTTTCGGCCAAACTGGTATCACTCCAATTTGGCACCTTGCCGCCAACCACAACATAAGATGGCGTCGTCCCCATCCCTAAGGCTACAATGGAGGTGGTTAACTTACCACCTACTCGTGACAACGTGAGTGGACTCATCCCGCTCACCATATCTCGGGGAAAGGTCTTATGGGTTCACCCTGATCTCGTCTCTGAGGTTATTCAACCGGAGGTACGCACTGCCTCCAAAACTAAGGGTAGGAAGATCAAGTCTTGTCGTATGGTCTCTTCCTCAGCGGAAGAGGCATTTCCTATATAGACGCGTTCACATCAGAACGCCCAACCTGACGAAGCTGCCGTCGAGGTGATGCCTCCTTGTACCGTCCCTACTTTCCAGGAAGAGGGCCCATCTAAGCCCCCAGCAGCCAATAAACAGAAGTACGTAGAGGCTCGTTTCGACAAGCCTCTGCGAAAGGAGAATGCTTCGGGGCTAGCCAAGCCCCACAACTTTGACATACTGGCACAACTTGCCAGTACTCCTGCCCGCCTACCTCTGTTTGAGCTTCTTCGCCTTTCCAAGGACACTCGTGAAGCTCTCTGTGAAGCCCTGAAGCATGCTGAGTCCTTTTTCTGTCAGGTCAAGCATCCTGAGGATACCCCGACTACATATGTGCACTGTCACTGTGTGGATGAAGTTATCTCCAACATAACCTTCATCCAACAAGACATGCTGCTCAAGCACAACCGACACAACAGGCCTCTGTATTATACAGGATATATCGGTTTCGTCAAGGTGAAGCGGATTTAGATTGATCCGGGGTCTTCCCTCAGCATCATTCCGAAGACGCTGCTCTCAACACTGGGGATCCCAATATACCGACTGGCGCCTTCCAACACAACAATCAGTGGCTTCAATGCTAGCAAAAGCGAGCCGCTGGGCAAAATACGACTAAAGTGTCATATTGGTAACCTCAGAACTGAGGTCACTTGCTATGTCGTGGACGCTGACGTTAACTACAACCTCCTACTGGATCGTCCGTGGCTGCATGAGTACATGGTGGTGCCATCTGCACTCCACCAATGTATGAAGTACGTGTCCACCAATGACATCATCCGGACGGAGTTCGCGGACATTGACCCTTTCAAGGGGGTTGAAGCCTACTTCACTGATTCCACCTTGTATAAGTCGCCCGACGAGGAGGAAGCCAATGATACTGACGATGAAGCAGAAACGGCAGCAAAGCCCGACATGGAGCCAGAGATGATTCCCGACGCTCCTTTAAAAATTTGACTCAAAGGGAAGCCGCCTCAGACGTTGCCTCCCATGAACATCAAGCTACCTGGAAAAGCACCAGCTGCTCCAGGTAGAACACCCACTGAAGCTCCCTTGAAGATACGGCTCAAGGGAAAGCTGCCTCAAACATCGGCTCCCCTTGTGGCAAAACTACAGGGGAAGGCACCAATCACCGAAGGCGCAGTTGAGGCACCTCTAAAGGTGCGTCTTAAGGGCAAGCCGCCGCAATCATCTGCCTTATCCAAGTTGCCGGAGAAGGCCCACATAGCCCTCTCGGACCCCAAGATCAAAACTGTGGTGGACTCTCCCGATCCAACCCCAGTACTCACAGATGAAGAGCTAGAGGAATATATATCTGCTGATATAGATGCACCCTCTCTGGACAATGTAATCTTGCGGGATAAAATCTCATGTTTCATCAATAATAGAGTATCTTTTAATTATTCTAGTCTTCCACATTGGAATGCCATGTATACATTAGATAATGCTCTACGGTCGTTGCAAACACAAATAACGACCGTCCATCATGTAAATCGAGTAGTCCCGTCCCAAGGGGTCTGTTTTGTAGTCCTACCGCGGAATTGAGACAAAGAATCCATCATCTTCGGCAAAGTCGAGCGTCATCAAGACCTCCTGCCACTCGAGCAAGAACCAGATACCGGCAGAATACAAGTCTATCGGTACACGGATAAAGTAAAGTACCTCATCCAAAAGATGGGTTACGACCTAAAAAGCAACAAAGGCCTGAACTACGGCAAGGGTCGACGTCTTCCTCTCTGGCTTCCAACACCTAAAGGAAAGCTGCAGGACTACTATCATCGAACTCGATGGAGGGTGGGCTATGTCACGCCGCCGTCAACTCCAGAGAGTTCGGAGGCAGAAGAACTAGAACATTCTCATTCATCCGAAGCATCAACCTGGGATTCCGATACCAGTATCAGATCAGTCTTCAAGAAAGTGCTATCAGCCAACATGACATCTGCACAATCTCAAGAAGATGAAGGCGAAGACCAAATGCCAGAATTCTTCGAAGAAGAACCCTGGGCTCAATGCCTAGAAGAACAGTGGGAGTCTCCTTTTGAATTATGCGAACCCCCTACCGAAGACGAAGTCGAGCAGATCGACCTTGGGGATGGATCTTCTTCCAAACCCATCTTCATCAGCAAAAGCCTAAAAGGAGAAGATCGAGAATCTTTAATCCAGTTGGCTAAAGAATATATCGATGTCTTCGTCTGGAGCTACGAAGATATGCCGGGACTTGATCCCCAGATCGCGATGCATAGGCTTAACATCTTACCTGATGCCAAGCCTATAAAGCAATAACGGCGACATTTTTGTCCTGACATCATGAACGCTATCGATCAGGAAGTAGACAAACTCCTGACCAGCGGGTTTATCTGTGAAGAACAATACCCGGATTAGGTGGCCAACGTCGTCCCTGTCACCAAGAAGAATAGGAAGATATGAGTCTCTATCGACTTCAGGGATCTCAACACTGCTTGCCCGAAGGATGAATTCTCGCTTCCAATCACCGACGTGATGATCGACAACACATGTGGCTTCGAACGCATGTCTTTTATGGACGGGTATTCGGGCTACAATAAGATCAAGATGTTCCCCGATGACGCAAAACACACGTCATTCAGGATCCGAAGGGGGTCTTCTGCTACACAGTGATGCCCTTTGGCTTGAAGAACGCTGGTGCGACATACCAACGAGCTATGAGCACCATCTTCCGTCAGCATCTTCGCAAGGCAGTCAAATGCTATGTTGATGACATCGCAGTCAAGAGCCGTCTCAAAGGAGATCACCTACAAGACCTTAAGACAGTCTTCAATCTCATGCGAGCGCATCAACTCAAGATGAACCCCGCTAAATTCTTCCTTGGGGTTTCTAGCGGAAAGTTCTTGGGCTTCATTATCACGGCGAAAGGCATTCATGTCGATCCCGAGAAGACCAAAGCCATCCTTGACATGGACCCTCCGAAGAACCTCCGATAACTTCGAGGCCTACAAGGGCGTCTAGCATACATCCGAAGGTTTATAGCAAACCTTTCCGAAAAATGTCAACCCTCCACCCAGCTCATGAAGAAAGGATTCTTTTACGTCTGGACAGAGGAATGCCAAAAAGCTTTCGACGACATCAAGGCTTACTGGACGAGCCCGCCAGTCCTGGTGGCACCCATCGCCGGCAAACTATTTCTTCTCTACGTCCGTGCCATGGACCATTCCCTCGGTACTCTGCTTGCTCAGAACAACGATACAGGCTATGAGCAAGCTATCTACTACCTCAGTAGAACACTGATCGGGGCCGAACACCGGTACAAACCCTGTTAAAAAAGAGTATTTGTCTTTGGTATTTGCCATCCAAAAGACTCGCCATTATGTCTCGTGCCAGACAATTCATGTCATCTCCCGAGTCAATCCACTCAGAGTTCTCATGACGAAGCCAGGGTCATTAAACTCCCGGCTAGCTACATGGGCAATCCTGCTAACATCATACAACATAGTATTCGTTCCACAAAAAGCTGTCAAGGGTCAGGCTTTGGCCAATTTTTAGCTGCACACCCCATCCCAGAGTCCTCCAGACTCTATAAAGACATCCAGGATGAGGTCCAAGAATCAAACGTCACCGAAGAAAGCTCCGTCTGGCGGATGTTTTTCGATGGCGCTTCAAGAACAGGCCCCAAAGACCAAATCATCGCAGGTGTGTGGGTAGTCCTAGTCTCCCCGATCAGGTGGTCATACAGTGTGCCTACTCCCTTTCGAAGCCATGCTCCAACAATGTTGCCGAGTACGACGCTCTCATCATGGGACTCCAGCTGGCACAACAGCTGGGGGTGGACCATCTGGAAGCCTACAGCGACTCAAAACTCGTCGTTAACCAGGTCAGAGGGCAATACGAAGTTCGCCATATAGATCTGATTCCTTACCATGATCATTTTGTCACGACCCGCTACCCAAATTGTTGGGCCGGGCCGAGTTATGTTCAAATACAGGACCCAAGGCCATGAATCAAGTCCAATATGACTTGTACAGGTCTTGAATGTGTAAAAACACATTTGAGCCCAAAAACCCATGCTAGGCTTGGACACCAAATGGTTGTAGTAATAAAAATAAACAAAAAATACAAGAGGTAAAAGTACATAATAAATACTAATATTTAACAATGTGAAATTATACATTGTAGTCATAAATATGACAAGTATATTTACATATATTAAAGTATAATATATGTACAATATTACGTAAATTATAGAGGCTAAATAGTTATATATATATATATATTAATATATATATATATATATATATATATATATATATATATTATATAGATATAATATATATATATATATATATATATTTTTTTAATATATATATATATATATATATATAATATATATATATATATATATATATATAAGGAAATATACATATAAAGAAATAAATATAAATATATACATATATACATATATAATTATTATATATATATATATATATATATAGATATATATAGAATATTATATATTATATATATATATATATATATATATATAATAAAACGTAAATATAATATATATAATGGATATATACATAAAGAAATACATATATATATATCTATATATATATATATAATTATATATTAATATAATATATATATTATATATATATATATATTATATATATAAAATATATATATAATATAGATATATCTATATATATATATATATATATATTATATATAATATATATATATATATATATATAAAGCGCCTATAGGGTTGGCTTCCGGTAGAAGGAGCTCCCGGATCTGGCAGGTGGCCGTCCGCCCCCGCCGTCCCCTTTCCGTCGGGCGGCCCCCGCCTTCGCCGGCCTCCCTGGCCTGTTCTCCCGGCCGGATCATTCTGGCCCCCTCCGCGGTGCGCTTGTTTCGCGTGCGGCGGGCCTGTCCCCTCCCCTCCTTTCCTCGGGGCTGCAGCCGCCCTCGGCGTCGCCGGCATCGCCGCCCCCGGCGACATCGGCCGCCTCATGCTCCGTCTCTCCTTGGGCTGCCTCCAGCTTCGCCAGGCTTCCTCGGCATCCGCGAGCTCTCGGCCACTCCTTGCCCCGCCTCCCCGCCCACGGCAGCCCCCGGTTACCCATCCACAGGCCCCCTTGCACTGGCAGTCGCCCCCCTCGGCAGCCGCCCAGCCCGAGCTCCTCCCCGCTTCAGCGTCGGGCTGCATCGTCGCGCCCCCTCCTCCCTCTCGCCTCCCCCGCCTAATCAGAGCAGCCCTTCTCGGCGCATCCCGTCCAGGCCGAGGCCATCCACCCCCTTCCCGACTTCCGTCCAGACGCTCTACCGCGAGGCAGGGGTCCCCTCCCTTCCCGATCCAACCCCAACCT
>JANAVB010018196.1:769187-1016208 GCA_029216955.1 Iris pallida | reverse complement strand
GCTGGACGAGCGGCTCACGGAACTGCAGCGCATCCAACGAAATGACCTCTCTGTCTTGATAGATGCAGAGATAGGGAAGTTGATTGCTGAAATCGAGGCTTCCATCGGGCCGATGTGAGCAGTTGGGAGCGTGAAGTGGCTAGGACTGAGGCTGCGGCGGAGCAGTTGTCTCAATCTATGGAGAAGACGACGGAGAAGCGAGCTGCGGTGGACGCTAACATCGCAGAGGTTGATGCTCAGATGCGCCGTCTTGAAGACCAGCGGGCCCAACTTCAACTAGAAGCTGATCGTGTCCTGGCTGAACACGTGGCATTCAAGCAGGAGGAAGCGACTCTTACTCAGCGGACCCTTGCTTTGGCTCAGCAGCGACGACAGCTTGATGAGAAGTATGAGAGTAAAACTTCCGCTGAGGCTGTCGGATTAATGCGTCAAGAAGCCGAGCTGCGAGTCCAGGCGACTGTGGAACTCGCACTGCCGATCTGAGACGTCGAGTCAGAGAGCTTTCATCCCACCCTGGAGAGGATCGGGGACTGTAGCTTCTCTTCTTTTTATGTGTTTTTGCAACTCTTGCTGGGGAAATAGCGTATTTCTGTACTCCCTTCTTTGAAAAATAAAGAAATACACAATCTCTTTTTTTTTTTGATGTGTTCATTTTTGATCTTATGAACTTGATGATTTATGTGGACCTATTATCTTTTGCGCACCTTGGTTTTTAGGTACAGATAATAAGTTTGAAGGAACCAACATGTTTGCTCAGAGGTAATGTGGACATGGCAATCATTAGGTTCAAATGATAGAATCTTCCTACTCAGAGGTATTTATGGACATGGTAGGAATGATCCTGGGGGATACGCTGAACAACTCAGAGGTAATGTGGACATGGAAGTTCTGCGATCAATGTACGACAACACAGGAGTTGTTTGTACGGGATGTTTACTCAGAGGTAATGTGGACGTGGTAAACATGAAGGATAGCGTAAGCTCACGAAATATAAGGTTCCGCTTTGTAGGATGTAGAGAGACAACTCAGAGGTAATGTGGACGTGGTTATCTTTCTACGGAAGGATGCCACGGAACAGCTGGGTTCCGGAAGCGTTTGATTTTGTGAAAAAAGGTTGTTTGGGGAAATACATGTCTTGGAGGATGTCAAGAATAGTACTTCTTTAGGAACTTGCCGTTGATGGGCATCATGAACAAGTCCCCATTGGGTTTGGCGAGGCGGTAAGCACCGTTTGAGTATACCGTCTCAATGATGAAGGGTCCTTCCCATTTGGGCTCGAACTTCCCTGGTGTCTTGTGAGTTAACACCATTGGCCTTCTGACTGCTAAAACCAGGTCGCCAACTTGGAAAGTTCTTTGCTTGACCTTCTTGTTGAAAGCCTGTGATATACGAGCTTGGTAAAGTTCGATGCGTTGTTGAGCTAGGAGACGCTTTTCGTCAAGTGCCTCCAGTTCCCGCAGACGACGACGTTGATTGTCTTCTTCTGTGAGATCGTTTATGATTGCCACGCGGAGCGAAGGTATCTGTATCTCGAGAGGCAGTACTGCTTCGCTCCCGTAGACCAGGGAGAATGGAGTGTTGCCTGTTGGGGTCCGTACCGTTGTGCGGTAGGCCCAAAGGCATTCGCCAAGCTTTTCGTCCCAGTCGCGTTTATTGGATGATACGACCTTTTTGAGCAGCCTAACGATAGTCTTGTTGAATGCCTCAGCTAATCCGTTTGCTGCCGGATTGTAGGCGGTTGAGGCCACGTTTTGAATGCGATTCTTGTCACAGAACCTGCTGAAAATGTGGCTGATGAATTGGGGACCATTGTCATGAATGATTCGCCTGGGTACTCCGAAACGGTAAATGACATGGTGTTTGATAAAGCTGACCACCCTGGAGCTTTTTACTTCCGCTAGTGGGACTGCTTCCGCCCATTTGGAGAAGTAATCGGTGATGGCCAGGATGAAACGATGTCCTCTTGATGAAGGAGGGGTGATTGGTCCTACAATGTCCATGCCCCAGGCTTCGAATGGACAGGAGACGACTGTAGGATGTAGAGGTTCAGACGGTGTATGTATGAAGTCTGCATGAAGTTGGCATGCATGGCACTTCTTAGCATATTCTACTACATCGGCGGCCATGGTTGGCCAGTAGTAGCCCATACGTCGCAGTCGATCTTGCAACTTAGGACCTGGTTGGTGAGCTCCGCAAGTTCCGTCGTGAGCTTCTCGAAGAGCTTCGGCCGCTTCTTCGTTAGACAGGCATCGAAGGAGAAGCCCGTCGAAGGAGCGTCGGTACAGCGTTTTAGTGGCTGTATCGTAGTGGAATCGAAGAGAGCGTCTCCTGACTGAGACGGCTTCCTTCGGATCTTCCGGAAGGATTCCGTAGACGGCGAAGTCGATGAACGGGAATCTCTAGTCTCGGACATTAACATCGATGTTTGTTGGCACGGCGTGAGCCATTTACAAACATAGGTTGTTTCCGGGACAAATCAAGTCTCGGCCAGTTACCGTGACATAGTGTTGAGTCCCAAGGGGCGCGGCCAATGAGGCTGCGAGGCCAGCCAGAGCGTCAGCCTCCAAGTTTTGTAGACAGGGTACATGTTCGATGAAGAACCCAGTGAAGGTTGAAATGATGTTCAATGCAACTTCATGGTAAGGGATCAAATCTTTATGGCGAACCTCGTATTGCCCCCGAATCTGGTTTACGACGAGTTTCGAGTCGCCGTAGGCTTCCAGATGATCCACCCCCAGCTGTTGTGCTAGCTGGAGTCCCATGACGAGTGCGTTGTACTCAGCAACATTGTTGGAGCACGGCTTCGAAAGAGAGTATGCGCGCTGGATGACCAGCTGATCAGGGGAGACCAAGACTACCTCCACTCCTGCGATGATTTGGCCGTTGGGGCCCGTTCTTGAAGCGCCATCGAAGAACATCCGCCAAACGGGGCTTCCTTCAGTGACGTTTGATTCTTGGACTTCATCCGGGATGTCTTCATAGAGTTTTAAAGATTCTGGGATAGGGTGTGCAGCTAAAAAGTCAGCCAGAGCCTGACCCTTGACCGCCTTCTGCGGGACAAACACCATGTTGTATGGCGTTAGTAGGATCGCCCATGTAGCCAGCCGGGAGTTTAATGACCCTGGCTTCGTCATGAGAACTCTGAGTGGATTGACTCGGGAGATGACGTGAATTGTCTGGCCCGAGACGTAATGACGAGTCTTCTGAATGGCAAACACCAAAGCCAAGCACTCCTTTTCAACGGGGTTGTACCGGTGTTCGGCCCCGATGAGTATTCGACTGAGGTAGTAGATTGCTTGCTCGTAGCCTGCATCGCTGTTTTGAGCCAGTAAAGCGCCGAGGGAATGATCTATGGCACGGACGTAGAGGAGGAATGGTTTGCCGGCGACAGGTGCCACTAGGACTGGCGGGCTTGTCAAGTAAGCCTTGATGTCGTCGAAAGCCTTTTGGCACTCCTCTGTCCAGAGGTAAGAGACTCCCTTCTTCATGAGCTGAGTAAAGGGTTGACATTTACCGGAGAGGTTTGCTATGAACCTCCGGATGTATGCCAGACGTCCTTGTAAGCCCCGAAGTTCTCGAAGGTTCTTCGGAGGGTCCATGTTGAGGATGGCTTTAGTCTTCTCGGGATCGACATGAATGCCTTTTGCCGTGATGACAAAGCCCAAGAATTTGTCGCTAGAAACCCCCAGAAAGGATTTAGCGGGGTTCATTTTGAGTTGATGTGCCCGCATGAGATCAAAGACCGTCCTCAGGTCCTGTAGGTGATCTCTTTTGAGGCGGCTCTTGACTGCGATGTCGTCAACATAGCACTCAACTGTCTTGCGAAGATGTTGACGGAAGATGGTACTCATCGCTCGTTGGTATGTTGCACCGGCATTCTTCAAGCCGAAGGGCATTACTGTGTAGCAGAAAACACCTTTCGGAGTCCTGAATGACGTGTGTTTTGCGTCATCGGGGAACATCTTGATTTGATTGTAGCCTGAATACCCGTCCATGAAGGACATGCGTTCAAAGCCACATGTGTTGTCGATCATTACATCGGTGATTGGGAGCGGGAATTCATCCTTCGGGCAAGCAGAGTTGAGATCCCTGAAGTCGATACAGACTCGTATCTTCCCGTTCTTCTTGGTGACAGGGACAACGTTGGCTACCCAGTCCGGGTGTTGTTCCTCACGGATGAAGCCACTGATCAAGAGCTTGTCCACCTCCTGATCGATGGCATTCATGATGTCCGGGCGGAAGCATCACTGTTGTTGTTTGGTAGGTTTGGCATCTGGTAAGATGTTCAACCTATGCATCGCGATCTGTGGATCGAGACCCGGCATGTCTTCGTAGCTCCAGGCGAAGACGTCAATATACTCTTTAGCCAGTTGGACTAAAGATTCTCGGTCTTCTCCTTCCAAGCTTTTGCTGATAAAGATGGGTTTAGAAGAAGACCCATCCCCGAGGTCGATCTGCTCGACTTCGTCTTCGGTGGGAGGTTCTCGTAACTCAAAACGAGACTCCCATTGTTCTCCTAGGCGTTGAGCCCAGGGTTCCTCTTCGAAGGGTTCCGGCGGTTGGTCTTCGCCTTCATCTTTCTGAGGTTGCGCCGATGTCATGTTAGCCGACAGTACTTTCCTAAAGACTGATCCGATACTGGTATCGGAATCCCACGTCGATGCTTCAGACGAGTGGGAATGTTCTATGTCTTCTGCGTCTGAGCTCTCTGGAGTTGATGGCGGCGTGACATAGCCTAACCCCTGTCGAGTCCGATTGTAGTAATCCTGTGGCTTTCCATTGGGCATCGAAAGCCGGACAGGGAGATGCCGACCCGTGCCGTAGTTTAAGCCTTTGTTGCTTTTCAGGTCGTAGCCCATCTTTTGGATGATGTACTTAGCCGCATCTGTGTACCGATAGACTTGTACTCTGCCGGTATCAGGTTCGGGCTCGATTGACGGGAGGTCCCGACGACGCTCGATTTTGCCCGAGATGATGGTGCCTTGGTCTCGGCTCCGTGGAGGGACTATGAAGACTCCTTGAGACGGGACTATTTGATTATGGTAGATGGTCGTTACTTGTGTTTGCAACGACCGTAGAGCGTTGTCTAATGTATACATGGCATTCCAGTGTGGAAGACAAGAATAATTGAAAGACACTCTATTATTGATAAAGTGCGAGATTTTATCCCTTGGGATTACATTGTCTAAGGAGGGAGCGTCTACATCAGCAGAGATATATTCGCCAAGCTCCTCATCTGTAAGCACTGGGGCCGGATCAGGAGAGTCCTCCACCGCTCTGACTTTGGGGTCTGAGAGGGTTATGTGAGCCCTCTCCGGCATCTTGGATGACTGCGGCGGCTTGCCTTTAAGACGCACCTTGAGAGGTGCCTCGGTTGCGCCTCCGATGAGTGGCGCCTTCCCTTGTAATTTTACCACCAGGGGAGCCGCTGTTTGAGGTGGCTTTCCCTTGAGGCGTATCTTCAGGGGAGCTTCGTGAGTCGGTGCTTTCCCTGATAGCTTGATGCTCATTGGAGGCGCCTTCTGGGGAGGCTTGCCCTTCAATCGGATTTTTAAGGGGGCGTCGGGAGTCATTTCGGGCTCCAAGTCCGGCTCTGTTGCCGTCTCTGCTTCATCATCGGCGTCGTTGGCTTCCTTCTCGTCAAGTGGCTTGTACAAGTCGGAATCGGTGAAGTAGGCCTCAATCCTTTTGAAGGGATCGATATCTGCAAACTCCGTCCGGATGACGCCGTTGGTGGATACATATTTCATGCATTGGTGGAGCGTGGAGGGCACCACCATGTACTCATGTAACCATGGTCGTCCGAGTAAGATGTTGTAGTTGACCTCGGCATCCACCACATAACAAGTCACCTCAGTTTTGAGGCTGCCGATGTGACACTTCAGCCGGATCTTGCCCAGTGGCTCGCTCTTGCTGGCATTGAAGCCACTGATGGTCGTATTGGAGGGCGCCAGCCGGTACATTAGGATCCCTAGCTTTGATAGCAGCGCCTTTGGAATGATGCTTAGGGAAGACCCCGGATCGATCTGAATCCTGCTCACCTTTACCGAACCGATGTACCCTGTGTAATACAACGGTCGGTTATGTCGGTGATGCTTGAGCAGCATGTCTTGTTGGGTGAAAGTTATGTTTGGGATAACTTCATCCGCACAATGACAGTGTGCACAAGTAGTTGGGAGGTCTTCAGGCTGCTTGATTTGACTGAGAAAGGATTCGGCATCCTTCAGAGCTTCGCAGAGAGCTTCTCGGGAGTCCTTGGAGAGACGCAGGAGCTCGAACAAAGACAAACGTACAGGAGTACTGGCCAGTTGCGCCAGAATGTCAAAATTGTGGGGCTTGGCTAGCCCCGAAGCATTTTCTTTTCGCAGAGGTCTGTCGAAACGGGCCTCCACTTGCTTTTGTTTATTGGCTGCTGAGGGCTTGGATGGACCCTCCTCAGGGATGGTGCCAGGAGGCACCACTTCGGCGGCAGCTTCACCGGGCTGGGAGTTCTGTTGTGCACGCGTCTGCACAGGAAGCGCCTCTTCCGTTGAAGAAGAGACCGTGCGGCAAGACTTGATCTTCCTGTCTTTTGCTTTGGAGGTAGGGCGTACCTCCGGTTGAGTTACCTCGGAGACGAGGTCGGGATGAACCCAGAGGACCTCTCCTCGAGATGTGGTGAGTGGGACAAGTCCACTCACATTGTCACGGGTGGGTGGCAAGTTCACCACCTCCATTGTCGCCTTAGGGATGGGGACGACGCCATCTTGTGTGGTAGTCGGCGGCAAGGTGCCGAACTGAAGTGATACCACATTAACTGACACCGTCTTCTCTTCGTAGTCGACGGAGATTACATCCGCATTGATCATGCGCTGGATGTAATTTTTGAGGACGTAGCAGTCCTTAGTCGGGTGTCCGACAAACCGATGGTAGTGACAGTACCTCGGGTTGTCCACTTTCCCGACTTTATCGGGCCGCTTCGGGTCCGGAAGCTTGATTTTGTCACCCTGCTTCAGTATCTCAAAGAGTTGCAGGGTATCGTCATCATTGAATGAATAAACCTCCTTGGATCTCGGTGCCAGTAGAGGCTTTTGAGTAGGCGCAGATGCGCCTTTCGAGGCATTAATAGTCAATGCCTGTTTCCCCTTTGTTTTTCGTCCGGAGTTGTTGATTGCAGACTTTTTCCCCTTATCGTCAAAGGCGGGGAAGCTAACACCCAGAAGACGTGCATTGGCCGCCTTCTTCTCTGCAGCTTCAGCTTCGATGATTAGGGAGCTCCAGTCGGGAGGGGGAGTAGAGTTAAGCCAGAGCTTTACTGCAGGCAGCATGTTCATACTGCAAGCGGAGAGAAGCGCATGCTCTGGCATGCCTGGAGGTAGCCTGAAGCAGGCCTGACGGAAGCGTTCGATGAATGCCCGAACCGTTTCCTTGTCCTTTTGGCGTATCTCAATGAGAGACGCCATCGTCATGTCCTTCCCACCGTCGTAGAAGCGGTCGAGGAAGAGGCGTGTCAGGTCGTCGAAGGACGATATAGAATTATCGGGGAGGCTGCAGTACCAGTCATACGCCACCCCTTTCAGGGCCCCAACAAAGATGCTGGTGAGGAGCACGTCCGCCTTCGGAAGATGCCCTGTCTGCGACTGAAAGTACGTCAGGTACCGTCGTGGAGAGTCCTTCCCGTCATACGGCGTGAGTGTTTGTGGTTTATACTTTGGGGGATAAACCATCTTGTTCCACTCAAGGGGATAAGGCTGGGGAATGCCCATCTCCTGGCGCTCCTCGTTCTTGGACTCGAAGCGCTCCCGCAGATCCTTGATCATTTCGACCACGTCCTCCGTGGAGCTAGGAGTCGGGGAAGGAGGTACCACCTGGAGTGGAGCGTTTGAGGGCTCCGATGTCCGGGGTGCTTCTGTGTCTGAGGGTGTTCGTTGGAGGGGCACACTCGACTCTCCATTGGCTCCTGGGTCGGGACCATTTGAAGGTGTCCTGATCAAGGCTGACCGCATCTCAAACACTGCTTGAGTCAGTGCTTGCATTGAGGCAGAGAGGGTTTTGAGTCCTCCCTCTAGCGAGTCTATGCGCTGGACAATGTCCTGTGGCGGCACATCAGTCTCAAGATCACCCCCGGTCATGTATACTGTCATGACACGGCCGGAAGTGGATGGATCAGTTGAGGCTTCGCTCTCAGCCTCGCTCTCATGTGGGGGAGTCACTTCTCCTGGTGTTTGGCCACCCCCAGCAACATTCTGGAGTTCGTCTTCGACAGGCGCATCTGCAAGGGCCTGACTGCCCTCAGCTCTGTCTTGAAGGGCCTCTTCGTTTCCAGCACTACCCCCGACGGTGTCCTGGAGGACATCGTCATTTTGAGGGGCTTCAGGGAGGCCATCTTCGCCTTGATGAAGATCCGCCGAAGCTGTGCTTTGGACATCTTCGTCTTCGGAAGGAGGCTCGACAAGGGTCTGGCTACCCCCAGCTTCCTCCAAGAACTTCTTCCTCGACCGAGTGCCTTCGAACACTCCAGAGGTCGAGACAGCTGCCTTGGTTTTCCTCGGCTGGCTTTTGGATGAAGACGAGGAATTGGCAGTCGTCTTTCGGACAGATGAGGAGTTGGAGATCACGTTGCATGAAGCAACCTTTAGCTCCTCTTCTGCTGACACCTTCGTCCCAAGGCGATGTCGGAGGGGTGTCGATGATTGTAGCCGTTGGAAGACCGACTATTTTGGTGGTACTGCCGTCTTGTAACAGCAGTTGATGGTGACCACTGCACAAGTGTGCCCCGTGAGAGACGCATCGTGCTTGTTGGTCAACTCTCCTGACCGGCGCTTGTGAGTGATCACGTTGCGCAGGTCGTTGGAGGAAAGTGCTACCGTCACACCTCTCTCAGGCGCATGGCAGGGCCAAGCGCCGGGGTGGTTGGATGAGTGCTGCGCCCCCTGATCTAATACCAAGCAGGCATCACGATCAGTAGTGGGAGAACCACAGCATTTGAAGTGACTTGAACGGACCTCAAACGTACAACCAGAGGAGGCGCGGGAGTTCAAGACCACTGAGTTTGCCTCTCTCGGCTTGGTTGTGCACGCAGTAAATGCGCCCAAGCGAGATGAGGACTTTGAAGGTCGACTCGTTGTTGGTGCAGAAGCACTTGAGTCAACCTTGTACAGCTTGCCATCGGCAGCGCACGTGATTGTAAGCGCGTGCCTCTGGCCGGCTGCTGGCATAGCACGTTTGTGGCGCATGGCCCGTGCCGCCTTGGATTTCTTCGTACCAGCCCGCTGGGGCGCATAGTACTCAGCATCCAAATTCTCCTCGCCATTACAGCGAGTGAGTCTGTCAAAGACAGAGGCTCTTTGTGGCGCATCAGAAGTGATGCGTGGGGCATTGGCTGCGCCCCTGCTCCGTCGACGTATCTTCCTCGCCTGAGAGGAAGATGGTTGGGGAACGTGGTCAGCCGCACGATTCCCCGAGAGATGCGCTGTATCAGCGGGCGTACCTTGACTGCTGAGGACGTCAGCAGGAAGGAAAGGCTGGACGGGCGCATCCCCTTCAACGGTGGTGCCCGAGGCGTCGACTTTGCGCACCCAGACTGTGCGGGTCTTCTTCGGCTTCGACAGCCGCTTCGAAGGACTCGCACTTCCTTCAGAAATGAACTCCTCGTACGTCTGTTGATTGAGGCGCACTACCAGCGTCTTGTGAAAGGAGCCCACCTTTACGTCGTCGGCTTGTGACACAACCTTCTCGGTAGAGGAGAAAGAAGTCCCCAGCAGAGTCGCCAGCTTGTTTGCCATTAAAATTGTTTTGATTGAAATCTTAATACAAACAGAACAGTGATACAATATAGGACTTAGATGTAGTCCTAGGAGTACACTTTTGTTTAAGCTGGGTCCTTAGTGCCAATGGAGCGAGTGGTAATGCGTTGACTCCGTTGACCGGCTGACGACGGTTATCGGTTCTCTGAAGGTGTTGATTGCTTTGGGTGCTGGAGCTTGCTGAGAGGAGGAAGACGTTGAGTGTCTAGAACTGCCTCTCGGTGATTCTCTCTTTGTTGTGAGTCTTCTGTTCTGGGTCTCTGTCTGTGTGAAGGAGATGATCCTTCTATTTATAGTTTTGCAGGCTGGCTGCTCATGTGCGCATGCAGGATGCGCCGGTGTGGGGATGCCACGTGGAGGTCGCTGATGGAGGCGAACGGATGTTGCGCCCTGATCGAGGGGGAGAACTCTTCATACTGCTGTTGTGAGCCGGCACGTAGCAGAGAGAAGATCTTTCCGTTGCTGAAATCTTGGATGAGTTGAGTCAAAAGACACGTGTCGTCGACTCATGGTTCAAAGATCTCGGATTCGGTGGAGAGGAGTGATCTGGTGGGCTGCGCCTTGGATTGGGCGCAGGAGGAGGCTGCCGCTCATAACCTTTAGGAGTTACAAACCATTTGGGGCGCATGGCTTTTGAGGCGCATGCAGGCGACTTTCCTTCTGTCTTTCGGGATCAGAGAGCAGTCTGAGGCGCATGGCTTTTGAGGTGCATGCTGATTTGGACGCATGGCTGTAGAGGCGCATGCTGATGGTGGAGTGGCCACGTAGCAGTAGCCGTCGAAATAAAGTCATGATGATGCTGACGTTGCCGACGCTTCGTTTTCTGAAAAAGCTGTCGACTGTTCAGACTTTGGGAGGCGTGCTGCCAACTCTGTCAGTTCAACAATTAATATTTGTGACGTTCGATGGACAGCTGAGTGGGCGCGTCGGTTGGTGTTCCACTCGGTATGGAGATGTGTGGGGGCGCACCCTCTGTAATGCGCCGAGTACTGTAGGGCGCGTCTGTGTGATGCACCTGATGCCGAAGGGCGCGTCCGTGTGATGCGCTGTCTGGCTGGCGCATCGGACATGTCTTTTAATGATGCGGCTGTCTCGCTCTTCGAGTGCTATAAGTAGCCGTTTGGCTGAATTCGAAGCGTTCGGTTCATCCATTTAATGTAAATTCATTGTACGGAATTCGGAGGGCCATCCACTTGGCACGTGGGTTTGATCTGCCCGGCCTATAAATAGTGGCATGGAGAGAAGATTTGCTTCTCATTCCCTCACGTACTTCCAACATGAACTTGAACATGCGGGTGCATTCTGTTGACGAAGTGCTCCCGAAGGTGAAGATGAGACGCTGTGTTATCTTCGATGTACTTGAAGGTGACTGTTACATCCAAAAGACGGAGTGTTGCATCCAAAGATAGGAATGCTCGGGCCTTGTCCCCGTTATTCCGGAAGAGCCGTAGATCGGAATGGCGGTGCTAGGCTTTAGCCGCGATTTCGATCACGGCCTTCCTTCGGCTTTGGAGGCTCTTTCGAAGCCTCCTCTGGCCACAGCATTTGCGGTACTCTTCTCTTCCTTGGTTCCAGCCAGAGGGTTAAATGCTTTGCTTGGCGAAGCACTTATCAGGTGAGCCTGGCTGGAAGAGCGGCACATAACTGGGCTCTGCTCGGCCAGGTGAGCCTGGCTGGAAGAATTTAGCTGAAGGGATGCACATAGCTGGGCTGATGAAGGGATGCACACAACTGAGCTGGATGCACATGACTGAGCTGCTGAAGATATGGTGGGATGCGCCTGGTTGGAGGCGCATGATGTCTGCTGCGCCTGACTGACAGCGCATGGTGACTGGCAGCTCATGATGACTGCTGCGCCTAACTGGAGGCGCATGGTGGCCGCTGGCTGTAGACTTAGGATCTTTCCTTTGTAGAAATTCTCCTTTGTACAACCTTTTCTAGACATGTAATAGACTTTTATATATAAATAAAAAGTCCTTCTTCAAATATCCATGGTTATTGACTTTGCTGTGAAGTGTTCTGTGCGAGTCCTGGCGCATGTAGTGTCTGGCGCATGGGCTTTCTGGTTATGAAATTCCATGCTTCTACACCCTCGCCTCACGACGGGTAAAGCCTTACCCTACATCGTTCATAGCTTTCCATGGTGACCGGCCTTACCGTTCTATTGTACACATTGTTCTTAGCCGGTCGGATGGAAAGCCTGATCATATCTCCCAAGTCGATCAAATAACGCTCTAATAATTCAAATCACATTTTATATTTACTTTATCTTATCGTATATCCTGCTCTCTTCTATATTCAGTATTTTCTCACCATGCCATGATATACAGTTACTCACATGCTCTACTTGCCTTTACATTGTACCTTGATTGGAGACTAAGTTCTGCTCGGGAGAAGAGTTACAATCCCGGTCCTTGTTTGGTTTAAGGGTTGTAACTCGGCTTCCGAACGGTTCCCAAGTTTTCATATATCTTTGTCTTGTAGTTCATTATACTGTCTCTTATAGAATTTGTCAATTCACATGGAACTACTGTTAGTGTTTGTACTTGCTCATTTTCCTGACAAGATACCGTTATGATATTTTACAGATGACTCTGAGTCCGACTGCCCGACCTACTATAGGGTTGAGTCTGATGGACTAGATTTAGACCGTGGCTTATTGGTAGAGCCACTGGACTTTGCTCACCCTGAGTAGCCTAGTTTAGTTAGGTTTGTCTGGCCTACGAGCTAGCTAGTACATTTCAGTTTGTAGTATCTTTATACTTATATTATCTGAGACTCTGGATATTGTGTATAGCTCTGACTTGTGGATCTTGGACTCATTTTCCTGTTTATTCTATCATATTTCCTTTTTCGTACTATCTACCTTAGTTTGATATATGTGATTGAGACTGTATTGCTATATCACCTCCATTCGGAGTGTATATACTGTACAGGTACATTTATCTGTTTTAGTCGTAGTATTTACAGACCCTATATACAGCGTTCTACCGCCGATACTGCGGCGTAGGCTGGACGTAACCACGTGCTCGTGCCCCTCTTCAGGGTGCGGGTCGTGACACGTTTTTGTGGTGGCCCACGCAGGTCTCGTGTCACGATTAGTGCGATCTCGTAATGGTGCTCGACTTAGAGTACTAATTACGAGCCTGCGATTAGGACGTAGGACCTAGTATATGATAGGAGTTTCTCAATCACACCTAGGAAAATTTTCCGATCTTTGATTATCATGATTACTCCCCTTGTATTAAATTAACTGTCCTTCCTTGATAATATCTTCTCATGTGCCATATTGATTTCCTTGTTTCAATTCGTCTCTAGGATGACGAAGACGCACCCGCAGGCCACTAGATCGAGTAGTTTGCCTGAGAGATCTGATCAGGCAGAGGAGGAGGTTCACGAGACTGCCCCCAGTCATTCTACTATTCTGGAGACCCAGGCAGTTGCACAGGGAGGTCTACCACCTCCACCCCAGAGGGTTACGGCCGTTGTTCCGGAGATACTGCCGCCATCACCACCGGTACCGACGGATACGCATCATATGTTCATTCTCCTTCAGCAGATGATGGAGACACCGCGGGCCCAGGCAGAGGCGTCGCAGCGCCAGTCGGAGGCGTCACACCGACAGATCGAGATGCTGAGGCAGAGTATGGAGAACTCGTATCAGCTTGCCCTAGCAGCAGTAGGGAGAGTGACACCGGGTACGGTACAGGGCCCTACTGGCCAGCAGCCGTACCAGTAGCAGTCCAGGCCGGGGACAATATTGGACTTCAGGAAGATGAGCTCCAGGGACTTCACAGGCACGGAGGGCATCCTCTATGCAGACGACTGGCTAGAGGATGTACAGCGGAGCATGGAGCTGGCAGAGCTTCCTAGAGCGCTTTGGGTTTCGGCCGCAGCCAGCCGATTCTTCGATATTGCGCTGACATGGTACCGTACGGATCCTCGTGCGTCGGTGAGAGGGCTGACTTGGGAGAACTTTCGGAGGCTCTTCAAGGAGAAGTTCTTTTCGGACGTGGCTCTTACAGCATTGGAGGGCCAGTTCGTGGGTCTAGTTCAGGGGAACTCGTCGGTGGACGAGTATGCAGCTGAGTTCTTCCGCCTTAGCAGGTTTGCTCCCGATATGATCCAGGATGAGGGGCAGAAGGCTCGTAAGTTCCGCAGGGGACTTATTCATGCAGTGCGCACCCGCACCTCGGGTCGCCGTGACGCGACGTTCGATCAGATATTGATGGACGCGCAGATCGCAGAGGAGGACTTCGGCCTCAAGTCGAAGAGGAGCGGAGATACTATGGGGGCGAGTTCTAGTGCGGGACCGGCCAAGCGCCCCCACATTCAGCAGCAGTAGCAGAGGCCGTTTCAGCAGCAGCCTCTGTTGCAGATTCAGCAGGCACCAGCGCGTGTCCAGCAGCACCAGGGACAGGGCCAGAGGCAGGCCATCCAGTGTGCCTTCTGCAAGAAGATGGGGCACACCCGAGAGGATTATAGGATGAAGCAGGGAGTTTTTTTATTCTGTGGAGCTCCAGACCACCAGGTGAAGAACTGTGCTGCCCGTGCAGCCAGATAGGCAGGCCAGGACGGAGTGCAGCAGGCTAGAGGAGGCCAGCAGGGGCGTGCTTTCGCCATGACAGTTGAGCCCACTCAGGCAGTAGCAGAGCAGATAGCAGGTTCCAATCTTTCGATCTCCTTTCCGCATTTGCCTTCTTATAAACTGTCTTAAAATTCGATTCTATCTGTTCTTCGATCGTTGGATGAAAATTGTTCTTGTGATGTGATTTTCTTCTGAAATAAGTCGTATGGGCTAGGTCGCCTCGATTATGAGATTTTAGAATACTCTAGGGTCATGCTAGCAGGCATAGTGAGGACATATAGTCGGATTATGGTCGTATTTCTTGGGTGTGGGAATTTAAGGTTTTCGCTGCCAAGCTAGCGGCAATGCGAAAATTTTAAATACCATAATTCTAGAGGTATGTACCTTAGTCGAGGACTCTGTGATTATCGTAGCCTTGCTCACTGGCATGACGGAGATTCTGAGTATCATGATGATTGGACAGACGCATACGATTATCGAACTGCATGATTTTTCTGTGTTTACTTTGTTTTAATTTTTGGAGGATAAATTCTTTTAAGGTGGATAGACTTATAGCACCCAGTTTCTATTTAAGAGTAATTTTAAATTTTATAATTTTAGTCATTTATTTTATGCTTGATTTTTGAGATTTTAATCATTTAAATTTAAGCCATGACTTGTGATTTTGATATTTACTATTGTTTGGTTTTAATTTCGAGGACGAAATTTCTTTTAAGGTGGATAGACTTGTCACCCTCACTTTTCCCAGTTAGGGGTAAAATAGTAATTTTCCATTTTTTTAATATTTTTGGGAATATTATTTCATGAATATTATTATTTAATTATTATAGGAGTCGGGTTCGAATTTTATCGCATTCCGAGTTAATTCGGGACCCCGGTGAATTTCGACTTGAGCTGTAATTAGCCTGTTAGCTAACCATGGCCCACCACACTAAACTTTAGGGTTTAAGAGTTTGGACTAGCCCCCCATGAGTAATTTAGTTTAATTATAATTTTTAATTATTTTTAGCAACTTCCTAAACCTAATTTGAAATTTATTTTGCATTAGGCTTAGGGAGGGGCAAACTTGTAATTACAAGTGCCCCTCACCCACACCCATGCCTTGCCATGGCCGGCCACCTATAGCCCCCCTCTCTCCTTCCTTCTCCACTAAGCAACACACTCTCTCTCTCTTCCAAATTAAATTTCTTCTCAAGCCTTCTTCTTCCTCCAACCTACTAATCTAGGTTTGCATTAATCTCTTCATTTAATTCTCTTTTGCATATAGTTCATTCACCATAAATGGAGAGGAGAAGATTCTCTACCATTTGCCCACAAATTTGTAGATTTTCCATAGAAAAATAGGTTGATGATTTATTAGGATTAAATCATTTTGAGAGTGGTATATATATATATATATATATATATATATATATATATATATATATATATATATATATATATATATATATATATATATATATATATATATATATATATATATATATATATACATGTGTATTTATGTGTGTGTATTTATATATGTATTTGTGTGTGTGTAGAGGAGGGTGATATTTGTGTCATGAGGATGAGAGTGGTGAGATGTGTGTGTGTGTGTGTGTGTGTGTGTGTGTGTGTGTGTGTGTGTGTGTGTGTGTGTGTGTGTGTGTGTGTTTATATATATATATATATATATATATATATATATATATATATATATATATATATATTTATATATATATACACTCTCATAAATATATATATATACATATTCATATATATATATATATATATACACTCTCATAAATATATATATATACATATTCATATATATATATATATATATATATATATATATATATATATATATATATATATATATATATATATATATATATATATATATATATATACACTCTCATAAATATATATATATATATATATATATATATATATATATATATATATATATATATATATATATATATATATATAACTCTATATATATATATATACATAACTAGATATCTATCTATATATCTATCTAGATATCTATCTATCCATCTAATATAAGTATATGGATGTGTGTGTGTTATATAAATATATTAGATGGATAGATAGATATCTAGATAGATATATAGATAGATATCTAGTTATGTATATATATATATATAGAGTTATATATATATATATATATATATATATATATATATATATATATATATATATATATATATATATATATATATATATATATATGAAGTATATATATATATATATATATATATATATATATATATATATATATATATATATATATATATATATATATATATATATATATATAGGAAGAGAAGAAGATGAAAAAGAAGAAGAAGAATCAGTAACAGCAGCAGCAACATGCTGCAGTAGCAGCAGCAGCAGACCTGGCTGCTGCCAGGTCTGAATCCCCCCCCCCCCCCCCCCTTGGGCCTTTAAGGCTATTAAACCCCCCCCCCCCCCCTTCACCTATACCTATATGTATATATATAGATATATATATATATATGTATTATATATGGTTGGAATCGTAGAGAAGAGTAGAAGAAGATTATGGAATGAGAAGTTAGAAAAGAATTAGAGGTTAGAAGGAAAGATTGAAAGAAGTTAGAAGAATAGGAAAAAGGCTAGAATAGAAATAGGGGAAAACCGAGTTAGAGGGCGAAACGGAGCCCGGAGTATCGGAATGAGTTGAAACTTGGCGTGGGGCATGAATACGTGATTTAGATTTTGCGGGTAGGCTTCCGGGTGGAATTTGGGGTTGTAGGGCGCCGGTATCGCGCCGTACCATTCCGTACCTTGAAATATTCAAGATACCGGCAATGGGCCGTAACATGGACTAGATGTCCATTTTACTTAGGTATCTTGGTAGGTAATATATGTACAGGCTAGTACCTTACTACCCTAGGGAGCTCGGGTCAAAATACCAAGCGTAGGTAGGCTAACTTGATAGTTGCCGAAGCTAGAATTTTACCCTTTTTAAGGGTAAAATAGGATATTGGCCTACGGCCAAGATATGAGTTTCGAAGTCCAAGATGGACTTGGATATGGGTTGTAGAGGTTGGTAATAGTTAGAAATAGTCGCCTAGACCTAGTCTTGACCCCGGTTGACCACGGTTGACTTTTTGGACCAAAAGTCAACTATGGGTCAACGCTTTACCCAAATTAGTCCCAATTTCCATTAGACTTGTGTAGTTGACCAAAAGTCAACTATTAGTCACCATTGATCTAGGGTTGACCTGGGTTGACCTAGAGTTGACCAGAGTTGACCAGGGTTGACCAGTTGACCAAAAGTCAACTGTAGGCCAACTCTTGACCCCGTTTGACTTTCTTCGACTTGTTTTGACCCGTGATGCCTGGTATGACCTAGGATTGACTTGGTTAGGCTTAGATTGACTTGATATAACTTAATTTGACCTAGATTGACTTGACAGGACTTAGTGTGACTCAATGAGACCTAGTTTGACCTAGATTGCATATCATTTATTGTAAATTATTCCTAAACTTGTTTAAACCTAAATTAACTTACAGTATCTCATATTTAGGTTCCTGATTACCACTCTGAGCATTGATATACCATACAGCTCAGGACAGCAGGCGAGTACATTCACTGATAGTTTTCATTGTCTTGATATCTGCTATATCCGATTCAGTTGTAGTGTCTTACTTGATTCCTAACACGATGGTTCACGGACTAGTATATGTCGGATCCTATCATGAGATGTTATTCCCAGGTTACTTGGTATATTGGTACATGACTCGACTTGTTACTTGTACTTGTATAGACATGGACTTGGGAGTGGACTGATCACCTGCTTTTGAATCACGTGTCATGACGTGTTATATCCGGATCCTTTATACTATTCGGGGATGGGGAGTTATTAGTGGTTGTGTGATCAAATTCCTACATTGTTCTACTGTATACATTGTTCATAGCTATACCCTTGCCTCACGACGGGTAAAGCCTTACCCTACATCGTTCATAGCTTTCCATGGTGACCGGCCTTACCGTTCTATTGTACACATTATTCATAGCCGGTCGGATGGAAAGCCTGATCATGTCTCCCAAGCCGATCACATAACGCTCTAATAATTCAAATCACATTTTATATTTACTTTATCTTATCGTATATCCTGCTCTGTTCTACATTCAGTATTTTCTCACCATGTCATGATATACAGTTACTCACATGCTCTATTTGCCTTTACATTGTACCTTGATTGGAGACTAAGTTCTGCTCAGGAGAAAAGTTACAACCCCGGTCCTTGTTTGGTTTAAGGGTTGTAACTCGGCTTCCGAACGGTTCCCAAGTTTTCATATATCTTTGTCTTGTAGTTCATTATACTGTCTCTTATAGAATTTGTCAATTCACATGGAACTGCTGTTAGTGTTTGTACTTGCTCATTTTCCTGACAGGATACCATTATGATATTTTACAGATGACTCTGAGTCCGACTGCCCGACCTACTATGGGGTTAAGTCTGATGGACTAGATTTAGACCGTGGCTTATTGGTAGAGCCACTGGACTTTGCTCACCCTGAGTAGCCTAGTTTAGTTAGGTTTGTCTGGCCTGCGAGCCAGCTAGTACATTTCAATTTGTAGTATCTTTATACTTATATTATCTGAGACTCTGGATATTGTGTATAGCTCTGACTTGTGGATCTTGGACTCATTTTCCTGTTTATTCTATCATATTTCTTTTTCCGTACTATCTATCTTAGTTTGATATATGTGATTGAGACTGTATTGCTATGTCACCTCCATTCGGAGTATATATACTGTACAGGTACATTTATCTGTTTTAGTCGTAGTATTTACAGACCCTATATACAGCGTTCTACCGCCGATACAGCGGCGTAGGCTGGACGTTACCACGTGCTCGTGCCCCTCTTCAGGGTGTGGGTCATGACAGAAGGACATTGAACACTAAGGCTTAGAATATGGAAATACGGTATCGAGGCGTGCATCGAATGCACGACTCGAAGAAAAAAGAATATATGTGTCAAAGTTTACGTAGGTGCACAGGACTCATAATAGATGGCTTCGTTACGAAAAGAACAGTTGTGACACGAATATTGTGACAGAACTGTCGAATGTGGCACGGCACCTTCGAGATAGTTGGGACCTTCGGGTTGATATGTTGAGGAATATTGAGTCGGGGCATCGTGCCAATGGAATAGAGATAGACGAACTTGTTTGGTTGTATGAAAATTAGAACGCATTACATATGGTCAATGGACTTGGATGTATGGCCCGTGCACGAGCGTGCTTCTTTCGAAGGTAGGATCGCCGGGGTATCGGTGTCACAACCCGATTCTGTAGAATCGATAGTCGTCCCCCGGACGTGATGTCGTGCGAACCTAAGTTGCGATCGCACATGGCGTTGTCATAAGGTCATCCGAAACACAACATCAAGTTACAGTACGCAGAAAAATTGATTGACACATTTGAAATAGAAGTAGACTTTTCACTGATATTAATATTTTATTTACATTGACTCTATTATAATCATTACCGCGCGGGCTACAACATGACTTGACTTACAAAACGAACGCCGATGAGATAGTCGTTCCATATATTACATCCCTTTTTACAAGCAAAAACTATTACACATTCCACCTGGAATCGAAGGAAGTCGAGTCGCCGTTTCTCTTCTTTGTGCTGAGTGCGGAGTCTTCAAAAGGATTTCAGAACCCAAGCCTTTACACGGATGAGGCTTCAAAAGTATCCACGCCGCCTTGAGATTTAAGCGGCATGCCCTTCGTGGTTCGGGGTACCTGCGTGGAGAGCGAGGATCAGTACATTACACTTTGTACTGGTGCGTGGCTATTTAAGTTCCAAGCTCTCATTTGGTTGAAGAGTTTATATGACTTAATGTATGAATGTTTCTAACTATCCTAATGAATTTCAACAAACATATGACAAGCAATGAAATTGACGCTGAAACTTACCCACGGCGGAGCGCGCCGCGACTTTTGAAACTTACCATGTTCTTTCCTGTCAATTGTTAACATTTTTTATACCAAGTGCAACATTACGTGTGATTTTTCACTGGTATCACAAGCCATCCTGGATGTATAGCTTGTTAATCGGGGTCCTTTCAACGCAAGTAGCTAGCTCTGTTGCAAGTCTCCGCTTAACCTGTACTGAAATCTTATGCACGACTATACCCTGTTTCCTCCTAGGCCGAAATGGTCCCGTGGCCCCGGGTTGCCGTTCGAGAAAACTATCGCCTTGTCGACAAGTTGTCCATAACCGTGCGAAGACATATTTTTATTTTTAGTTATTAAAACATAGCCTACATTCTCTTTGAAAACTCAATCATTTTTTCGTGTTCGTGCCCTTGCATTTATCCTTTCATTCGCACAACATTATCGATTTACCTAGGAAGGGGGTCGAGAAGAGAAGGGTCAGCCACTCACCTTGAGTTTACTTCAGACGAGAGAACTTGTTGGTCGCGTTAGACGTCGCCTACGCGATTACCTGAAATCGCACAAGCAACCGATTAGAACACTGCATTATTCAAGAAGTTCGATAGGAAATGCGAGTTCGAAATACAAGCCATGAAAACCATCGAAAATATTCACGAAAACGCATTCAAAAAATAAAGCCAAAACCAACGCAAGCGGCATGAAAAGCAGAGCAACGGGAGGTCTCTCCCGACTCAGCCGCAGAGTCAATCCTTGAGGCGCAACCCGCTGAATATGGGACTTGGTTCCGAAGAAGACATTCCATAACGAGGAATGGATCTTAATTCAACCGTTCCCGTTCGATCGACTCGATCGATCCCGACCTATCGGTCCCGACCGAATTGATAGCGGCATTGTTCCTTTCTCGCGCACCCCTGGACGGAGTACGGGGCACGATATAGGGATGGAGCACTACATCATAACCAACTAAGAAAAAGTTTCGTCCTCGAAACTTAAGAATAGAACCTACCTCTACGAGAACAATGAAGGAAACTTCTCCTTTATTTCTGACTCAAGCTCCCACGTCGACTCCTCGACCGAATGGTTTCTCCAGAGGACGCGAACGAGAGGAATAGCACGGTTGCGGAGAAATTTATCCTTGCGCTCCAAGATTTACACCGGCTCTTCGACATATGTCAAGTCCGCCTTCAGGTCCAGCTTATCCAAATCCACCACTTAGCTCGGATCATGCACGTACTTTCGCAATTGCGAGACGTGGAAGATGTCGTGTACCTCTGGCAATGCAGGTGACAAGGCAATTTGGTAAGCAACCGGGATGACTCACTTTAATATCTCGAACGGACCAACAAATCTTGGGCTCAATTTCCCCTTCGCACCGAACCTGAAAACTCCATGCATGGGCGCTACTTTTAGGAATACATGGTCGCCTTTCGAGAACTCGAAGGGGCATCGGTGCGTGTCGGCATAGCTCTTCTGCCGGCTTTGTGCTATCTTCAATCTCTTCCGTATCAGCTTGACCTTCTGTACCTTCTGCTCTACCAGCTCCGGACCAAGTATCTGCCGTTCCCCGACTTCATCCCAGAAAATGGGCGATCTGCACTTCCGACCGTACAAAGCTTCATACAGCGCCATTTAGATGCTGGAATGATAGCTGTTGTTGTATACAAACTCGGCCAGCGGTAGATGGACGTCCCAACTTGACTTCAAGTCGATCGCACAGAGCCGTAACATGTCTTCGAGAATTTGGTTCACCCGCTCTCTTTGGCCGTCAGTCTGGGGATGATAAGCTGAGCTAAACTTCAACTTGGTCTCCAACGCTGAATGAAGACTACTCCAGAAGCGCGCTACGAACCGTCCATCCTGATCCGAGACGATAGAAACTAGGACCCTGTGCAGCCGAACTATTTCATCAAGATATAACTGAGCAAGGCTGTCACGCCCCGCTCCCGTAGGAGCGATCGTCCTCGCTAAGACGTGATGCCGCACGGGCCTAGGTTGTGCCCGTACAAGGCCAAGTCCAGAAATGGCCGATTTGAGCTAGGCCACAGAGTCGCACAGAGTGTCCTCATTGCATCGAAAAGTAAATAAATACAAATAGAAGCGAATTCGAACTCTTTATTGATATTCAAGAAGGTTACAAGCGGCGCTAGGCCGATATTACAAATCGCTCGAGCTATCTCTCTGAAACATAAAAGGCGTGCCAAGTGGCTTACAAGATGGAATGATACATGGCGATGTTTCGATACATTATGTCCTGCATAGGGTGCTTCAGCTTCTCCAACGTTCCAAGGCCCCAGAGATAGCTCCGCGCCTTAGCACGTTCGAGGAAAGCACCGCACCCGTCGACGTTTCCTGCTTCCTGCAAGCGGACTGTGGGGTTATCAGTACATTGTTATGCACTGGTGGGGAGGCTAGCTCGCCCACAATGCTATCATTATCAAACACGTTTCATTTACTTTTGTGCACTGTCTATCATTCATTGTCTTTCTAATCTTGCCTTAGGATCAGGTTCATAGCATGTGTCGTAACCTATCTCGTGTTGCCAAATTCAAGTGTCGCATGGAAATACATGCACAACTTACCCATACTTACCGTCCGGCCTTCCCTGTCCAAAGTAAACCAAGTTAGTCAACAATTTATGTGTAATAACATAACGTAATTCTTGGAAACATTCAATATCAAGGGCGTGTCCCTGCCTCAGTTTCTAGCGTATCGTAGGCATGTTCTAGCACGTCGTAGGCATGTTCTAGCACGTCGTAGGCATGTTCTAGCACGTCGTAGGCATGTTCAAGATGTCACCTTTCCAGCATGTTTAGGACATTACATTTCAAGCATGTTCAGAGTGTTATATTTTAAGCATGTTCAGGAGTGTTACAATTCGAGCATGTTCAGGAGGCACTTATTCATTTTACTTAGACTACTTTGATTTCAATGCAATGACTTGCACGTGGATAGCCACCAGCAAAGTCCACTTAATCTATATGCACTGGTCGCTGGCATCACAAGCCATTTGGACATATCCCCTTGGTAATTCTCAACTTAGCGTAGGGTGATGGCTGGTACACCCCGTTAAGTCTCTTGAATATACCCTACACTTACGTCTCCTGGTGCCCAAGCCCGCACCCAGGCAGACCGTAAACCCCGTTTTGATTCCGCCTAGGCCAGCCACGGTTTTCCCCCCCATCGCCCGTGCCGTAGAATCCTTCCTCATGACGACCACGGTATTCCCCTCCATCGCCTGTGCCGTTTGTCCACGACCATTTCGTATTTTACTTGTCATTTAACATAACGGCTGTCTCTGAGCCGTAGGCTAACCTTTTGCCATAATGCGTTATCGACCAGGTTGGCGTCCGTGCAACGCGGGTAGCGAGCCCCGTTGCACGTGCCCGTCATACCTGTCGCTAACGTCTTTCATGTCTTATCTTGTATTCACTCTTATATTTCTTTCTTTCACTTGTTCGTTCATTCATTCATGTTTCACGTATTCATTCATTAATTCGTTAATTCATTCATTCATTCATTCATACATTATGCAACTCCCCGTACGGGAGTCGCCTTGGCGACCCATCGGTCCCGAAGTCTTTCAATGTTGCTATACTCTACTCGGAACGACTATGTCGATAGTCTTCCGTTTCATTGTTGTAACCCATTCATTGCTTCATTGTTGAACGCGTAAGGGACTTGAACGTGAGCTTGTGCCTTAGCACGAGTGTAGAGCACGGTACGAGAGTTCCTATATTTGCCGAGTTCTTTTCTATGTTCCAAATAAGCATTCAAGATGGGATTATTCCCTTAGCTAGGTGCGTTGAGTCATTTATTAGCATGCACGGTGTTATCGCCTAGCGATTCTAGCAAGTGTGCCACATTATTATGTGTCTAGGCTAAGCAAAGACGGGTTCATCGGAGCCACCCACCTTAGTGAAGTTCGCATCGGCCGAGCGATACTCCGAGCGCGCCTTTGAAAGTCTAAGTCTGGATTCATCTTGACGGGCCAATGTAAGCCTTGCATCGATTCTTCATCAGGTCGATGCCAACTCTTCGGGTCGATGGCTCGTTCGAGTCGTTGCACTTGCCGTTTGAATCAGCGTTCCGCTAGGACGGAGCGGGTCGTTACATAATACACCACTCAAAATAAGTCTCGTCCTCAAGACTTTCTGAGTGCAGGTTATCCTACCATTCCTTAACTCGTGTCATCGTGTTTCTTAGACAATTTCATCGAATGGCTCTACCGTTCGATGGCATCGAACCATACTTGATATCTTTCTAAGTTCTGTGTCGCACGCGTTTGGTCGATTTTATTGAATAGCCTTTCACTCATTTTAGAGTTGATGGTACTTATTCAATTCAAGTGTTTCTTCGTCTTGGTTGCTATTTCTCTGTGTCATGGGACGGAAATGGTTTCACGAGGCATGTTGTAATTCATCAAATACGAGGGTCGTAGGCTGAGGCAAACTCACTTTCATTTATCTCAGTCATCGAGATGACCCGATTCACTTCTCAAGCGTTCGTGTCCACGAAATCAGTATGATTTCTTCCTAGCGGGGAAGACCAAGTCTAAGTAATTTTCGTCCAATTCAAGACCAAGTATTTACTATCATCGAGTATATCATCCTATCAATGGTTCAATTTGTTATACCAACTTTTACTTGCACGATGTCGATTCCATATCATTCACTTGTTTAGGGCCAATCTCGTTGTCGTTCACGCACACTCCGCTCACACATTTCTTGATTCCGAGCTACGCTCGTACTAATATCATTCCTTTCTTTTAACACAATTTCAAGTTTTTGACACTCATCCATTCCTCAAGTCTCGTTTGAACTCAATGTATCACTTGGCTGGATCGTGCACGCATTCCAAGCATCCCCAAAATACATGCATTCAGCTAAGTCGCATGATCTAGAAATTTGTCATTCTCACTCGAGTCGCATCGTGCACATACTCAAGCGTCCCTGAAATATATGCATATCAGCCGAATCTCGTGAGGGTATTCCTATATTCGTGATTCACATTATCCATCCATGCCAATCCTCAAGATTAATCTTTTGATTGATAACTCATGAAACAGGACGTCTCGCCTAACTGCTAGGCCATCTTTTCGAGGCTAAGTCAATGTCAGAATTGGAATCATAGTTCCCCAACAATAATGCCAACACTGACCCCAATCCTAGGGTCAAACCAAAGTCAGTAGTACGGGATTTTCTACCCAAGCTCGCGTCACTCAGATTTCTAAACATCGAGCACGATCACCTATTCGCATCAAGGTATTCGTCGCGTACTGCAACGAATTCAAATCCATTCAAATCACTAAATCGACATACTTCACATATCCATTCTAACCAATTCATGTATTCGATCATGAGTTCATCTAGCTTTGACAATATGTTGCGCTCCAATCTCACGCGAGTCCGATTATCCACGGTGGTTCATGAATTACCATGCAACGCTCCCGTGGAATAATCATTCTCATCGGGGTGTAACTCTTGCTTACGTCTAGACTAATTCATTCTCGATACGCGGATTGGACCTACGCAATCCTCAAGCTCAATCATCAAGCACACCGAGTCATTCTCAAGTTCACCTTCGCGTCACCACAAGTCGAAGCACACAAATTGCTACGCCATGCTAGTTCAATCACCCCCGCTGTATGAATCACCATATCAGCGCTTACGTGGAGTGATCGCCCAAATCGGTGTGACACATGTGCGAGGCTGGAGTTGCACTCGTATAAGACAAGAATGTCGACGTTGGGGTTATCGTCGAAGCAAATCCAACATTTTATTTTCTATCCAAGTCAAAATTTCAATTCGATAGTCCGTTCGTCATGCGTTCAACTAGAAAATCCTCGAGCTAAGTCTATCTTTTCCTCGACATATTTTTAACATCCCAAGTATAGCATCCAACGGAACAATGATATTTATACGATCGTCATTCGTCGAGTCAGAATACCCCCGAGTTATCGCATATCGATCTTTGATACGCCTCAATACCATCGACGATATGCGTAACCTGAGGATCTTCCTTTGCAACCGATTTCGAGTCGTGCATTGATGCTGTTGTCCGAGTTGGATATTCCACCATTTCATCTAATATTCAAGATCAAGTTCAACGGCTATTCCTCAAGCTAGTTTCAAGATCGTTGTTCAACTCAAGTCACAATTCATTTGAATCGATCCAAAATCGTACGCACGATCCTCTAAGTTTCCTCGATCAAGACCATTCATTTTCATTCATCGTTCCGAACCATTTTCTAACTCGCGTTGCCATTGACAAGTTGTCCAACGACATCTCGTTCGGGACTTTTGAAGTCACGGCCAACTAAGCGTGACACGTTCTAAAGCTTTGCGCGATCGCATCGCTTGCCGACATACTCGTACGATCCGTAAATCCTTTAGTCTCGCTCGAACAATTTCTATGACGTCCATACACCACTCAGGGTTCGAGCCACTCGACTAGTCGTCGACACTCATTCTTATTCTTCTCCGAACCTATCACATACACCACTCGGATTCAGGCCATACGATCTAGTCCTCAATCACGTTCGCGTCATGCGCTAAGACATCCTTCAGATTCGTTTGACGAATCTCTTGCGTAATCGCTCACGTCGCCTCGATGTACTAACTTCGTTCGCACTAATCCTCAAAATCTGAGCCAATCTTTCCGGGTACGCCTAAGCGTTAACTCGATAGCGTTCCTATCGATAGACACTCAAGTGTATCTCCATTCTCGATCGAACGATACTTGATATCGCTCGCAACCCGATTGCACCCAAAGGTCGAGGTGTGCGACACGCGGACTAAGTTGTGCCACATAACCATCTCGTGCGGACTATATTTGAGTTTGCACGCTCATTTGCTAGGTCGACGTAAGACTAGTCAGGCACGTACGCGACATGTTAACTTAGCATGTGTTCTCTATCGAGTCAAGTTTGCGACGTTCGGCACAAAGGCTGTCGCCTATCGATCCCATTCAACCGAGTACTTGTACGAGCTTTTGAAAATATTAGACTTATTGTATGGAACATCCCAAGGCACAACGAGAGAGAGCGTACCCATCTTTTGTTTCCAACCGAGCTTTCAAAACTGAAAAAATCGAATAAAGTCCAAGGACGTAGAGCCATGCTCTGATACCAATCTGTCACGCCCCGCTCCCGTAGGAGCGATCGTCCTCGCTAAGGCGTAATGCCGCACGGGCCTAGGTTGTGCCCGTGCAAGGCCAAGTCCAGAAACGGTCGATTTGAGCTAGGCCACAAAGTCGCACAGAGTGTCCGCATTGCAGCGAAAAGTAAATAAACACAAGTAGAAGCGAATTCGAACTCTTTATTGATATTCAAGAAGGTTACAAGCGGCGCTAGGCCGATATTACAAATCGCTCGAGCTCTCTCTCTGAAACATAAAAGGCGTGCCAAGTGGCTTACAAGATGGAATGATACCTGACGATGTTCCGATACATTATGTCCTGTATAGGGTGCTTCAGCTTCTGCAACGTTCCAAGGCCCCAGAGATAGCTCCGCGCCTTAGCACGTTCGAGGAAAGCTCCGCACCCGCCGACGTTTCCTGCTTCCTGCAAGCGGACTGTGGGGTTATCAGTACATTGTTATGCACTGGTGGGGAGGCTAGCTCGCCCACAATACTATCATTACCAAATACGTTTCATTTACTTTTGTGCACTGTCTATCATTCATTGTCTTTCTAATCTTGCCTTAGGATCAGTTTTATAGCATGTGTCCTATCTCGTGTTGCCAAATTCAAGTGTCGCATGGAAATACATGCACGACTTACCCATACTTACCGTCCGGCCTTCCCTGTCCAAAGTAAACCAAGTTAGTCAACAATTTATGTGTAATAACATAACGTAATTCTTGGAAACATTCAATATCAAGGGCGTGTCCCTGCCTCAGTTTCTAGCGTATCGTAGGCACGTTCTAGCGCGTCGTAGGCATGTTTTAGCACGTCGTAGGCATGTTCTAGCACGTCGTAGGCATGTTCAAGATGTTTCCTTTCCAGCATGTTCAGGACGTTACATTTCAAGCATGTTCAGAGTATTATATTTCAAGCATGTTCAGGAGTGTTACAGTTCGAGCATGTTCAGGAGGCACTTATTCATTTTACTTAGACTACTTTGATTTCAATGTAATGACTTGCACGTGGATAGCCACCAGCAAAGCCCACTTAATCTATATGCACTGGTCGCTGGCATCACAAGCCATTTGGACATATCCCCTTGGTAATTCTCAACTTAGCGTAGGGTGATGGCTGGTACACCCCGTTAAGTCTCTTGAATATACCCTGTACTTACGTCTCCTGGTGCCCAAGCCCGCACCCAGGAAGACCGTAAGCCCCGTTTTGATTTCGCCTAGGCCGGCCACGGTTTTTCCCCCCATCGCCCGTGCCGCAGAATCCTTCCTCATGACGGCCACGGTATTCTCCGCCATCGTCCGTGCCGTTTGTCCACGACCATTTCGTATTTTACTTGTCATTTAACATAACGGCTATCTCTGAGCCGTAGGCTAACCCTTAGCCATAATGCGTTATCGACCAGGTTGGCGTCCGTGCAGCGCGGGTAGCGAGCCCCGTTGCACGTGCCCGTCATAGCTGTCGCTAACGTCTTTCATGTCTTATCTTGTATTTGCTCTTTCATTTCTTTCTTTCACTTGTTCGTCCATTCATTCATGTTTCACGTATTCATTCATTAATTCGTTGATTCATTCATTCATTCATACATACATTATGCAACTCCCCGTACGGGAGTCGCCTTGGCGACCCATCGGTCCCGAAGTCTTTCAATGTTGCTATACTCTACTCGGAACGACTATGTCGATAGTCTTCCGTTTTATTATTGTAACCCATTCATTGCTTCATTGTTGAACGCGTAAGGGACTTGAACGTGAGCTTGTGCCTTAGCACGAGTGTAGAGCGCAGTACGAAAGTTTCTATATTTGCCGAGTTCTTTTCCATGTTCCAAACAAGCATGCAAGATGGGATTATTCCCTTAGCTAGGTGCGTTGAGTCATTTATTAGCATGTACGGTGTTATCGCCTAGCGATTCTAGCAAGTGTGCCGCATTATTATGTATCTAGGCTAAGCAAAGACGGGTTCATTGGAGCCACCCACCTTAGCGATGTTCGCATCGGCCGAGCGATACTCCGAGCGCGCCTTTGAAAGTCTAAGTCTGGATTCATCTTGACGGGCCAATGTAAGCCTTGCATCGATTCTTCATCAGGTCGATGCCAACTCTTCGGGTCGACGGCTCGTTCGAGTCGTTGCACTTGCCGTTTGAATCGGCGTTCCGCTAGGGCGGAGCGGGTCGTTACAAAGGCGGTCGATGCTCCAAGTAACTTTGATGGCGATAAAGTGCGCTGACTTGGTTAGTCGATCGACGATGACCCAGATAGTGTCGTGTCACGACCCGTACCCACTTTTTTGGATACGAGACGTGTCCAAGCCAGCCTACGCCGCAGAGTCGATGGTAGAACGCTGTTAAGCCCGCAAGAAATAAATGCTCAAAATATCACATTTGCTGCTCATTCACATTTCTACATTTATTACATCCTTTATAATTAAAGAAAATATAAAATTTTATAATTTTATGAAAATGACAACTAGTTCTACTATCTAGGTCGGCCTCAGCATACCCCTGTCTTCCCAGTGCTAAGAGTGATCGCGGCTAAACCTGAAAAATATTAGTTTCCAGTCAGGAATGGAACAAGTACACAAACCGACGACAATGCGAAAACACAATAGAATTAACAAGACATGAAAATAACCTATGAGAGATAAAAACTGGAAGATAACTGATGACATGGCACGATGGAGAATTAAAAAAAAGACAACTATCTATGTGGTGTGAAATATCTGTTTCGACATGTGAACGGCTAGGGGTAAATCTGGCACCTGCACATGTCGTGTACAGGTGCTATTGTTCACGAATAGACATCATGGGATAGTTCTGGGTAGTCCACATGTCTACTAAGATATTTCCCCTCCCGACTACTCCGTGTGACGAGCGTGTCAACAAATAGCAAGATATATGTATAGACATGAAATTAAAAGACTACTATGAATCGGAAAGCAATCAGAAAGTGCACTTGCCTGAGGTCCTTAGCTGGAGAAACCAATACTATACCACACAATAAGCCACAATCAGTCAACACATGCAAAAGTCTTTAGATGCTGAAATAAACAGTACCAACGTTCTCGGAATAGTCAAATTAGCTAGGATTGCCTGTCCTTAAGTATAATTCTGGACACAGGGGCAAAACGGTAATTTTGGGCCAAAACGGTGTCCGTCGTTGGATCCGCTTTGTACCGAAAAGCGTGCCAGAGTCAATGGTCTCTAAAGTCGTCAAACTATATGTCTACGGATCCAGTTTTCCGATATGAACCCAACCGTATGTCCAAAGTTGGATTCCGACGGGCCGTGCACAAAATCGCCCGTTGAATGGGACCGTGGGGCCCGCAAAACGGCGTTCCGATTCAACTGTTTCAGAATCGGACCAAACTTGGCATACAGGACCAGAAAAATGATACGGTCCTGTTGGCGTAAGTTTTGTCTCGATCTGACGAGCGTGCACAAAGTAATTAGAAAATTTGCACAGAGGCCGATACGGTGTATTTCGACTGATACGCATCAAATTCGTCGCGCACACGCGTCCAATTTGAATTCCGTCAAAGCCCACACGACCATGAAACCATTACGCAGCTTTCGATGCTGTCGGTTCGCAACCTCGGTTCCCGGATTGGCAGGACGCACGTCGTATCGAGGGAATTTCAATATTTTGAAAACAGATTTTGATGATTTTTTCTAAACTTTCACAACTGATTTCTCTGTGCATATTTAATGAACTTCGAATCTACAAAATGATTTCTGAGCTCCTATATGTGATCTAAAAGATTGTCCAAATGTATTTCAGTAAATGCTACTGGGTTGATCTGGATTCAACTCCAAACATGGAGGTTTGGACCATCGCATGCCCTGTTTACAAATAGGTATTTGACCGACTTTGTGTCGATTTTACGAGAAATTTGTCGCATGACAAATGAATCTATGAAAAGGGGATAGAAGACTTATAGGTTGTGTACACACCTGAGCAATTGGTTCGTGAGACGATCCAAAGTGCGTGACGAGAGGTCGATACGAAGTTGGGCTCGAGACCGCTGCTGTGTCCGTTGCTGTCGTCTTGTGCGCGCGTTCATCGCTCGGTTCGGCCGGCTTCGGCGACTCGTGGCGGTTGCCCCGGCGGCGGGTGGCCGTCTAGGGGTTGGGGAAGGGTGGTGTATCGAGTTTAGGGTTAGGTTTTGATCTCTCATGCGATCTATAACACGTATAGTCTCCGCTATTGAACAGAGCCGAGCGGCTGAGGGGGATTTTCACTGTCGGGCTGGGGGTGGAAAGTTGGGCCCTGGGCTCGGTTGGCCTGGGCTGGGTCCGGCTGGGCATGGGGTCTGGTTTAGCTGAGCTGACTTTGGTCCATTCTCCTATTAGTATAGGTATATTTATATATATATAAATTCCTATATATATCCATATACATATATATGTATATATATTTCCATACATATACCTATATATTTGTATACACCTACACATATATACCTACTTTTATATACACGTATATATTATACATTTATATATACACACACATACATATACATTTATTTATATATACACACATATACATATATACATTTATTTATATATACACACATATGCATTTATAAATTTATTTATAAATACGCATTCACACATATATTATATTTATCCATATATATTCGTATTCATCTACACTTACCCACATATATTATATATATACATATACCAATAAACCCACTAAATAAACTCCATATATTATATATACGTATACACATATATTTATATTCATATATATATATTATATTATATATACACATGTATCTAAATAAACTCCATAATACCAATAACCCACAATAATCCAAAGAGTCTTGGTGGACATATCTGGCCCTAGAAAATTGTACCAATATTCTAAAACTCTATTTAAATAATAATAATAATAATACCCATTTTGTATAAATAACCAAATATTTAGGAAATATCATTAAGTCTACCCAAAAAGCTAGGAAATATTTGTACATACCTAAAAGTATGTCTACATAGGCTTGGGCTTGGTTTGGGTCCAATCTGCACTAGTTTGGTACAACCGGGTTCCCTAAAACTAAATAATATAATTAATAAATAAATAATCTTCGATAAGGGTTACGTCGCAACTTGGCCTGGTTTTCCTAGTTAGGACATCATTATGGCTCGGCCTTCTCTACCAGGGCTAATACACTAGTCAAAGCATGCCACTGCACTACCCGTGCCACAATTCCTAGTCACCTTGTACTCCAAATCTCAACCATAGCTAAAATCATCTACCGTAATAATTAACTATTTAATTATTTATAAAATTCTAAAATCACTATTTAAATCAAATAAATAATAAAAAATATTTTGAAAATTTTCGGGAAGGGAGGCTACATGTCGTTTCCCCGCGATGTCCTTGGTAAGCCAACAACGAAGTCCATAGTGGTGTGATCCCATTTCCACTCTGGAATGGCAAGGTTCTGTATCTCCCCGCCCGGTCGCTGGTGCTCGGCTTTGACTTGCTGACAGGCCATAGATTTTGACACAAAGAGCGCTACGTCCCTCTTCATGCCGTGTCACCAAAAGACAATACGGAGGTCCTTATACATCTTGGTGCTATCAGGATGCAAGGAATATTTTGCATAATGTGCCTCCGACATTATCTCATTTCTAAGTTTTGCGTCGTCCGGTACACATAGCCGTCCCTTCACGCGCAATACTCCCGACTCGTCCTCTGCAAAATCGGACGCTTTCCCTGTCAATATCAGCTTCCGCATCTTCTCCAGGTATGGGTCGTCCTTCTGAGCAGACTTGATCTTCTCCAGTAGACTCGGTTCCACCCGCAGTTGTGCCAGCTTTACGTCTCTAAAATGAACTCGAAGTTCAATGTCCATTCCTTCTAAGTCACGCAGCAGTCGATCGTTGATGCATAACGAAGCTAAGTACTTCCGGCTCAGCGCATCCGCTACCATATTTCCCTTGCCCGGCGTGTAGTCGATTGACAAGTCATAGTCTTTGATCAGTTCGAGCCATCGCCTCTGCCGCAAATTCAGTTCTTTCTGGTTGAAGAGATACTTAAGGCTTTTGTGGTCCGTATAAATCTTGTACGCCACGCCATAGAGATAGTGACGCCACAGCTTTAACGCAAACACAATCGCCGCTAATTCTAGGTCGTGCGTGGGGTAGTTCTTCTCGTACGGCTTTAACCGCCGGAAAGCAAAAGATATTACCTTATCCCGCTGTATGAGCACACACCCCAAGCCCTGGCCAGAAGCATCACTGAAGATTTGAAATCCCTCCGTCCTTTCAGAAAGAGCAAGTATCGGGGCCGAAACGAGCCATTGTTTGAGCTCCTGGAAGGAAGCTTCACAGTTGTCTGACCACTTGAATACAACTCCTTTCTGGGTGAGGCGAGTCAATGGCGATACAATCTTCGCGAAGTCCTTCATGAAGCGTCGGTAGTATCTCGCTAAGCCTAGAAAACTTCGAATTTTGCTAACTGATGTAGGCCGTCTCCAATCAGCGACTGTCTCAACTTTCTTTGGATCGACTGCGATGTCCGTGGCAGAGATGATGTGCCCAAGGAATGAGACGCTGTTCAGCCAGAATTCGTACTTGCTCATCTTCGTATATAATTGATTCTCACGAAGGGATTGGAGTACCGTCCGAAGATGCTCTGCATGTTGCGCTCGATCCTTCGAGTAGACGAGGATGTCGTCGATGAAGACTACTACGAACTTGTCAACGAACGGACGGAACACTCGATTCATTAGATCCATAAAAATGGCAGGAGCGTTTGTCAGACCGAATGGCATTACCAAGAACTCGTAGTGGCCGTAACGAGTACGGAAGGCAGACTTCGGCACGTCATCTGGCTTGACTTTGAGTTGGTGATAACCCGATCGCAGATCAATCTTCGAAAATACTGTTGCACCTTGGAGCTGGTCGAACAAGTCGTCGATGCGGGGCATGGGATATTTGTTCCGGACGGCGGCTTTATTCATTTCCCGATAGTCGATGCAGAGCTGCATCGATCCATCCTTCTTCTTCACAAATAGCACGGGCGTACCCCACGGCGAGACACTCGGACGGATAAATCCTCTGTCGAGTAATTCCTGTAGTTGTGCTTTTAGTTCCTTCAATTTTACAGGGACCATTCTGTACGGAGCCTTCGGGATCGGCCGGGTATCGGAGAATGTGTCGATGGTGAACTCTATTTCTCCATCGGACGGCATGCCTGGTAGCTCGTCCGGGAACACGTCGGGAAATTCTGCCACAACGTCGGTCTGACCCACGTTTGTACCATCCTATCGCATGTCTCGAACGGAAGCTACATAGCCTTCGCACCCGAAATGCAGCATCCGTCGAGCAGATATTGTGGAGATCAACATGCAGGTCGGCGATGCTTCACCACACGAATAGCAG
The DNA here is from genome assembly GCA_029216955.1 of Iris pallida. Taxonomy (NCBI): domain Eukaryota; kingdom Viridiplantae; phylum Streptophyta; class Magnoliopsida; order Asparagales; family Iridaceae; genus Iris; species Iris pallida. Next base: position 981,359 of record JANAVB010018196.1, on the reverse strand, counting down.
AATTCGGGCACTCCAGGTATGCGGAAGGTGACCTTCTTTCCTGCGCAGTCGATGTTTGCGTTGCAAGGACCGAGCCAACCCATGTCCAATATGATTTCGAAGTCCTTCATGTCTAGAACTATCGCATCAAAATCGATCTTTTGACCCCCAATACATATGGTTCCTCCCCCGCAGGCTAATTTTGTGAGTAGTGGCACGTCCGAAGGCATACTTACGCTAAGATCAAGGTCTAACAACATTACAGGAAATTTGTGCTCGGCGACGAAGTCCGTCGATATGAAAGTATGCGAAGCGCCTGAATCAAATAACACACGAGCAGGTACATTATTGAAACTCAATATACCTGTCACGACAGTGTCGGAAGCGAATGCCTCGTCTCTAGTCAGAGCAAAGACACGTCCCTGAGCATTAGGGCGTCGGTCTTGGTTGTTGGATTGAGTGGGCTGTGGAGGTCGGGGCGCCTGTCCTTGATTCTCCTGGCGGTGTTGTTGTGGTAGTGCGTTGGGATGATTTGGTCTACGGACCGCACAATCTTTCTTGTGGGGACCCTTCTTTCCGTAAACGAAGCATCCCCCTTCGTAGACAAAGTACATGCTCGTCTCATGCCAAAAGGAACCGCACTTGGCATATCGCGATGATGGGTTATATCCCTGGTAACCGCCATGGTTCGTGTCACGCCCCAGAACCAGAATACTGGAGAGCGAGGGCAGACATAGCCAGCTACGTATATTGAAATGGATTCCATCTCGCTATACGGTCACGGCTGTCTAGATACATGAGGGTTTACTACAAGCCAACAGTCTCCTATGGTCATGAACAAGCCTAGTGTCTCAATCACAAGCAAGTAAGTAAATGTTACAAGATGTATGATCATTAAATATACAATAATAAGGCGTCCCAAATATTACATATTCAGCTGATCATGAGGCTAGTCGTTACAAAATGTGAGGACTAGCAAGAGTTTAGTCATACATGATCAACCCTAGGATCTGTCAATCATGTTACAGCCCGTAGGCAGACAGTAAGTAAAGTGCAATCGAGCTAAACAGGTGCTCGTCGGCTAAACGCCTCAAAAGAATATTTTTACAATAAAGTGGGAGATCAAAAATAAACCCACTCGTTGCCAGGGTTCCATCTAGTGGCCACCATCTGGCTGGAAGGTCGGTAGATCCTCTGGAGCTGCTCTGAAATCTGGCCATACAAAACCAGCTGGGTCAGATCCCAGAAAAAGCAAGTACCACAAAGGAAGCTTCACTTAGGAACTAAAACCAGCAATCAGCACAAGATATAAATAAAAGTAAGAACTGGAAATTAAGAAAATACATCAGGATGATATACGACGAGATAACCATGGAACTATTCAGATAACCAGGTTACAACCCGTAAACCAAACAAGGACCGGGGTTGTAACCTTTCGTCTGAACAGAACTTGGAATTCTCACCATTTATCGGTAAAATAAATACAAGCATTCAGGTCATATAGCAATCTGGAGCAGGATCAGGACAAGACTAGACTGGTTAAACTCCATCCAATCATTCACGGCCAAGCAAGAATTACGGCTTAAAACTTTAACTAACTAGGGTTATCACAGGCCTAATTACTAGCAAAATACAGTGAGATTATTCCACAGCCACAAGCCCTGCAGACCATCCAGGTTACCCCGGTCGAAATTAGAGGTTGAATTCAGGTGGGTATACCGTCCAGGAAACGCATGTACCCTTAAGTAGCTTGAAAGGTGCAACACATGACAGTGTGCTGGAAATGTGCCCTACTCGACGGCCGGCTACAGATCCCAGGCGCGCCCAGGTAACGGGATTGCCTGTAGCTGGGAAATCTCTTCATGACTAATGTGTTAATCTAGTTATTAACCTTAGTCCATTTCAATAGGTACTCCTGACCGTGGTACTCAGGAGCTCCCTCCCTAGACATGATGCATGACAGGACTGGTTTATTTGTACAAGCACAATCGCCCACGGTGTCAATGTTATTATACAGGTCATGTCATGTCAGGTAGCCGTCGCAACAGCTTATCAGATATATCATGTCAGGTTTATCATGTCAAGTGTTCTTGTCAGGAGTGTGCCACGACGGGCCACTATCAGGTCATGTCAGGTTTTCTTGTCAAGAGTGCACCACTACGGGTCACTATCGTGTCATGCTCAGGTATCATTTCCAAACATATAAACAAATCCATGATTATCAAGTTCATGACAAAAGGCGTAAGGATATAAAATGGACGTAAAATATCTAATAAAATATCAATATTCAGGGCTATAGAAGAGCCATGCGGCTAAGTCATATACGGTCAGAAAAGGGTAGACTCATGCGGCCCAATTAGAAGAGCGCCTGCGGCCAGGGTCACTGGATCCCATGCGGCTAAGACAAGGGGGCGCATGCGGTCAGAAAGATAGAAAACTCATGCGGCTGGGAGAATGGGTCTCATGCGGCTAGCTAGCCAATCAGGTACATACGGCCGGGGGGGGAAGTGTGGTTCCATACGGCTCGAGAAGAAGCAACCCATGCAGCTGCGGGGAGCAATACCTATGCGGCTGGGAGCAAGTGTGCATATGCGGCTCGCGAGTGTTGAGTTCATGCGGCTCAGGGTGAAGTCCTCATGCGGCTGGGTCAAGCAAGTCTCATGCGGCCAGCGGGAATGGCGCATGCGGCTGCAGAGTTTAGAACTTATGCGGCTGGGAATTGAGTGAGTTATGCGGCTAAGTGAGTCCGACTCTCATGCGGCTCAAGAACTTCCAGTCATGCGGCTGGATAGAACACTTGCCGCATGAATATTCATGCGGTCAAGTCAAGCACTGTTCATCTTCTCCAAAATTTCAGAGAAGAAGAACACCATGAGAGCCAAGTCCTCAAGCTCCATAACTCCATCATCCGGAGCCTAAATCCGAACTTCCATAGGTCAAAATGGGGTAGAACGAAATTCTCTACAACATGAAACCATCAAAACTCGAAAATAATAAGATTTAGTAGATCAAAACCTAAGAAATCCGAAAATAATGTAAACTTAGATCTACAAGAATCTAGCCAAGAAAAATGGAAATGCCAAGAACTAAAGTGAGTTAAAATGCTGTAAGAAAGAGAATGAAGTAATAAAATCAGAGTTCCTCCATGAAGCAAGTTACACTTGCCTAGACCTCTCTCTTCTCTCTCTGGTAGGTAAGGAAGTAAATGAGGAAGAAGAAGATGATAAATGAAGAGAGAGAATAAAGAGGGCTAATAAATACAATGGTGGTGGTAGGCAGGGGTTCACATTGGTTCATATTGAACCAAAGAAAACCGAGCCAAGCCGAACCAAGCCAACCCGGGCCAAGAATAAACCAAGCCAAGCCATGAAGAAAACTAAACAAGAAATCATGCAATACAGAATAAAATACGTACACGTATTCCAGAAATACGTAATACGAACACAGGCATTACAACTCTACCCACCTTAAAAGAATTCCGTCCTCGAAATTTAATCAAGAGGCTAGAGGAGCAATGACAAGCTATACTAATAACAAGCAAGCTATACTAAGCAATCAATCAATCATGCAAGCAAGGAATCGAAGGCATGAGGCATAAGAAAGACATTATACCTCACGAGTCAAACAAGTCGGGATATCGCGATCGGATATCATTCTCACGCTCCCACGTTGACTCCCCCAAAGAGTGATGACCCCAAGCAACTCGGACTAACTTGATAGTCTTGTTCTTGAGGATCTTCTCTCTCCGGTCCAATATAGACACGGGCCTCTCCTCATACGAAAGGTTGGTACCAACAACCAATTCCGAATGATCCAGGATATGGCTCGGGTCTGGGATATACCGTCGTAATTGGGATACATGGAACACGTCATGCACCTCGCTTAGCGACGGCAGAAGAGCGAGACGATAGGATGCATCTCCTACTCGCTCCAGAATGTCGAACGGCCCTATATACCTAGGACTAAGCTTGCCCCGTACGCCAAAACGAATGACGCCACGGTTAGACGAAATCCTCAGGAATACATGATCGCCGACCGAAAACTCGAGAGGACGCCGATGAGAATCGGCCCAATGGCGCTGGCGATCTTGGGCAACTCTAAGATGATCTCGGACTCTCCTGACCACCTCAACTGTCTGAGCGATCATTTCTGGACCAAGCATTTGTCTCTCTCCAACATCATCCCAGGCTAGCGGGGATCTGCACTTCCTACCATACAGTGCCTCGAACGGTGCCATCTGGATACTGGCCTGGAAACTGTTGTTGTACGAGAATTCTACCAGGTGCAAGTGATCTTCCCATGAACCACCGAAGTCAAGTGTGCAAGACCGCAACATGTCTTCAAGAGTCTGGATCGTGCGCTCCGACTGACCATCTGTCTGCGGGTGATATGCTGAACTGAACTGGAGACGAGTCCCCAAACTCTCTTGTAAGCTACGCCAAAAGTGCGACGTGAATCTTGAATCTCGGTCTGAGGTGATACTGACTGGCACACCGTGCAACCTGACAATCTGCCTGAGGTACATCTCCGCTAGCTGAGCCGTCGACTGACCAACTCTGAATGGAAGAAAGTGAGCCACCTTCGTAAGCCGATCAACTATAACCCAAATAGCATCTCGACCAGCTGGGGATCTAGGTAATCCGGTCATGAAATCCATGGTCACATGCTCCCACTTCCATTCTGGAATCGGCAAAGGCTGAAGAAGTCCAGTCGGTCTCTGATGTTCAGCTTTAACTTGTTGGCAAACCAAACACCGAAAGACAAACCTAGCTATATCCTGCTTCATGCCATTCCACCAGAAGTGCTGACGGATATCTCGGTAGATCTTCGTACTGCCAGGATGGATGGAATACTGAGAACTGTGAGCCTCTGACATGATCTCCTGCCTGATATCTCCACTGGGTACACAAAGATGCTTCCCATGTCGAAGTGTACCACCCTCATGAATGCATAACTCTGGTCTTCGTCCTGCCTCACACTCTGCTCTGAGTCGTTGAAGCTTGGAATCTGCCGACTGCACCATCCGGATCCTCTCGACTATAGTGGACTGAACTTGAATACTGGCCATCAATGCCACACTGGAAGGGAGAACAACTTCAATACCCATCTTCTGAAGATCTGCTAACAGCTCTGGTTGTACTGTTAGAAAATAAACTCCGGCTCTCCTGCTCAATGCATCTGCTACGACGTTGGCCTTCCCAGGATGATACTGCAAGTTGACATCATAATCCACAAGAAGCTCCAGCCATCTCCTCTGACGCATATTTAGATCCTTCTGGGTGAAAATATACTTCAAGCACTTGTGGTCGGTGAAAATCTCCACCCTATCTCCATACAAATAGTGCCTCCACAACTTAAGTGCAAACACTACCGCTGCCAGCTCCAAGTCATGGGTTGGGTAATTTCTCTCATGATCACGAAGTTGTCGTGATGCATAAGCTATTACCTTCCCATGCTGCATCAGAACACATCCTAAGCCTCTGCCTGAAGCATCACAATACACTGAGAATCCTCCGATTCCATCTGGAAGCGTGAGAATAGGAGCTGTTATCAATCCTCGCTTCAACTGCTCAAAAGAACTCTGACACTCTACCGTCCAAGCAAACTGCGCATCCTTGCGGGTCAACTGGGTCAATGGCGCTGATATCCGAGCAAAGTTTGAAACAAAACGTCGGTAGTAGCCGGCCAATCCAAGGAAACTGCGAACCTCTGCAACTGTGCTGGGCACTGGCCATGACTCAATGGCCACAATCTTCTGGGGATCCACTTCTACTCCTCCTCGAGTGATGATATGACCCAAGTACGAAATGTGATCGAGCCAGAACTCGCATTTACTAAACTTGGCATATAACTGGTGCTCCCTGAGAATCTGAAGAACCACACGGAGATGCTGCTCATGCCCCGCCTCACTCTTGATGTAGACCAGGATGTCATCCAAGAACACAATCACAAACTGATCCAAGTAAGGCATGAAGATGCGATTCATGAGGTCCATGAATACTGCCGGCACATTGGTTGCTCCAAAAGGCATAACAAGGAACTCCCAATGCCCATATCTCGATCTAAAAGCTGTCTTCGGGATGTCCTGCTCTCTGACTCTGATCTGATGATATCCTGAGCGCAAGTCGATCTTCGAAAATACTGATGCCCCTTTGAGATGATCAAACAAGTCATCTATCCTCGGGATAGGGTATCTGTTCTTGATTGTCACTGAGTTCAAGGTACGATAATCAACACATAGTCTGGACGTACCATCCTTCTTTTTCACAAGAAGCATCGGGGCTCCCCAAGGCGATCCACTAGCACGAATGAATCCCTTGGTTCTGAGTTCCTCAATCATCTTGTACAATATCTCCAATTCTGAAGGCGCCATCCTGTAGACTCTCTTTGACACTGGGGCTGTCCCGGGAATCAAGTCTATGGTGAACTCGATCTTCCGCTCCGGAGGCATACCTGGTAGCTCTTCTGGGAAAACATCTGGAAACTCATCCACTATTCTGGGCAACTGCACTGCTGCTACTGCCATCCGCAATACTGGAGGAGAAGGCTCAACTGCGCCTCGGGAAAAGGAAAACTCTGGCTCGCCTGGAATGCTAAAAAAACCCTGCCAATGTGGCAGTCTATTCTAGCATACTGGTTCCTCAACCAATCCATCCCTAGGACCACATCATAATCGGCCATCGGGAACTCTATCAATCTAGCGGGGAATTCTCTACCGCTAACTACGATCCGACACGAGGAAAACACTCTATTTACTCCCACAAGTCCGTTACCAGTAAGTATATTGAGCCTTACTGATAATGACTCGGGCTCCAATCCTACCCGTGTCGCGAATCGTGCAGACATAAAAGAATGCGATGCACCAGAATCAAATAAGGCTGAAGCTGGAAATGAGTTGACGAGAATAGTACCTGCCACTACCTCTCCTGGTGCCAATCCTTCCTCTGCGGTCATCACCATAGCATGACCATGCCCTCGGGGCGCTGGTCCCCTCTGCTGAAATCCTCGCTGCCTGCTCTGACTCAAGGCTTGGGCTTGTGCATGCTGCTGGGGATTCTGCTGCTGGAACATCTGGGACTGAGGCGGCAAGGGCCTCGACAATGGGTACTGCTGCTGCTGCTGGACTAGAACTGGGGCTGGTCCCCTCACCGAAGAGCTAGAAAGGTTGGACGATGATGAACCACCCCTATTCGGGCAGAATCCAACCCTATGGTCTGGTGCTCCACAAGCCAGACACAATCCCTGTGCTCTACGACATTCTGCCACTACATGGCCTGGCTTTCCGCAATGAGAACATCCCACTGCGGAAGATTGCTTCTACTTCTGCTGAGGGTACGTCGGGGTAGAATGCTGAACCGACGTCACTGAGGCCGTTCGCCTCGGAGCTCCAATAGTCAAAGCCCTGGCTGTCGGGGCTGGTGCTGAAGACTGATTCATCTGGCCGTGAGATCTCTTCCGACCTTCGACCCTATCCACAATCCTCTGGGAGGTATACTCATGCCTCCGGGCTGCTCTCAAGACTGTATCAAAAGTCTGATGCTCAAACTGCTCGACTGCCAACAAGATCTCCAGGTGAAGTCCCTGCTGGAACCGCTGGGCTCTATCATACTCGGTTGCCACCAAGGTGGGAGCAAACCGACTAAGTCTGGAAAACTCGGTCGCATATCCGTCGACCGTCCTGCCTCCTTGCTTCAGATTGGTGAACCTGGTCCGCAGATCATACCGAGCTACGGCATCGAAATACTTGGTCTGGAATCTCTCTCTGAACACCGCCCAAGCAATAGGTGCTGCTAATCCAACGGCCTGAGCTGCCCACCAGCTGCGGGCAAGATCTAACAACTGCAGGCGCACAACGGCCACCTTCTCGTTCTCTGGAGTCTTGGCTGCGTCGAGAATCACTTCAGTATCCTGAAGCCATGCATCTGCCGCAATAGCATCTTCACTACCGTCGAAGAATGGAGGGTTCAAGCGCTTGAAGCTGTTGGCCGCGCTGTTACCCTGATGACCTCCTCTGGTCAAAACATCCGTCACTGCCTGTTGCAAGGCATCTCTACGACGATCTTGGGAAGCTATCAAGGTCCTGACGAGTCCTACTAATGTGCCATCATCAGGTTCGGCAGGCTGAACTAGCTGAACTGGGGGCTCTTCTCCAATAGGCTCGACTCTGGAGGCTACTCCGGAGTGCTGGACTTGATCTCCGGGCTGCTGTTGGTCCGCGGGAGGTGCTCCGCCTTGCTGGTCGGTAGGACCACGAACAATGCCGCTGAAGAAGACGACATAAGGAACAATAAGGAAGGACCAGGACAGATCAACGATACAAGCATATGATCAGGACAAGAATCCAGGGATTCAGAAGATACGAGCAGAGATCAAGGACGAATACTGATTGAGACATCTATTCGGTAAACCCTCACATATCTTGATTTACAAGACCTGCATGGGCCACCACTTAAACCATGTCACGCCCCAGAACCAGAATACTGGAGAACGGGGGCAGACATAGCCAGCTACGTATATTGAAATGGATTCCATCTCGCTATACGGTCACGGTGGCTGTCTAGATACATGAGGGTTTACTACAAGCCAACAGTCTCCTATGGTCATGAACAAGCCTAGTGTCTCAATCACAAGCAAGTAAGTAAATGTTACAAGATGTATGATCATTAAATATACAATAATAAGGCATCCCAAATATTACATATTCAGCTGATCATGAGGCTAGTCGTTACAAAATGTGAGGACTAGCAAGAGTTTAGTCATACATGATCAACCCTAGGATCTGTCAATCATGTTACAGCCCGTAGGCAGACAGTAAGTAAAGTGCAATCGAGCTAAACAGGTGCTCGTCGGCTAAACGCCTCAAAAGAATATTTTTACAATAAAGTGGGAGATCAAAAATAAACCCACTCATTGCCAGGGTTCCGTCTAGTGGCCACCATCTGGCTGAAAGGTCGGTAGATCCTCTGGAGCTGCTCCGAAATCTGGCCATACAAAACCAGCTGGGTCAGATCCCAGAAAGAGCAAGTGCCACAAAGGAAGCTTCACTTAGGAACTAAAACCAGCAATCAGCACAAGATATAAATAAAAGTAAGAACTGGAAATTAAGGAAATACATCAGGATGATATACGACGAGATAACCATGGAACTATTCAGATAACCAGGTTACAACCCGTAAACCAAACAAGGACCGGGGTTGTAACCTTTCGTCTAAACAGAACTTGGAATTCTCACCATTTATCGGTAAAATAAATACAGGCATTCAGGTCATATAGCAATCTGGAGCAGGATCAGGACAAGACTAGACTGGTTAAACTCTATCCAATCATTCACGGCCAAACAAGAATTACGGCTTGATACTTTAACTAACTAGGGTTATCACAGGCCTAATTACTAGCAAAATGCAGTGAGATTATTCCACAGCCACAAGCCCTGCAGACCATCCAGGTTACCCAGGTCGAAATTAGGGGTTGAATTCAGGTGGGTACACCGTCCAGGAAATGCATGTACCCTTAAGTAGCTTGAAAGGTGCAACACATGACAGTGTGCTGGAAATGTACCCTACTCGACGGTAGGCTACAGATCCCAGGCGCGCCCAGGTAACAGGATTGCCTGTAGCTGGGAAATCTCTTCATGACTAATGTGTTAATCTAGTTATTAACCTTAGTCCATTTCAATAGGTACTCCTGACCGTGGTACTCAGGAGCTCCCTCCCTAGACATGATGCAAGACAGGACTGGTTTATTTGTACAAGCACAATCGCCCACGGTGTCCATGTTATTATACAGGTCATGTCATGTCAGGTAGCCGTCGTAACAGCTTATCAGATATATCATGTCAGGTTTATCATGTCAAGTGTTCTTGTCAGGAATGCGCCACGACGGGCCACTATCAGGTCATGTCAGGTTTTCTTGTCAAGAGTGCACCATTACGGGTCACTATCGTGTCATGCTCAGGTATCATTTCCAAACATATAAACAAATCCATGATTATCAAGTTCATGACAAAAGGCATAAGGATATAAAATGGACGTAAAATATCTAATAAAATATCAATATTCAGGACTATAGAAGAGCCATGCGGCTAAGTCATATACGGTCAGGAAAGGGTAGACTCATGCGGCCCAATTAGAAGAGCGCCTGCAGCCAGGGTCACTGGATCCCATGCGGCTAAGACAAGGGGGCGCATGCGGTCAGGAAGATAGAAAACTCATGCGGCTGGGGGAATGGGTCTCATGCGGCTAGCTGGCCAATCAGGTACATACGGCCGGGGGGGGGAAGTGTGGTTCCATACGGCTCGAGAAGAAGCAACCAATGCGGCTGCGGGGAGCAATACCTATGCAGCTGGGAGCAAGTGTGCATATGCGGCTCGCGAGTGTTGAGTTCATACGGCTCAGGGTGAAGTCCTCATGCGGCTGGGTCAAGCAAGTCTCATGCGGCCAGCAGGAATGGCGCATGCGGCTGCAGAGTTTAGAACTTATGCGGCTGGGAATTGAGTGAGTTATGCGGCTAAGTGAGTCCGACTCTCATGCGGCTCAAGAACTTCCAGTCATACGGCTGGATAGAACACTTGCCGCGTGAATATTCATGCGGTCAAGTCAAGCACTGTTCATCTTCTCCAAAATTTCAGAGAAGAAGAACACCATCAGAGCCAAGTCCTCAAGCTCCATAACTCCATCATCCGGAGCCTAAATCCGAACTTCCATAGGTCAAAATGGGGTAGAACAAAATTCTCTACAACATGGAACCATCAAAACTCGAAAATAACAAGATTTAGTAGATCAAAACCCAAGAAATCCGAAAATAATGCAAACTTAGATCTACAAGAATCTAGCCAAGAAAAATGGAAATGCCAAGAACTAAAGTGAGTTAAAATGCTGTAAGAAAGAGAATGAAGTAATAAAATCAGAGTTCCTCCATGAAGCAAGTTGTACTTGCCTAGACCTCTCTCTTCTCTCTCTGGTAGGTAAGGAAGTAAATGAGGAAGAAGAAGATGATAAATGAAGAGAGAGAATAAAGAGGGCTAATAAATACAATGGTGGTGGTAGGTAGGGGTTCACATTGGTTCATATTGAACCAAAGAAAACTGAGCCAAGCCGAACCAAGCCAACCCGGGCCAAGAATAAACCAAGCCAAGCCATGAAGAAAACTAAACAAGAAATCATGCAATACAGAATAAAATACGTACACGTATTCCAGAAATACGTAATACGAACACAGGCATTACAGTTCGGACGCTTTGACGCATGATTGTTGCCTCCCATATAGCCAGGACGTTTGTGATTGGAGTGGCGCACAACGTCGTCAGCACCGGAAGGATGCAGGCTCTAAAGGCGGGGAGCGTGATTCAGAGCCTCGTCCACGGTCTTGTACTCTGGGACCCCGACATGCGCACCGATAGAGCGTCGTAGACCCACTTCAAACTGTCGCACACGACACTCCTCTGTAGGCAAAAACTCACAGGAAAATTTGGACAACTTGTTGAATTCTGTAGCGTACTGTTCTACTGTCCGGTTCCCCTGCCTCAACTGCAAGAATTCATTCTCCTTCACCTGACAAACGGCTGACAAAAGGTACTCGACTTCAAAAGCTTTGCGGAATATGGCCCAAGAGATCGGCGCTGATTTGTTGTCGCGTCGGATCGCTCGCTTATGCACGGCCCACCAGTCGTGCGCGTTCAACCGTAGCTGAAGTTGTGCGCAGGCGACTTACTTTGATTCTTCAATGCCGAGAAGCTCGAAGTGATCTTCAAGCTCTTTCAACCAGTCGATTGCCATGGAAGGGCCTTCGGTACCGCTGAAGGAAGTACGGCACACCTTCTTGAATTCTGACACTTCAAAGTTATACTTTTTCGGTGCCGCTGGTTGACACTCGGGCTCCTCCGTGTCGACTTCAATGGGTTGGATTGTCGGCACGGTGGCAGTAGGTGCTATGACGGTAGGCGCAGTCGCAGAATTTTTGTTGGCCGCCATTGTTTGGACGATCTGCTGCAAGGTATCCAGCTGGTTTTGTTAAAGTTTCGCATGTGCATCAAAGTAAGCTTCGAACTGGGCCTGTCGTTCCTCTGTCTGTTGATGTCAGTTCTCGGACTGGTTCCGTTGTGCCTCCATCATGCGCAGCATCCTTTCGATGGTATCGTTAGAAGGTCCGGCCCGCGAACGACGCGAACTACTAGTGCCGCTAGAAGCGCTCTGCTCTCGCTCAACCATGGGTTTCGTCATTTCTGCGATACGAAGGCAAACGCATTAGTCAGAAATTATTACGGACTCATTGTAAGGAACAACTTATCTCATCGATGCGACGTCAAAGAATGTAAAGCCGTGCTCTGATACCATTATGTCACGTCCCGATTCCGTAGAATCGATAGTCGTCTCCCGGGCGTGATGCCGTGCGAACCTAAGTTGCGATCGCACAAGGTGTAGTCATAAGGTCATCTGAAACACAACATCAAGTTAGAGTACGCAGAGAAATTGATTGACATATTTGAAATAGAAGTATACTTTTCGTTGATATTAACATTTCATTTACATTGACTCCATTACAATCATTGCCGCGCGGGCTACAAGATGACTCGACTTACAAAACGGACGCCGATGAGATAGTCGTTCCATACATTACATCCCTTTTTACAAGCAAAAATCATTACACATTCTACCTGGAATCGAAGGAAGTCAAGTCGTCATTTGTCTTCTTTGTACTGAGTGCGGAGTCTTCAAAAGGATTTCAGAACCCGTCTTTACACGGACGAGGCTTCAAAAGTGTCCATGCCGCCTTGAGATTTAAGCGGCACGCCCTTCGTGGTTCGGGGTACCTGCGTGGAGAGCGAGGATCAGTACATTACACTTTGTACTGGTGCGTGGCTATTTAAGTTCCAAGCTCTCATTTGGTTGAAGAGTTTATATGACTTAACGTATGAATGTTTCTAACCATCATAATGAATTTCAACAAGCATATGACAAGCAATGAAGTTTACGTTGAAACTTACTCGCGGCGGAGCGCGCCGCGCCTTATGAAACTTACCATGTTCTTCCCTGTCAATTGTTAACATTTTTCATACCAAGTGCAACATTACGTGTGATTGATCACTGGCATCACAAGCCATCCTGGACTTATAGCTTTGTCAATCGGGGTCCTTTCAATGCAAGTAGCTAGCTCCGTTGCAAGTCTCCGCTTAACCTGTGCTGAAACCTTATGCACGACTATACCATGTTTCCTCCTAGGCCGAAACGGTCCCGTGGTCCCGGGTTGCCGCTCGAGGAAACTATCGCCTTGTCGACAAGTTGTCCATAACCGTGCGAAAATATATTTTCCTTTTTAGTTATTAAGACATAGCCTACATTCTCTTTGAAACCTCAATCCTTTTTCCGTGTTCGTGCCCTTGCATTTATCCTTTCATTCGCACAACATTATCTTTTTACCTAGGAAGGGGGTCGAGAAGAGAAGGGTCAGCCACTCATCTTGAGTTTCTTCAAGGCGAGAGAACTTGTTGGTCGCGCTAGACGTCGCCTACGCGATTACCTAAAATCGCACAAGCAACCGATTAGAACACTACATTATTTAAGAAGTTCGATAGGAAATGCGAGTTCGAAATACAAGCCATGAAAACCATCGAAAACATTCACGAAAACGCATTCAGAAAACAAAGCCAAAACCAACGCAAGCGGCGTGAAAAGCAGAGCAACGAGAGGTCTCTCCCGACTCAGCCGCAGAGTCAATCCTTGAGGCGCAACCCGCTGAATATGGGACTTGGTTCCGAAGAAGACATTCCATAACGAGGAATGGATCTTAATTCAACCGTTCCCGTTCGATCGACTCGATCGATCTCGACCTATCGATCCCGACTGAATCGATAGCGAAAGTTTTCCTTTCTCGCGCACCCCGTGGACGGAGTACGGGGCACGATGTAGGGACGGGGCACTACAACCGGGACCGTTCGACCGCGGAGGGAATTAAGGGATATTGATGGTGCACTTCATTCAGTCGGGTTGCGCCCTCCTATTGATGTTATAAGCCACAATACTAGTAAGTTTGGGATCCTTTGAGTAGTGGACTAGCAACACGTGCCAAAGCGATCGTCGGCTTACAAGTTAAGATACCAGTCCATTAGGACGCGGAACGTCGTGGCCTTCATATAAATAGGAGCGGTAGGCTAAGACTAGCATTGGGTGCAGGCGCAAAGCCTGCCACCCTTATGCTTATGTTTAGTATGATTGGTTGGCAGCGTGAATTGTATGATTGGTTATGCAAATTTTTTATGATTGCATAACGAGACGGAGATGGGCACGATCACTAAGTTTATGCTCATATTATGTCTAACTGTATCTGTTGCAGGGGCATGGTGTGGGACACATTTATGATTCATTTGCTATCGATAACTGCTTGAATATTGCCATGAAACTGATCCTAAGGCTAAATAGAAAGATCACCAAATAAAAATGCATGCTTCACTAAATTTACTTAGTGTTGGATTAGTCGAGTGGGTCTTGATCAGTGCAGCGAGAACGAAAGCACTAATCCCCCACTAGTTTGCTCGCAGGTTTAGGATAAGTTCGGCTCGGGACGGGACTTGGCTTGGACGCGCCGAGGCATGGAGTCCTTAGCCTTTCGAGGCATGCTACCGCATTAGCGTTTGGACTTGCAACATGGAGATGTTCGGCCGAAGACTACTTGTCGGATATAAAGAGACATAATGTATGGAACAATGTTATCCTTTGTGAGCTAGAGATATTATGAGCGTTATAGCCAGTTGGCATATTCAGTTGGGCTATTCAAAGCCTTTGTAATCTTCAATTTATTTTAATAAAAGAGATTCTTAATGTATACTATGTTTCCTTCCGATGCTTATGCTATCAATTTGAGATAAACTTATGAGAAACTGTTATCTTGTCTTGCACGAGTACAACTCCAGGCTCGTGCGGCATCACGCCCCAGCGAGGACGATAATTCGGGTGAAATCTAGCGAGGATGAGCGATTTTCCAAGTCGGGACGTGACAAGTAGAGGGGTGGTCGCTGAATGGGGAGGGGGGATGGCCGCCGGGGCAAAGGAGGGGTGGGGGAAGTAGCAGCCAGGGGGGAGGGTAGTTTAGAAATAAAAAAATGGGTATAAAGTTATAAATATAAGTTGAGATAGGGTATTAAGTTAGTACGTATAAAAGTTGAGGATATTAAGTTGAAAAACAGTGATAGTTGAGAGTATCAAGTTAAAATTTAGCATATATTATTCATAAGAGTTAATTACTCAAGTGGTATTTGGAGAATGTAGTGGTTGTCTTTTTGGTGATCGAGTTTTTTTTTTCTGTTAATTGATACTTAACCTTTGTATTTTAGTTTAAAGAGTGACTGAACTAGATTCCGTTGATATTTTTTGATAAAAAATCGATAAAAATAGACATGATGGTCATGTCTTATTTTTTATAGTTATTTTGTCATATTTTTATTTTTCGACTAAAATTATTGGTGTTCGAAGAAATTGTACATAAACATAGCTTGTGTCGAGTACAAAAAACAATAATTAATTATATCCGATGTATCGGCTAGTCATGAAAAAAATAATCCTAAAAATATGCCACGTGGCCATCATATGTCAATTTTTAACGATTTTTATTTAAAATACCAACGGAACCTAATTCAGACACCATTTAAACAAAAATGTAAAACCTAGATACCAAATTAACCAAAATAAAATTTCGATTACCAAAATTAGGACCATGACATTTCTGAGACACAATTTGGACAGTTAACTATCCATAATATGCAACCAGGCAACAACAAAAAGTCTCACATTAATTTGAATTCTTCACTAATTTGTACATAAATTTCTTACCAACTACTATATATATATATCCTCTAAGCTCTCCAAAGAAGAAAAGAAAAAAATAAATAAATAAAAGGAAAAAAAATCCTCTACGAACTGCTATCAGAGCTGTTGTAGAGCTTAATCCTCCTGCTGACCTCCTTCTCCAGCTCTTCCAAGCCACCCACTTCCTCCAGTTCCTGCCAGTTCCATCCAAAAATAAATAAATTTATTGCCTACTTCGGAAAGAATAAAATTTGTTAGTTTCCGCGTATGTTGTTTTCTGCGGAGAGGAAGTCGACAAAAATAACACCATACCGACCTTAGGTCCCAAAAACAGTCCATAGGGCACCCCTTGGAACTTCTCTGAGTGATGGATCTGCAATCGACCACGACCCAATGTTAACGACCACACACACGAACACAATCCAACAATCAGGTCCTGTCTGATATTCTAAAGACCCTATACAAATGAGTCCATTTTTGTTCCCCTACGAAAAACTAGTTAAAATATTCATCATTCCACTCACTCTAGAGTTATCTGATATTTTCATCAAATCTAAAATAATTTTAAAAGAGTGGTTTGATGAATAATCATATTAGTTTTAGTCACTAATTTTATATGTGACAACCCTGAAATGGTAAACTTCCTCCACAAAACTCTTATACAAATACTAAAAATAATATTTTTAACCATTTTAAAAATATATTATTATTATGATATTCTTAAGGTTAAAATTCGGAATATCAAAATCTAAAAATAAAAAATTCATATTAAGTTTTATATTCGAAAGTGAGGCCTAAATCAAAAAAATTGAAGATTTTAAGTTAGTAATAGTATATAGGAAAGTTTTGCTTTCGTCTCACTTATTAATATAAATTTGTATTTATATCCCACCTTTTGTATCTTTTAGGTCTTATATTTCAATTTTTGGTCACAAAAATATTCGTTTGTCACAAAAAATAGTTTTTAACAAAAAATATAATACAAGTATAATAAACAAAAAATGTAATACAAGTATAAATTCTTAATATTAATAAGTGGGATAAAAGTAAAAAAAAAAAATGTAATATATACCAAGGTTAAACTTTTGGATCTTTCCATATTTTGGGTCCAACCAGAAACGGAACTGCCAACAGCTAAATCTCACCTGGTGGGCCGCAGCGACCCGGCGGAAGTAGGGGACGTTGGCGATGGGCCCCACCGGGAATCTGCGGTGGACGAGGCCGTCGTGGACGAACATGTAGGCCATCCCGAACAGCGTTATCCCGAGGCCCTGTGGAGTCGCAACACGTGGACATCAGCCAATCTAAACCGGATGTGTCGAACCATAGGTGAAAGAAAAAGAGAGAGAGCAGGACTCACGGCTCCGAAGCAGAGGCCGGGGAGGAGGCCCCGGTGGAAGAAGCCGAAGGAGAGGAGGGCGATGGCGGGGACGGCGTTGGTGATGGCGAAGACGTCGTTGAGCTCGAAGGGGCCCTCCCTCGGCCGGTGGTGCGACTCGTGCATGTGCCACAGGGAGGCGTGCCAGAGGGCGCGGTGGGCCCACCGGGCCCAGAACTCCATCCCCACGGCGGCGCCCACCGAGAGGGCGAAAGTGCCGATCATCTCGGTCACCGGAACATCTCCGCCCTGTATTATTGAGTTCCGAAATTTAATTATTGTAAGGACGGTTTCGGTATCAAACTGCCGGAGAGGGGTACGTGTGTGTAAAAATTGGGAACAGTTGAACAAAATGGCATCCAACTCAGCGTGTACAAACATCATAATAAAAAGTTATTGTTATAAAATTAAAATGAAATAAAATAAAATGTTTTTAAGTAATATTAGCACAAAAGTCTCACCTCCATCTGCCAAGCGAAGCGGTAGTAGACGGAGGCGACGGCCATGGAGGTGATGCCGAGGCTCGACATGACCGCGGCGATGAGGTAGGTCCGCCGCTCCGACCGCTTCCGGGCGGTCCGCTCCGCTGCCCGAGCCAGCGACTTCCTCCTCTCCTCCTCCCGGCCCGTCTCCTCGTCGCTGCCCGCCGCCTCGTCGAGCACGAAGAACACCGCCGCGGAGCGCCTCCGCCTCCACTGGTGGACCCTGGGGAACGCCACGCTGCAGCGACGGACCGGGAGGGCGGAGAAGGCGAGGATGCAGCCGCCGGTGGACGGGCGGCGGGTGGAAGTGGAGAGGAAGGGGCCGACGCCGAAGGAGACGGCGGCAGCGGCGGAGCTTCCGGCCGCCATGGCTGCGGATTAGGAATCGATCGCTGAGTGCTTCAGACGGAAGGAAAAAAGGGGGAAATGGTGGTCGTTGTTTCTGCGTTTGGGCAAGTGCGAGAGGCGTGAAGCGGCTTCTTAAAAATGGTACAGATTGGAAAACGGTGCTGTGTTAGGGAAGAATTACGGACTTGCCACTGGGATTTTTATAGAAAGGAAAAATGTATCCTTTTGTTGTCTGTGATTGTTGATTGGGTTCTTTAGCGTCTATTTTAATTTTCTATTTAATGCTTATGTCTGAGACCGAGAGATGGCTGTAAGAATATGATGTCCAGCTATAATAACGGTTTTCACTTAATATTTTTTTTTTATCCTTTCTTGTATGGATATATTTGTTTTTAAATAAGCTTCCATCCTCTCATCTTGCCAATTTAATATATATATATATATATATATATATATATATATATATATATATAAATAAGATTTACTCTTTTCGTGGAAAAAGAAAAACTCAATTGATTTTTTGATAGATTAAATCCTAACATTTTATTACTTTGATCAAAACGCCCCCCTCAATCCACTCAGACAGTGGTTAAAATTAAAAAAAAATTGTTGAGGAAGAAGATGGATTATACTTAAAAATATGTTTGACATGTTCTTGTTAAAACAAGAGATAACATTGCTAATTTTAAAATAATAAAAAAATTGAGTAGCACCTCATTTTTTTTTACCTTCATTCAAAGTACACCCCCATGGAATTACCATAATATAAAAATCCATCATTTTTTATGTGAATCGTCAATGACTAATATTTAAATCATTTAACACTCCATTTGACCAAAATACATTCCTTGTCTTCATTCCCACGCCTCCATCCCCTTGCCCCCACGCACCCTGCTCTGTTGTCGCTGCTGCTAACTGTTGTTGATGCTGCCGCTGTGCACCCTCCTGCGGCTGCTGTCGCAGGAGAAATTGGGGGGGAGGGAGGGTTCTGCCGAAGAGAGAGAGAGAGAGAGAGACCCAGAGGGGGTAGTCGGAGGCGTACGACAAGGAGGGTGCAGCGGGGTGCGAAAAAGAAGACGAGGGCCGGACTATTTTGATCATAAATTGCTTGTTAAATTATTTGACTGTTAGTCGTTGATGATTTTCGTCAAAATTAAAAGATTTTTACATTGTGAAAATTTGATGGAATGTACATTTAATTATAGTAAAAAGGGGTGCTACCCAAAATTTCTCATTAGGAATCACATTATGTTGCAAAGATTATGAGATGGGAGAAGGGGAGGAAATTAGTTTTTTCTAAATAGGGATCACAATATGGTATTGTTTAAAAGGTTTGATGTGAGCTTGGTGATAAGGATTTCTTTGTTATTTTATGTTGAAGGCTAAGTTTGCAGGTCAATGCTAGTTGGATTATAAATCTTTTAGCAACACCTGGAAATGAGATGGTTAACTCAAATCACATGGGTTTAGATCCACCCCACCACATTTTCTGTTAGGCTAAGCATTTAAGTTCCTATTTGACAAATTAAACCCACTGACAAATATGCAGTCCTTTTGCAGCTGCCTGTCAAACGTTTGAAAAATTCCGTTTAATCCACACACTTCGGATGGATGTGATGTGCAGAGCCATATCACCGACTTAAAGGCTAGTTTGCTTTAAATCGAAACAAAACTAAAAGGGAAGGTAATTACTAGCGGCATTACAAAATTTTAATTGTTGACATTATAATTTTTACTGTTCTTAAATTACTAAAATTTTGACAATTTTAAATATGTACTAGGAAATTAAAATTTTAACAGTCCTTAAACAAAAAAATAAAAAATAAATAAAGGACTGTTAAAGTCTCCTGTACTTCTAAATTTATGGTAACCACTAACCATGAATACAATTTTATTTCCTACAAAATAGCTAAAATTTTGATAATTCAAGATATAATAAGGACTGTCATTTTTTTTGGCAGTCCTATGCGTATTCAAAACTGTCACAGTTATGATACTCTATATCAAAAAAATTAGTGTGCCTAGTAATTCTCAAAAGAAAGCAGATTATGAACAAGGAATGTCAAGCGGTGCCTGCCTCCCTGAGCATTTTATCAGTTCAGTCGCATAGGTCTCATGAATTGGAAAGAAATTTGATACATTTTATTTATATTAAAAAAAAATTATTTTAAAAAAATTATTTTGATTTTTAGGGTTTACTAGCACAATTTTAGCATGATTGGCTATATATTTTTATATAATTTCTTTAGTTAAATTATGAATTTAGTGGAGATGGACCCAAGCTAAACCAAGGCTTCACTTTGAGTTTCTGGTTTCATTCTATCTAGTTGTCTTCTTCTTTTATTCCAACTTATTTTATATTTTCTATGAGTAGTTTAAAATTTGAAGTTAATGGTTGCGAAATTTAATTTAGAGATTTTGACTTCAATTCACATTTATCATATTATGTCTATTTTTATTTTATTTTTTAATTTACATCTTCCACTATATAATAAGGCTTCAAAATGGCTCAAAAGTGAGCCGTCTAAGCTGTACGTATACCATGATTCATTTTATTTAAAAAAAAATTAAATTATGTAAAAAATTGTTGAAAAAAGTTTAAATTTGTTATATATATTCAACATGAAAAATCGAACTTAACCAAACAAGAAGAAGAGCTCGGATCTTAACCACATGAATTAGAAGAAATATTTAACTATAATTGGATGATATTTTAATTATATGTTATTATTACATTTACTATTTGTGTATAATGCTCTCTTTATTTTTCATAATATTTGTTTTAAAACAATTATAAATTCTACATAAAGTTTACTTAAGATAATTCCAAACCGAGTTTCTCGAATCGGCCACTAAAAACTTAAATAGGTCTGCCTAGAAAATAAATTGCAAGTAAATACGGTTATTTCGTGGAATTGAACCAATGAAGTCAAAAAAGTCTACAACCTTGAAATACATACTTCAATATCTGTACAATTCGTTGCGGTAAACTTTTAAATTTCCGAATCATAAACTTTTATAAAAATGTGTGTTTAGGCTTCAACTCATCACTCAATTATGGTCATGTCCTTGTTACTTTGTGATAATTAGCGAGTGTTTTAAAAATTGGACCGACCGGTCGGCTCAGTCGGTTGATCCGTGAACCAATAATTTTTTTCCCACTATTTTTTTAATATTTTTTTGTGAAAAAGTATCTATAAGGTAATGATGGCCTTGTTTTGTTCGCGGAAACGAAACAAAATCAATATTTTGTTCTTTATCAGTTCTTCTAAAATTGTAATTTTTATAAAATTTTTTTTGGTGTTTGGTAATTCCTATAACGGAATAGTGAATCCTTGATTAGATGGAAGAAACTATTTGTTTTCTTTATTTTCTTTTCCTATATATGAAAATTATTTTTCTTTTCTCATACTTGTTTTGGCATCCAATTTTAGAAAATAAATAAAAAACTTTCCCAACTATAATTTCGTCAATCAAATAAGACTTTTGATTGATCCAGTAATTGAGCTACTCGTTGAACTGATGGATTTGGATATGGAAAGTATAACCAAATCCAAAATTTGGATTTTATGATTTTACGGATTTGGAGCCAAATCAATGGAATCCTATATTTGGTTGGAGATGGATTTAGAAATGGAAAGTATGACCAAATCCAAAATTTTGATTTGGAAGAAAAATGTTAGATTTGGGAGAAAAAAATTAGTTTTTTTTAATCATTTCGTTAAAATATTTAATTTATAGTTTATTCAAAATTAACTAATAGTTAATTAAAAATTAGTCATTACTATTATTTAAAAAAATATTTTTAATAAATAAAAATTAGTTATTGTTTTTAATAAAAAAATTATCTAATAGTTAGTTATCATAATTATAATCTAAATTAATAATTTTATTATTTAATAATTTATAATAATCTTAATTAATAATTTCATTAATCATAATTATAATAAATTTATTAGTTAAAACTATAATCTTAATTAATAATTTATTAATTAACATCCAATTATAATCATAATTAATAATTTATTAGTCTTATTATAATATTAATTAATAATTCGTTAATTACTATTTTATTATATCTTAAATAATAATATTTTAATCATATTTAATAATTTATAATTTAATAATTAATATATTATAATAGTTTAATTGATAATTTATTAATCATCATTATATTAATTTATAATTACTATTTTAAAAATATTTAATTTATAGTTAATTAAAAATTAGCTAACAGTTAATTAAAAATTAGTCATTATTATTTTTTTTTAAAATTTATAACTAAAAATTAGTTATTATTTTAGTAAAAATAACTAATAGTTAGTTATCATAAATTATCATCGGTATTAATAATTTACTTTTTAATAATTTAACAATTAATATATTATTGAAAGTTTAATTAATAATTTATTAATCGTCATTATAATCATCATTATATCTTAATTAATAATTTATTAGTCATATCTATTATCTTAATTATAATAATAATTTAATTATTAATCATAACTATAATTATAATTATAATAGCAAATTAATCATTTATTTATTTATTATTTTTATTAATTATAATAATAATTTAATTATTAATCATAACTATAATTATAATTATAGTAGCTAATTAATAATTTATTAATCATCATTATATCTTAATTAATAATTTATTTATTTATTTATTATTTTATTAATTATATTAATAATTTAATTATTAATCATAACTATACTTATAATTATAATAGCTAATTAATAATTTATCAAATCCTATGTTTGGTTGTAGTTGGATTTGAATTTGTATTTGGATTTAGATTTAAAAATTTATAATTTAAATTTAGATTTAAATTTTGAATTTTTAAATCAAAGTTCAAATGTAAATCTATTTTACCAAACAGCCCCTAGGCCTCGTTTGGTCCGCGGAATGGAAGGGAAAGGAAATCAATTCCTTGTCATTTCCTTTCCTTTGGAAAACTTTAATTCCTATTGATTTTCCTTTCCGATGTTTGGCAATGCCAAGAAATTTGGAAAGGAAAGTGAATACTTCAATGTGAGAAAGTGATTCCTTCCTTGGATGGATGAAATCACTTTCCCCCATAATTTTCCTTCCATTGGGAATTACTTTCCTTTCCTCCTCAATTCCTTGGACACCCAAACATAAAAAAGTAATCAGTTTCTTTTTTCAACCGGGAGATTCCGCGAACCAAACGATAGTGTCTTTGTCCAGCTCCATCTCGTTTTTCAAAACACTGGCGTGTACTATTGCTAGAGAAGGCCAATATGGTAGTTCTTGTTCCACACAAGGGTAGTCACTAATTGAGCACCCCATGGCCATATCCTCTCACAAGGGAAGGCAGGGATGCACTCAGGAGGTCAGTTATTCGGTGGACCGACGTTGACTGGTGATTCAATTTCATCAGAAAGAATAATGATGCATACGTCCGAGGAGTGGATCGGGGGGACGTGTCCATCCATCCGACTTGTTTGCTTGCACCCTTTTCTTTCTACGCGGTGGGAGAGCGACACACGTCGAGCACTCCTCTCCTCTCCTCTGCCGACCCACCCACACCCAGCAACGAGTTGCACACTTTCTTTCTTCCTTCCACCGCCAACGAGCTTCTATCCAGGTCACACGCATGACCTAATAAAAGCAGCAATATTTTGAACCACGTCAATAAATCTATTAGATATGTGCACGTTATTTCATCTCGAATGAAGATTTGTACAGATACGATCGGTCTGTAAACGTGTCTTGACTCGATCATAGAATCAGAAAAATTATTTCGTTTTGTACGTGCGGTCGAGCGGGTACGACCAGTCCGTGGACGTCTCTTATCTCGTGTACGATCGAGAGGGTGTCAGTGTTGACAGAGGTACAATGACAATGATGAAATACAGTGATGATATACGGCCGTTCCACCCACAATCATATTTCAGAGGTCTGATAAACGTAGCATAATCTGTGTCCGTAAAAAAAATTTAAAAAAAATTCTATCCTATAAGCCACCTGGGGCAAAAGATATTATAAATTATAGTCTAACACCATCACCAACGACAAGCCTTCACTTTTTCTTTATTTGCCATCAATCGCAGCTCGTTGCTGCGGATTAATTGGTGCGGTCGGAGGTGGACGACGCGGTGTTGAGTAGGCCATGGCGCATGTGTGACGGGTCGTAGTTTACTTCCTTTTCAAGTCTACTAAAAATCGTGTTAGGTCTTAACACTAACCATGGGTCCATGACAATGACTAAGAGTGGCCCTTGATGTTTAATATTACATTAATTAAATTTTCCTATTTAAATTTTGTTTTCAAATTTTTTATATAATTGTTATAGCTTTTTATTTAAACAATATTATTTTTATACGCATGTTATGCCATTAAATTTATTTATATTGTTGTAACATTGGAAATCAAATTGTTAACAAATAATCTATAGTGTTTAAACGCACGAGTCACGTTCACGATTTCTTGTTTTAATGCAATATGATCGGTATAAAATAAATCTTCTGATATTTTTTTATAAACTATATAAGAATTTTTTTAGAATATACTAAAATACTTTAATATATTTTAATTAATATTTGTTAGAGATAGTATTTGGTTAAATAATACCATATAGTTTGTTTAGATATGATATAAATATATTTTAATTAAAATTTGTTATAAATATATTTTAAAGACTTTTGGTATACTAAGAAGTCGTGAGATAATAATAATAGGATTTTAGGTTTTTTTCTTCTTAATTACGTAATGATATACGAAGTCATTTTCAACCATCTATGTAATAATAGAAATAAGTTAAATTTGAAACATTCATAATATATCAATTTATTTACATACACTTTGCACTTTACTGTATTTTGGTTCTTTTTAAATAGACGAGGACAAAACATATACTTTACACTTGACCAGATTTGTGTTGATACTATTTATAAAACTACCAAATGGTGCCGAACTGGGCCTCGTATAATAATGGTCGTGTGATAAAACCACATGTATTGTTGGGGCTTTCTATTTGGCTTTGTGAACTTTAGTCTGACATTAAAAATTTGTATCTAAATAATAGTTATACTTGAATGGCATATATACATGAGGTAGGGTAGTCCATATGGAAAAAAATTTCTAGAGGATTTAGTTTAAAATTCATCAAATATTTATTGTTTTGGATACTCATTTTGGGAATCCTTATGAGCTATGTTCGGAGCTTAGAGATCAGACTCAGATTAAAAAAAAGAGCATAAATGGAAAATAATTTCCGATTAAAAGAAACTTTGGGAATTCTTAGGAGCCCCATGGCTTAACTGACTGAGACCCGGATAAAAAATGAGCAACAAAGAAAAAATAATTTCCAAAAGAAATAAAAACATGAGAAAAATGGTTCTTCCACCCTCCCAGCGATTCACTTTCCCTCCCGATTTCTATGGCATTTTCAAAATACCAATTTTTTTTATGAAAATTATAATTTTTTAAAGAACATGAAAGAGCAAAGAGTTTATTTCATTTTCTTTCATATTTTACGAACCAAACGATGCCTAAGACCACATTTGGTTCACAAAATCAGTACATTGAATAAGAAAATTCATTTCTTTCATGTGTTTGGTTACTATAATAATTAGCAAGTAAGTGAAATAATTTTTAAAGGAAAGTAAAATGTGAGGAAAATTATTATTCCATCCACTCAAATATTCACTTTTTCACTCCAAAATTTTGTACTCTCTCCCAGTTTCTTGGCTTTTACAAATATCAAAACAATATTAATAATAGAATTTATAATTTTCTAAAAATGAATTTATTTTCTTTACTTCTCGCGCAAACCAAAGGATCCAATTAAAGAACTCCAAGAAACGGATGTAATTAGGATTTTGTTCGTTTCTAAAAATATTCGGTGCATTACTGCATATGCTGCAATCAACATAGATTGGGTCTCCCACTCCACTGCATGTGGCACACAACTGCCAATACAATGGCAGCAGGGTTAGAGCATCTCCAACCCTATTGTGAGTTTGAAAAAAATGGTTACCACATAGGAATGACAACCATTTTTTTTCCAATATGAAATAAAATGTGATTTTCGTCTGGGTCCCATTCCCTAACCCACCTCTCATCTGCTTCGTCTCTGCAGCAATCAAGAGAATTGTCAATTTCTTTGGAACCTTCGTGGCCATGACGGAGGAAACCCGCAACTTATCCAAAGCCAATTACGCCAAAGTGTGCATGGAGCTGGACCTTTCGAAGGAATTACCAAAATCCATCCAAATCCTCCTTGGGAACAAGTCCCATATTCAACAAATCATCTATGATAACGTTATCTACTTTAAACATTGCCACATGGGAGGCCATTCGTTTGAGTCCTGCTTTAGGGCGCACCCGACTTTGAAGAAGAAAACAAACCACAAAGACCCCAATGTACACACAACTGTTCAAAGCAATAAAGCTCCGCTCCTACCTCTCCCAAACTCCCACTTGCATTTTGTTAATAGTGCAGGGAGCTACAGGGGTCAAGATCGACCCCAGAAGAGCACCATCCCCCCTCTGAAGAGTGCCACTCCTACACTAAAACCACTTCCTTAAACCTCGCCAATAAATTTGATATCCTGGCTTCTGAGCAGGGCGCAGACGGCCAGGAGGCAGAAATCTCATAGGACACCTCGGGGACCGAAAACCTTGAAGCTGCGGAAGCCTCTTTGTCCCAAAGGGAGGTGTACAACACCCACAAATCGGATCCTCAACCGACTATAAGATACCCCGTAGACACTGCACAGCTGGAAGATAACCCCAAGGAGTCACACGCATCTGCAGCTACAACATCTAAAAGAAATGTGGCCAGCACACAGTACCGGAGCCCCGGGCGGTGGGGAGCAGCTCAGTCCAGGAGGAGAAATCTAAGGAGTCACCCGAAGCTGAGTGTGTACGCGAACATAACCGATATAGTATCACCTATGTTGTGATGGACTGTCAGACCAAAATGTTGGGGAGACAATCAGCGGAGCCGGGAGAGCCACAGGATGCAGCGATCAACCAGATCATAGCTTTCAAGACCAGAGGAAGGAAATTCTGTGATGAAACTATGTCGGACATGTCAGACTCCCCGAATTTGGATCCGCTGTCTGACCAGGAGGAAGATATTACGGTTGGATCTAGCACCCTGGATCGCATGGTAAAAGAGGAGATCGATTCGGCAAACCAACATATCGGGAAGACGATTAAGGCTGGCCGCATAGAGAAGGGCAACGCGACATCAAAGTATAAAGGGGGCAGACTCATAAAGTTGACCTGAAAATACCAACGCTACCTGCTCAGAGTAGCAAGAATAACAACAACTCCAAGACTAATCCGAAACCAATGCTTACCAGGCGCCAGAGGGACGCCTGCAACAATCTTTCTAATCTTAATGGTATTTAAAGCCCTCATCTGGAACGCGAGGGGCATCAGGAACCAACCTACCAGGACATACCTTAAATCTTTTAACAGGAAACACTGCCCAGACCTTTTGGCTATCCTAGAGCCTATGATTGATGGGGAGTATTCAGGACCTCGCCTATGAGGTCCACATGTCTTTCTTCTGTCACGGAGGGGAACATAACAAATTCATCTGGATTTTGTGGAACAACTCCATTGAGGTGACGGTCTCGGAGATTCACAAACAGTTTATCCACTGCAACATTTTGGATAATAAGTCGGGGCATAGCATGGCCCTCACGGTCGTGTATGCGAGTTGTTTGATGCGTACCAGAAGAGAGTTGTGGCAAGATCTGTCTACTACTCTCAATCAAATTGATCAACCGTGGGTCCTGGCTGGCGATTTCAATGTAGTCACCTCGATGGCTGAAAAATATGGGTCGGGTCACATTAATGCGGCTGCAGTGACGAACTTTAACAAATTTATATCAGATACAGGGCTGATTGACGCTGACTATCATGGTTCGATATACACTTGGTGTAACGGCCTCACAAAAAATCCCAACACCTGGGAACGCCTTGATCGGGTTCTCTACGACACCAATTTCCTCCTCAACAGACCGCCCATATCTGTAATGCATCTTCCGCGCCTGCATTCCGACCACTCCCCCCTGTAACGCCCCAGTCCCAAAATATTTAGGACTAAGTACGTAGTCATGCCAGCTGTATACATACGAAGCATACTCCAATATATGGAAACTTCGTATGTACACATAAGCTGTAAAATGCAGTAACCATGAAACTAATCTCATCCACAAATAAATATGTTATAAGATCAATTCATAAATGTCATTGCACAAAAAGTTGGACGGAGATAAATCCACTACCAACTAAAAAGAGAGATACATAGGAATGAAGGAAATTTGTTGACGATGCGAAGACGATCTCAGTGCAATCATCCTCAAAGAAAGAGTAGGTCATGGCCTTGGCTAGAGCACCTGCGAAACATCATAAAAGCACACACTTGGAGAGATCACCAGGTCCTCATAGGGACGTAACAAGATACATGAAGAACATGTCATTTATAACTGCAAACGTAAACACTATAAACTACAACACAACTGGGTCCCTAACCGTCTAAGTGATATGCACTTTGAGGACAACGTTCTACGCAGGGGCTGTAGGATCAGCAGAGTAAACAAAGAGTGGCAGTAAATAGTTCTCATCCGAGTCACTATCGGCCATGGGCAGTAAGTAGCGCTCATCTGAGTCGCTATCGGCCCGGGGCAGAAGGTAGCGCTCATAAGAGTCACTATCGGCCCACAAATGTGTGTAAAAAGTAAATGTAGCCCCTACGCTAGTAGCTGTCCTCTCCCTCCCCATGATACTATACATGCATCGTAACCACGCCGCACCAACACGTGTCACTTCCACAACACTGTTTTATACCTAATAACTGTCAAGTCTTCTAACATGCATCTATTGACAGTTATTCCTACGCATGCGCACGGGGGATCAACCAACACGCAAGTGACCTCTATATGATACTCACAACTCACACAAAACTCGTGATACAATCGTGACAAGTTTAATGAGATACACTAAGTTGACGGTAGTCCCTTAACTCTAAGTCCACATGCAAAAAGAGAATAATAAACGAGAAATGTAGATACAATAACTGAAATGAAATGCAACTAAATGTAAGCAGTAAAGATGGCAAGGTATCTTGCCTGATGTCCGAGTGAGATAAGATCATGTCCTGGCGACGAATCAACAACAGCGCACAAAGAGGAAGGTATAGGAACAACTTCGGATGCTGAAAATAGTCTATTATCTAATTATAATTAATACTGCACCTATTACATTTATTTAATAAATTCTGAAGTTAGGATATGATATATGTTTTCGTAGTATCTTTCCGAAAAACTAAACGGATCACATTTTCGTTTCCGAAATCTCCCGAAAACGCAAAAATACCGAAACACATTTTTTTTTGACACTAGATACTCAAACAGTTTTGCAAAAATTTACAGAACGAATTTTTTCTATTAAAATATGTTTTTGGAAACCTTGCCTCGATACGCTTCTTTTAAAAAAAAAGCCTGGAGGCGAAACGGAGTTCGGAGCTATGAGATATTATCCTTCCAAGTTGCTCTTGCTGCTAAAAAGCGGGACTGAATTCTAATGACGAATTTTAGAGTTTCTATTGTACTAAAAATAATTTCGAATTATGGCTGATAGAAGGGGGATGTATTGGTTTTATATAGTTATTTATTTCAGATTTATTTTCTAAATTAGATAGGATTTGATTTAAATTGATAGAAGTTACTTTGTTATGATATAATATAGATAGGGATGCTTTCCTATTAGACTTAGAATTATGATTATCTTAAAATATAGTTCATATTTATCTAAATTATCTATAACATTATTTAAAATTACAATAGATAATAAATAGAGTTAATATTTATTTAAATAACCTTTATCTAATCTCATTTATACAAGCTAAAATATTTAATACTAAATTGACATTTATTCTATATTATGTAAATAGTGTACAATATAAGTAACATGTAAAAAGTAATAAAAGTTATGAAATAAATCCTAAAATTTTGAGAAAAATTGTATAATATAGTTTAGATCCTTAATGTACTAGAAAAATAGCTTTAAATATTTTTAATACTAAATACACTAATGAGCACTATACTAAATATATGTAAAATAATACAAATTATAAAATAAGTCAATAAATAGTTATTTAAAAATCCAAAAATTTCACAAATATTTATTTTAAAAAACTAGGGGGTTTACAAAAGTCTTATCTAGATAAGGACTAAGAATAGTTTTAATTCTCCTTGGATTTTCTACTAGTTAATTCAAATTGATTTAAAAATAACTCAATCAAATATAATCCAATGTAGATAGATTTTATCTCTAATTTAAACTGTATTTAAATAACTTAATTTTTTTCCAACTTAAATCACCATAATTAATTACATATTAAATCAACCCATATTTAATATACTTTTTTCGAAATAATATATTAATGATAATAATTAATTTCGAAAATACAAATATATATACACTTGCATGCAAAAATAATACTTACATAAAACACATTTTTTTTCTAAATTACTAGTTATACTTGTACCATAAAATAAAATTGTCATTTTTAAATAAAAATAAAGTTTGACAATTCTCGGCACGACGCATTTACAACTTCAATCAATATAAAAATATTTATCGTGTATTATTTTAAAATATTTTCTACATATATATAATTAAAACGTTTTATAAAAATATGTACTTCGCACTTATTCGCACTTGACGAGAAATTTACGAAACGCAAACTCGTACGCGACGTATAAATACGAAGTACAAAAATTAATACCATATTTATTAAAAAAAATCGTAGTAGAAATTTAGGGGTTTTACACCCCCTCCTCATTACCCCTTCAGATTCCCTCTCTACCCCGGCGCCTTTTCGTTTCCAACGGATGTGGTGCAGCCACCCGACCTTCATGGATTTGGTGTTGAACAGCTGGAATAAAGACTGCCAGGGACCACCGCTTTATGTTGTTCATGCTAAACTCCAGAGACTCTGATCGGCCTTGCGGGACTGGAACTGGAATGTTTTTGGTGACCTCAGGAAACAAAAACGTGATCTTCAAAATGAGATTGAAAATTTAGAGGCCAGTCTTCAAGTTCAATGGTGTGACGCAGGTGGTGAGAAGCTCATACAAACAAAACGCAGACTGGATACAGTCTTGAGTCTGGAAGAGCAGTTACTTCAGGATCAGACCAAGATTAATTGGTCAATGAGGGGGACAAGAACTCCACTTTCTTTCATGGGATCATTAAAGAGCGGGCCAGCACGAACAGAGTTCGTCTTTATCATCAAGATGGTTCCATGGTGGAGAACCAGGTTATTATGGACCGGGCCATTCTCCATTTTTCTAAGTTTTTTGACCAAGTGCCTACTACGGACCCAGATAGTTTCATTGATTGCATCCCGAACCTCATCTCTGTGGAACAGAACCTGAACTTGTGCGCGATTCCGCTAGAAGCCGAAGTCGAGTCTGCGGTCACTTCGCTTAACCCCCAGGGAGCTCCCGGCCTAGACGACTTCACTGAAGTTTTTTTTACACTAAGTGTTGGAGCATCATTAAGCACGACCTGATGGCGGCTATCACGGATTTATTTTTTAGGAATCCAGCTCCCTAATGGGATCATCGCAGCCATCCTAGTCCTCATCCCGAAGATCTCCAAGCCTACGGAAATCCAGGATTTTAGACCTATTAACCTGAGCAACTTCTCCATAAAATTATCTCCAAGATTTTGGCTGACAGATTGGCTAGCGTCCTCCCATCCATAATCTCTCGGGAGCAGTCGGGTTTTGTCAGAGGTCGTAGCATTCATGAGAGTATCAACCTTACCCACGAAATCTTTGGGACCATCGATAACAATATTATCAGAGGAAATGTGGCTATTAAGCTGGATATATCGAAAGCCTACGACAGGGTGAACTAGAGGTTCCTGATTCGGGTCTTGCGCTAGTTTGGATCCAGCCATAAGTGGATCGACCTCATTTTCAGAAATATCTCTAATTGCTGGTACTCGATCTCCATCAATCGGAAGACGGGTGGTTTCTTTCGATCTTCTAGAGGTCTGAGAAAGGCGGATCATATTTCCCCCGCCTTGTTTATCATTGCACATGACGCCCTCAGCAGAAAAATCTCCAAGCTTTATCTCTACGGCCAGATAAAGCACTTCTCGGGCCGTAAAGATAGCCTTCCCATATCACACCTTTTATACGCAGATGACAGCCTTATATTCCTCAACGGTGGCACTGACAGCATGGACAACCTGCTGAAGACGTTACAGGAATATTTTGAAACTTCAGGACTGGTCATTAACATAGGAAAATTGGCTCTGATTCTCTCCCAAAAGGACCATATTTCTCTTCGAGCTGAGGAGATCGCTGCGAGCACAAGCTTCAAGATGACTCATCTACCTATAAAATATTTGTGGGTACCAGTATTCAAAGGTCGGGCGAAACCAGAGTACTTCTTCGAGCTGACTGAGAAATTTTAGAAAATAATTTCGGGATGGAGGGGAAGACTTCTATCCTTTGGTGGCAAAATTACCATGCTCAATAGCGTTCTGACTGCCCTACCCATCTACTCCCTGTCAGTGATAAAAGCCCCTAAGAAACTCCTCCATAAATTAGAGAAAATTATGGTTGCTTTTCTCTGGAACTCTAAAGAAAAACACCGTACTAGATGGATTGCTTGGAACAATGTGTCATTTAAGATCCCTCAATCAGGTGATGACAGCTCTTCATGTGAAAAGATGCTGGGCTCTAATCAAAGGTAAACAGTGTGGGCCCAACACATGCTTCGGAAGTACGAAGATCCTTCGACCCCAACTACTCCCCCCTACTCCCCATCACCGCTATGGCAATCGATGATGAAGATTTTTCATACTGTATCTAACAAGTGCCAGTGGGTCATGGGTCGTGGCAATATCCAGATTTGGGGCACGAATTGGTGTGGTACCACCTTCCCAAACTACCATAATTCATTTATTCTCCTACCATTCGACAAGCGGTGGCCTCCCCTTTGGTCCGCATCTCCCTGGATGATGAGGTCAACATCCGAAATATTCTCCCTACTGAAGCTATCGACATACTAGACAACATTACCCTTACTAATGAAAAGGATCAGGTCTGCTGGACCCTTCACCAACACGGGAACTTCACTACTAAATCATACTGGGATTATCATAGGAGGAGACATCCAACAGATAATTGGAGCAGATTCTGCTGGAAGAAATATATTCAGCCTCGCATTGGCGCCTTCCTCTGGCGTCTGCGTCGGAATGCTATTCCGGTGGAGGCTAGACTGTTAACCATGGGGATCAATCTCGCTTCTAGATGTGTATGCGGTGCTAACCCGGACACGAAAACCAACGACCACCTCTTCGTCTTGGGGGAGACGGCTAGTAACATTTGGCACCACTTCGCTGACACCTTCCACCTTTCCACATCCCACACCAACGTCGATCAACTTGCTCAGGTATGGCTTCAAAACTTTTCTCTCTCCTTCCCGATGGACATCAACAGGAACACTGTTTTCGCCTCATGCTTATGGAAAATTTGGAAGCAAAGGAACTCCATCCTCTTTGACGGTGGGGGCAGGAATTACCAGGAGATCATACGCCAGGTGACCGCACTTCTCCAACACACCTTGTCTGCACATAACCTGGGGACGAACATGTTGGGGAGTTACTGCAGGCAAGGTGGTGTTGCATGTACGGAGACGACTAGTCGTTGGGTGGCCCCGGGGGTAGGGTGGAAACTGAATATCGATGTGACATCAGGAGAAGCATCTGGCCTTGCGTGCGGTGGAATCGTCAGAGATAGTCATGGCAACTTGATCGTCGCCTTCTCCTTGTTTATTGTGGATGCTTCGAGCCCCCTGCCGGAACTTGATGCCATCCTCCTGGCGATGCAATGGTGTAAAATTCAGAATATTCGGATCGCTGAAATTAAAACATCGTCGGACCGAACTTCAAATATCATCGCCAAAAAGGCTGCTCCCCCATGAACCTTGACATACAAGACCCAAAAAATCCAATAAAATCCAATAACTCCTTAATCCCCGTATCAGATTTGTACATGCTGAGACTGGTGCGAATGGTGTGGCAAAAGCTCTGGTGGTACTGGCACATGATTCCAGACGGGATCAGATCTTCTCCCACACCTCCGAATTTTCGACTACGGCTGGCAACGCCCTTTGTAAGGACCTCATCGGTTCTGAGAAGGGTCATCTCTTCTTTCATTTTGTTCCTATATTTTGTTTACACCCGGTTCTTTCCGGGGTGGATAGTTTCATTTTGTTTTCCGTCTATGCTTTGACCTGACGCGTATACTTTTGTAGGTCGCTGGGCTACCTCCTGGTGCCGCCTTTGGGTTTCTTTTATATATCATTAAAATCGGCTGTTTTATGTTTAAAAAAAAATACGGAGTTGACATGGCAATGACATGGCAAAGACAATGTGGAGTTGGTTGTCTAGATTTAGACAATGCACTTCACAATGTCTTTATGTCCACATCATCATTTGTGAATTAAAAAGTTTATAAAAATAAGTAGAAGAGTAAAAGTTGTCTTGAAAGTTGTAAAAAAATTACTTTGTATTGTCTTCTCAATACTTTTGTATTGGAGATGACTTTTTAAACTCAGTGTCATTTGTGAATATAATCTTGCCACCTAAGATTCACAACACAAAATAAGACAATAGGGTTGGAGATGCTCTTAGTTTTGAGCCCGACGGAACAACGTGGTGGCGCCGCAGAGAGTAATAAATTGGTCCGGGCTGTTATGCCCCAAAAGGGATATTTATTGAACCGAACATTTGGTTTTAAAAAAAGTTAATTATCCCAATAGTGTCTGAAAAATGTCATAATGGTTATTTGGTGATCAATTTTTTTGTGTTAATTTGACATCTAAATTTTATATTTTAGTTTAAAAGTGTCTGAACTACGTTTAGTTTGTTATTTTAGATAAAAATTATTAAAACGAGCATGTAATGGTGACTAGCCTTATTTTAAGGTTTATTTTTATCCTGACCATTTGATACGTCAGCTATAAATGACTGCAGAGCCGACATTTTGTACTCGATAAAAGCTATTTATTTATGTAGAATTATTTTGAACACCAATATTCTTAGTCGAAAAAAACAAAAACATAACAAAATAATTATAAAAAATAAGGCTTGTGACCATCACATGTCCATTTTTATCGATTTTATAAAGAAAATCGTTATGAAAATCAATAGAATCTAATTAATATACTCTTTAAACCAAAATACAAAACTTAAGTACCAAATTAATCTAAAAAAATTCGATCACGAAAATGGCAACAAATACATTCTTCAGGCACATTTGGATAATTATTAACTCTTTAAAAGGGTAAAGTGCATTTAAACCCTCCCTAGATTTGCCTCGTTCGCAAAATAAGACCTTTTAGAAAACTTAAGCAGCATGGACCTCCCTAAATTCTGTTTTTGCTCAGAATGACCCTTTCCGTCAAGTGACCGTTAAAAATGGCCGTTAGTCACATTTTTTTTCAAAAAAAAAAATGAAAACAATGACTAAACTACCCATCCCGCCCTCCAACCCCCCCAGCCCCCCCGACCCCCACCCCTCTCCTCCTCCGTCGGCGAGCGTCCTCCCCTCCTCCCGTCGCCGGTGAGCGCCCGCCCCCCCGACCCCCCCTCCTCCCTTCGCCGGCGTCCGCCCGCCCCCACCACTGGAGAGAGAGGGGGGCGCCCCCCTCCTCCGTCGCCGGCGAGTGCCCGCCCCCGCGAACACCCCCCCCCTCCTCCCTCCGCCGGTGCCCACCCGCCCCAACCACCGGAGAGAGAAGCCCCCCTCCTCCCGTCGTCGGCGAGCGCCCCCCCCCCCTCCGACTCCCAGCCCCTCCTCCCTCCGCCGGCGCCCGCCCGCCCCCACCATCGGAGAGAGAGGGCCCCCCCTCCTCTCGTCACCGGAGAGTGCCCGCCCCCCCGCCCCCCTCCTCCCTCCGTCGGCGCCCGCCCGCCCGCCCCCACCACCGGAGAGAGAGGCCCCCTCCCTCCTCCCGTCACCGGTGAGCGCCCACCCCCCCGACCCCCCCCCCTCCTCCCTCCGCCGACGCCCGCCCGCCCCCACCATCGGAGAGAGAGGGCCCCCCTCCTCCCGTCGCCTGCGAGCGCCCGTCCCCCCCCACCCCTCCCTCCGCCGGCGCCCGTCCGCCCCCACCACCGGAGAGAGATGGGGGGAGTGAGGGAGGGGTAAAATCGTCTTTTTAGACCATTTTAACGGTTATTAACAGCGGGAGGGATGAATTGAGCAAAATCGAAACGGAGTAGGTTTTTCAAATCAGGGAGTCTTTAATTGCGTTTTCGTGACATCTAAGGAGGGTTTAAATGCACTTTACCCTCTTTAAAATAATGGCATTTGCTATCCAGTGTCTTGAGCATTTGGTTTTAAATCAATTAACGAGTTTCCTAAACATTTGGTCTTAAAATAATTAACCAGTGTCCCAAGCAGTTGGTCTTAAAATAATTAACCAGTGTCCTAAGGACCTAAACAATAAACTAGTGTCCTAAGCATTTAGTCAAAAACAAAATAATTATGGTTGTGGTTGTGGGTGTTATTGAAATCACATCTATTAGTATTCGTGTCTTCCAAATCGCCACTAAAGAGGAACAAAAATATTTATTACATTCTTTCAAATCATCACTTAAAGAGTATCTCAACAAATAATCCATATTCAAATAACATATAATATTATATATCAAATCAATATAATATAATTTTATTTTTAACAAAGAAAATGACTTTAATTATTTAGTTTTGTATTGTAAAAATTATCTGGCTATTGAAATCAGCATATAAGTATACAACAATATTACATGTTTCATTCTCGATTGGTGACCAGAAAACTAAATAATCCAAGTCATTCAATTTTTATTATGTAAAACTAAATAACCTAAGTCACATAGCCTTGAGATATTTTGTTTAGTTTTATGGTCTTGATAATATTTAAAAGTTACGTTTATATTTCCATTTTTGACGGTCAAACGAGATCAAATCTTTTTTTTTAAGCAATATAAAGATCTAAACATAAATTTGTAATATTATACAAGATCCTAAAACTAAATAACAAAAATAACATATCGTAAGTCAACGAAAGAGAAAATAAGTAACTTAATTTTTTTTAATCCTATAATCCTTCATATTAATTTATTGGATACTTCTTAACTCCATATAAAACGAGCCTGATTAATCCATTGCCCTCCGCCCTGTAGTGTCCCGTCCCGCTTAATCAATTGGAGGAATCGAACCGCCAACGGCGTTCGGACTTAGCCATACAACGGTTTGCTCGAAGACCCGTACGGTCGAGGCGACTCCTCGTTCAGGTGAGTGGCTTCGGGGAACTTGTCTCAGCTTGGCCTTCGCATTAATAAAACGAATGTTTTCAAATGCACAAGTATGCTTATTAATAAAAGAAACGAAGCCACATAGCTAAGGGAATAATCCCAAGTCGGGTCGATTGAGTTAAGAATATGGAAAGTTCCCACGGTCGGCTTAGAAGTGTTGCACGTTGTGCTTTCAAAATGACACTCGGTCCTTCGTCCCGTGGCTTGGGAGAAGGAAGTTGGTTTAAGTCACCACAAAGTTATGGACTTAGCCTAAGTCAAAGGCGTCACATGTACGAATGCTTGATAAAGCATGCACGATCCCATTGTCAAAGGCTTGGCATAGCTTTGCCCATCCTACGGATTAAGTTGTTGCACAATTAAGTTTTATGCTGGACTCTCGAAGTCATAGTAAGCATTGTCCCACTCTTTCTGCGGTGGTTAAGTCACATAGTTCCACGATCTCAAGATTCATCATATAAAGTATGACTTGGACGATAGCGTCGCATAGAATACAAGTCAGTTTAAGGCACGAGCCACGGTCGGCACTATGAAAAGTTAGCCACGGTCTATGACACTTAAGGAACATGTTTTGTTCAAGTTAAGTAAAAAGGCTATACGATAGTCGTTCCCTGGGTTCAAAGAAAGAAAAGTTAATGCGATCGTTTGTCACCGAGGCGGTCCCACATTTTGGGAGTCTCCATGGATGCACATTTTGCATCGTATGGTTCGATGCACGTTTTGCATCATATGGTTCTGATGCACGTTTTGCATGATATGGTTTCGATCATATTTTGCTAAGTATGGTTCTAGTCGTACCTCAAAGTAGGCCATGCATTTACGTAAGTCTAGGTGTTCTCTTAGGTGCGTGGGCATGGACAACTTGTCGACAAGGATTTCTTCCTCGACTGGTATTACGTCGGGGCGCCGGGGCCAGTCGACCTAGGGGGAAGACGTTATAGCAACGCTGGATTGTACCGCGTGGGTAGTCGGAAGCTTTCCATGGAGCTAGCTACCTTGCATTGATAGACCCGCCGCCTACCTAAACTATGTCCACGATGGCTTGGATTGCCAGTGACTTTCATATAGATAAGTTGGTGTGCTGAACAGCAATCTGCGTACATGATGTCGGTCGATTCAAAGAAAGTATAAGCACGACACGTTTGAGTTAAGAAGGTTTGCACGGTTGCAATCCAATATGGAGCCTAAGATTTGGCTAAACAAAGACACGTGCTTCGGCACGAGATGTGACGTCGAGTAATAAGTCGTCGGCATAGAGTTGCATAAGTTGGAATTGAGTACTTTCGAGTTAAGTCAAGAAGGGCCGTAGAGGAAGTTCGGTTAAGTCATGTTAAATTGCAAGGCACAGGCCTCAATATGTTATGGCACGACTACGTTGTTACAACACAAATATAGGCAAGTTACTAAGTGGCGAGGCACTGCCTCGATTAGGTTATAAGAAAGGATTTATGGCACGACCAAGTTGTTGCGTACCAAATATGGGCCAAAAGGCAAGCACGAGTCGATAAGATGACGTTGTTGGCACGAGAAGGTCTAAGGCGAAGTATGAGTAAGTTGTTGGTGCAAGGCACGGTGATGGTCTAGAGACACAAAATATGCCAGATTTATGTTCTAAAATTGATCCTAAGACAAGAGTAGAAAGACAATCGTAAAAGGATATGTTGTACAAAGTAAATGAACATTTTGGTTTTGTATGGGTGTGCGAGAAGCTCACTCCACTAGTACAGTTGAGTACTGGCACCCACACAGTGTTTATGTGCAGGCACAGGTAGAAGCTCGTTGGCGCGAAGCTCGCTTGGATGCATCGAGGCACGGAGTTCCTTGACGTTTTGAGGCGTGCGGACGCATGGAGTCTGAACTTATACGGGACATGATGTATGGACATCGCCTATCTGAAGCATCCGCTGGCTCGTCAATTGTATTGAGAGATGAGAGAGAGAGAGAGCAGAGTGACTTGTATTGTGAGAAGAGTGAGCTTGAGTAATTGTAATCTTGGCCTCGTGCCCACCTATGTAATCTCCGTTTCAATATCAATAAAGAGCATATTTGAATAATTTGTGTTTGTTTCAACTTTTCGATGGTGTTATTCAATGTTTCTGCTTGGGACTTCTGTGCGACGATCCCGTCGCTTAGCCTGTAATCGGCCGTTATGGAATCCGCATTGCGTAAGCGCAATATAGGCTCACGCAGCATCACACTTAGCGAGGACGATCAGTCCTACGGGACCGGGACGTGACATGCCATATTCTACTATCCCAAATTTGTTATGAGCAGTGTTTTAAAAATTGAACTGAACAGGCTGGTTCAACCGATTTACCCGTAAAATGATAATTTTTTCGAGTTGTATCGGTATTGATTCACTGTGTTTTCAGAATTGGTTGTAAATAAATATTTTTGTAAAAATCAATGTTCATAAAAGAATAAACTCGGACCGTTTAGATTCTCATGGCTGAACCGGTTTGATCCGATCAATGTTTTGTTCCGACCGATCTATAGTCCGATTTTTAAAATACTAGTTAAGAGTTAAGAGTTCATAATTTTCTCTGACACAAGTTCCGAAAGTTGGACATTCCATTATACTTCCAAGAACCCAACAGGTGCCTAACATGAAAATACACTGATCGAGGACTAGAAGTTGAGGACTTGTTCTAGATCAGATCATAATTAGTGGGTGACGAATGCAGCAGGACGTGCTGGTTTTGGGGAGGGGGCAGAATGGGAATTACTGGCTTCGGAAGTGGGGTAAGTGGAGTGCAACTGTGCAAGTCCAGATGCGAATTCTGAATTTCGGGAAGTGAGTTAAATGCTCACTGATGTGGCCCATATGGCTCCTTTCCACTTCCCATGGACCAACTTGAAAGCCGCTTCCGACAACATCCCACGGGACATGGCAGCAGTTTCCGTGCCGCTACTCCGCTTTTTTGATGCAATCAATCACTTCCGATTTTTTTTTTTTTTAAAAAAAAAAAAAAACACTTCCGATTTAGGCACAGGCAGCAGTTTCCTGGTTTTGTATGGTGGGAAAAGTTGGGCTTTGAACATAATTCTCTCTAAGAAAAAAAGGTGTGTTCAATATTTTATTTCCAAAGGATATACAAGCCGATGCCATGTTCTAACTTCTAAGTCGAGGCGCATCGTGGGCCCGATGGCCCATGAACCCAGGAAATGAACGGACTTGTTTGTACCATATCTGCAATAAGATTCTGACATCTTTGCATATATTTTGAGTGTTGGTCGCACTAGACAATCTCCAATTGAGTTCAGTCTCTTAGGGCACGTGTGGTTCACGAAATCACGGCATTAATTTTTTTTTTTTTTATCTATATTTGGATGGCAAAAAAATGTTTGTAAAAGAAATTGATTTTCAAAGGAAAGAAAATTGGGTGAAAAGTGGTCCTCACATCCACTCAGAGATTCACTTTTTCACTTTAGAAATTTAGGTCTGTTTGGATTGACTTTATAACTCAGTTTTCTGAGTTTAAGTAACAAAGCCAAACAAACTATGTTTGGCAGCTAATGTTCAGAGAATGGTTTTCCATAATTTTTTTTTTCCAAAACAACTCTTAGAATATTGATTTTTAGAAAGCTGCTAAAAGTAGTTTTCAGGAAAAATATTTTGCTCTGTTCGTGGGCCCCACGCGCACCTCCCCCCTCCCCTCGATTCCCTCAACCCACACGGACTCTCTCTCTCTCAACCAACTCACACTGGTGTCTGCTTCCTATCCATCAATGACTAGGACAGTTCCTTCGGAGCCGGATCCTCTCCGGTAGCATCAACGTCGACAGAGTCAAGACAATGACCTCGACTGGTCTTTCCCTATTGCCAACGGTGTTATTTCTATGTAGCGGAGGCGCTGGCGTGTCGAGGATGACGAGCTGCTTCGGGTTGGCTCTCCACCTCCAGATCTCCGCCCCGCGCCGCCTCCTAGGTTCGGGTTTGGTTCCTCCATGGTTGCGGAGAGGAGGTCATCGACGGTGAGGGACGATGGCGCCGACCGAAGGTGGTGGTGGTCTTGAAGAGGAAGAGGGGGAGGAGGAGGAGGCGTCGAGGTCGGGCCTACCAAGGAGGAGGAGGAGCCGTGTCGGCCC
Source organism: Iris pallida (assembly GCA_029216955.1). NCBI lineage: Eukaryota > Viridiplantae > Streptophyta > Magnoliopsida > Asparagales > Iridaceae > Iris > Iris pallida. The sequence continues at coordinate 939,911 of JANAVB010018196.1, read as the reverse complement.
TCCGTCGGGGGGGGGGGGGGGGGGGGGGGGGGTGGGCACTCCTCCGTGACCACCTCGAGACACTCAACCATTTCCTCCTTCGAACTCCTTGTCGAGACCCTCTCCGCCTGGGGCGAGTTCGCAGCTGCCACCCCCACCGAGGCAGTCCGCCCCCGCCGACGTTGCAGGTCGCCTCCGGAACACCTTCGAGCTCGTCGTCCTTCTCCGACGACGTCGACGAAGAAGAATAGGAAAAAGAATATTGTGGATGAATACAGACGTGTCAATAGGAATTCAGGACACATAATTTTATTAAAAAAATTATTTTACCAATCAGAATTTTTTTTTTTTTTTTCAGAAAATTATCGGATGAATGTAATCAAACACAAATTTAGAATCTATATATCCAGAAAATAACTTTATAACATCTTCTCTAAAAATTATTTTACGAAAAAATTTCATAAAACTTATTCAAATGGACCCTCTCTCTCAAGTTCTTTGACTTTTTCAAACACCGGAGAAAAAAATACATGGAAATCACAATTTTTCAAAGAAGAAAAAATAAACAAGAAATTGATTTCCTTTCTTTTTTCTTTCCGCGAACCAAACAAGGCCTTAATCCACAGTAACTATGATAAATGTTCACTCTTCTATTTAGATGTTGTTATGTATCAAACTAACATCACAACTAGTGCGGATGTTGAAAAAACAAATCGGTTGTTCCGAAATATCTTGTACCAAATATGTTCTCTTATATAAAAATATGGCTTGTTGATTATTTTCTAAAAAGAACACCACAATCAGTGGGACCCGTGAGTGAAAAGACTTGGTACATATGATTTTGGAATCATTTGCGCTACTTTGCTAGTGTTGTGCGTGCACGCGGCATTCCGGCCGGACATGACCGCGAGACAACAAGATGCGGACTGGGAGAGGGGCGGGGCCTTCACGTGGCACCACACACGTGCAACAAGCACACACAAAAGTGCACGACAAACCGCTTTTTTGTTCGGAGGTAACAAATATGTCACGTTCCAGTCCCAAAATACACATGATCGAGTCACGTGACAACGACCAGCTACGTCTACCATGGACTCTTTTCCAACGATATACGTATAAGTTGTCTATAGTTGGGATTCTAACATGCATAACCTATGGTTGGCCTATTACTGTATCTCAATCCACAAGGATAATAAAAGCAATAAAGAACATAAAATACTAAAGTTGGCCACCCGATAGCATATATGTTCAAAACATCAGAACATGGAGATATAAAACTAAACTCACAGGAGTAGAAATAGCATGGGTATGTACTGCCCCGCTCCGCACAGTGCATTATGCTGAGTCATTGACTCGAAGAGTTGCGTTGACCCGATTAAGTATCGATGCGAATCGATACAAGAGTTACCTTGTTCCGAGAAACGCATCGGGTCTCGATGCAAAGAATTATGTTGACCCAAGGAACACATCGAGTGAGATCGATGCAAGTGTTAAGTTGGCCCGAGAGAGAGCATTGAGTCGGTTCGAAGATTTTAAGGAATCGAATCGACGCAAGGCATTAGTTCGATTCGAACAAGTATTGATTTTAGTTGGTTTCGTGTGCAGGCGATACATTTATGCGAAAATATAATAGTTCGACATTTTTTCTTATTTGTAATGGTGTCCGCAAAACCAAATCGTCGCCTTGCCACGGACTGAAACATAGGCAATGCAGGCCAAATCGCTTGGATAATTCAACGTAGCACAAAGTGTTTGAATGACCAAGTCAGAAGAGTTGGTCGTGCAAACAAAGTTATAAAATCGAGCTGCATTGGCTCGACGAAATGACAAGGCATATCGGCTAAGGTGGGGGGACTTTGACTTCCCTTTCCTACTCCTTCATGCCTAAGTAAAATATATCGTTGTGTGCTAAGTTAACATATCAAGACCACGGGCGTGACTCGATCGAGAGATGAACATTGTGTGTCGAACACTAGATAGAACAATTGAAATGAAACGTACATCAAATGTACGATTCGTTATTCAATATTGAATATCGCAAAGGCGAGCGCCTCGGTGCGCAAGCCATAAGAACATGGGATAAATGTATCGACGTGTGCCTTGGCGCACAAGTCATTTGTGCTCCCGTGCACGAGTTAGTATGCTAGAACATTGGAAGACTATATCGACGTGAGTGCCTTAGTGCACGAGCTATAGAACATTGAATACCCTATCGAGGTGTGCCTCAATTGCACGAGTCGGAGGAAAACAACATAAGTCTAACGCATTGAACACTAAGGCCTAGAATATGGAAATAGTGAATTGAGGCGTGCATCGAATGCACGAAGCAAGGAATGGAGAATATCTATATCAAAGCGTGCTTACGTGCACGAGACTTACAAACGATGGCTTCATTGCGGAGAGGACAGTTGTGGCACGAACGTGAAAGAACTGTTGAATGTGGGATGGTGCCTCGAAATATTTATGGCCTTCGGGGCGTTTCATTGATGAATATTGAGTTGGGACATTGCGCCAATTAAAATAGAGATAGGCGAATTGTTTGGTTGTATGGGTTTGACGCGCGTTGCATGGTCGAATGGACTTGAGATGTTGCCCGTGCACGGGTGTGGTAATTTTCCTCGAATGGGTTTGCGCCGGGGTGCCGGGACCGTTCGGCCTAGGAGGGACGAATAATCATTGTTGGTGCACATCTTTTGGGTATGACTTACGTTTTGCTACTGATATGATAAGCCACAATTGATGGTAAGCTCGACGTCCTTCGGATACTTGGCCAGCAAACCCGTACGGGGAGGACGGCGGGTTATTCGGTTTGAGCAATGAAAAAAAAAGAAAAGAGACACAAGTTAGTCCACTCTGGCGCGGATACGCCAATGACCTTCATATAGTTAAGGAACGATGGGCCGAAAGTGCAGGAACACAGAGCTCCTGCAGATAGCACTTATGATAGGGAAGGAATGAGGCGTATTCACCTTGCGTCGGTACAAGGACGAGTGCGTCTGTGTTGGTAAGAAGTCACGAAAAAATACGAGATTGCTATTGGTTGCCTGCTTGCTTATGCAAATCGAAATAACATATTTTCCATGATAACATGCTTTACTATTTTCGAATATACCATGAAATCGATCCTAAGAAGAACAAAGAAAGATAACTAAATTGTATACTGTATTAATCAATACATTACTAAATGTCGGTTTATTTAAGTGGGTCTTTGATCAGTACAGCGAGGACAAAAGTAAAAATCCCCCACTAGTTTGTAGCAGGTTCAGAAAATGGTCTGTTCGCGACGGAGCTTCGCTTGATCGTGCTGAGGCATGGAATGTCGTAGCGTTTGAAGTGTGCGATCGTATTGACGCTCGGACTTGCAACAGGATTGATGCGTCCGATATATAGAAGGCATGATGTATGGAACGATGAAATCCTTTGTGGGCAAGAGATAACTTGAGTATTGTAGCCAATCTGGCAAATTCAGTTGGGCTATTGAAAGCATTTCTAATCTCAGTTCATTCATCAATAAAGAGAATTGTTTTGTATACTTTATTTTCTTTTGTTGCTAATATCAAATCAAAGATAACCATTTGAGAACTTGTCATCTTGCCTTATACGAGTGCAACTCCAGACTCGTACGACATCACGCCCAAGTGAGGACGAACGATTCGGAGAAATCGATGCATGGACGAGCAATTTTTTGGGTCGGGACGTGATAAATTGGTATCAGAGCTCTAGACTCAATTTTCTCAAGTCGCTTGCTTCGTTTCAATTCCAAAAAGTTGCCCACCACCAATTAAATCATCTTGACTCTACTCGATGCCGCACTGGATGTTCCATACAATAAGTCTAATACAAATCGTGTAATTTTGCCCCATATATTTTGGAAATTATATGATATTTGCTGAGAAAGTCGTGAAACATTTATTGTATTAAGTGCAATGAGCAGTAAAATATTCGTTGCTACAAGTGTAACGAGTCGTGAGATGTGAATTGAGATGTTTATTGCTGCAAGTGCAACAAGTTGAGAAATATGAATCAAAATATTTGTTGTTTCAATGCAATAATCGATATGAGAAATGATGGTTGCATCGATATAATGAAAGTCGTAAAATATTGTGGTATCAAATGCAACGAGTTATGAATGATGCGTTGCAATGAACGTAAAAGTTGATATCGAATGCGTTGAACGAATTCGAGCATTGCCTTTGAATGTTGGAAAAAAGTTGTTGCACTTGGAAATGTCAAAAAATAAATCGTTGCACAAGGTACAACAGACGGAACTGAAATCATAAAATCTAGAGAACGAATCGTTTGGTTGCACACCGAGCTTGTGTTGGCAAATGAATACATTGGCCGAGTCGTGTCAGAATTTGATTAATCAAAAGTTATGGTTGTGATCGGCATAATCACTGCGAAAATCGTGAGTCGGAATAATTATGGATTCATACCAAGTATGATGTGAGAGAAATAGCTTGATTTCCGAGTGGTATTGTCATGACCCGCACCCGGATATTCGGGCACGAGTACGTGGGCCACAGCCAGCCTACGCCACAGTACCGACGGTAGAACGCTGTCAAGTATCCAGCAAAATATCTAAACAGTTCTACGATCCACTAAAATATCATGTACTCAAATCACATACAGCTATGGAAGAAATAAAAGAAAGACAGCGATGGAATCTAATAAATAATCGTACATATCAGGAAATGTATCGGAGACATATCGGATGAACAAGACATAAATCTAGAAAAGAACATAGCCTAGAGCTTCCAGAAGACAACTCACTGTAAATGAAAAATCGAGATCTGTCTCAGCTAACATCATCCTGTAGTCAAATAATGTGGGACATAACAATTCCTAAAATTTGTCAACGTATACAGCCAGGATGGGAACGAGCACAAACCTCCAATAACAGTTCTAGTTAAATGATAAAGAATATGTAGCAGTAAATAGAGAGAATATTCAAGATAAAGTGATACGTAAATAAATATGGTAAGGCATATCAAGACTGTAAATGAGTGTAAGAACAATAGAGCAGTGTATATCATATATGGGAATCAAGAAACTACTATCTATGTGAGTTAGCACAAGTTTCAACATGTGATCGGCTTAGAAACTTGATACAAGATTTATGGCCTGGTTAATCATACGTGTAGTGTATGATTAACACTGTTCAAGATTCAAGACTTGATATGTCACGCCCCGCTCCCATAGGAGCGATCGTCCTCGCTAAGGCGTGATGCCGCACGAGCCTAGATTACGTTCGTGCAAGGCAGTTTCATAATGACCGATTACAGCGGCTGCGACGGGATCGTCGCACAGAAGTTCCAAGCAGAAACATTGAACATGCAGCAAAAATTTAGAAGCAAAACACAAGTTATTCAAAAGTGTTCTTTATTGATATTGAACAATAAGATTATAATGGGGCACAAGTCCATGATTACAAGTCTCTCAAGTTCACTTTTCTCTCATCTTACAAGTCACTCTGCTCTCTCTCATCTCTCGATACAATGCTTGAGCCAGCGGATGCTTCGGAAGGCAATATCCATACATTATATCCTGTATAAGTCTTGACTCCACGCGGCCGCACGCTTCGAATCGCCAAGGAACTCCGTGTCTCGACGCATCCAAGTGAGCTTCGCGCCATGAGCTTCTACCTGTGCCTGCACAAAAAACTGTGTGGGTGTCAGTACTCAACTGTACTGGTGGAGTGAGCTCCTCGCCCACCCATACAAAACTGACACGTTCATTTACTTTGTGCAGCTTAAACCCTTTTTGATCGTCTTTCTAGTCTTGCCTTAGGATCAATTTAGAACCGAGACATCTTGGCCTATACTCGGCAATGCAACGACAAGGTCGTGCTATACTCTATTCGTGACTTCCATATATTCGAGGCAGTGCCTCGCCGAGTAGTAACTTATGAAAACTCGGTCGTGCCAAGACCTTCAATTCTTTCATGTACTTCTAGATCGTTCTCGTACCAATGACGTCAAGGGGACGACTCGTGCTGGTCGTGCCAATGTACTTGATCGTGTCTTTGAAATAGAGACCGTGCCTCCCAAGGGTCACCAGACTTAACCAACTCGCCTTACGACCCTTCCAGACTTAACTCAATACAACAATGCGACATTCATGCTGAAGCACGTGTCTTTACTATAGCCAACTATTAGGCTCCAGAATGGTGCTGCAACCGTGCACACCTAACTCGTGCCGACTCAAGGTTAGCGCTTGTAATAAGTATAACTTGTTAACTCAACTCGTAACCTTCTAGTACTCGACCCAACCCAAAGGCATACACGCGGATAGCAGCTCTTGCCGACACATCTATATGAGTGGTCACTAGCAATGTCAAGCTATCCTAGATCTTTTGTATACGGTAACCATTCGCGTGGCGAGGTACGAGCTCCAACCGAATGACCCACAGCCTATATTGTAACAGTTCACTTCAATCGAGTCGTACCGTCGATGAATGCCGTATAATATATGCAATTCGTCCTAGGCCGACACGAACCCGGCGCCCCGGGATCGCTCGAGGAATTTCGCCCTTGCACGCAAGTTGTCCAATGACCATGCAAGACTCAACTCGATCTATCAAATCCTTCCTTAACCATGACCATGCTTTCCATCTTCTATCGAGACTCTCAAGTAGCGGGACCGATCTCGCGTGAACTCACTTATCGAGACTTATCGAGACTCCTAAGTAGTGGGACCAATCTCGTAAATGAGACTTATCGAGACTCCCAAGTAGCGGGACCGATCTTGTGTGTTTCCTTGTCGAGACTTATCGAGACTCTCAAGTAGCGGGACCGATCTCCTGAACGAGACTTATCGAGACTTATCGAGACTCCCAACTAGCGGGACCGATCTTGTGAACGAGACTTATCGAGACTCCCAAGTAGCGAGACCGACCTCGGCGACAACCAGTCGCATGGGCTTCCTTTATCCGTGGCATACTTTTTACTAAACCGACCATGGCTTGTGCCTTGGACAGATCTTGTTCTCTAGGCGACGCTATCGCTCAAGTCACATACTTTATATGTCGAGCCTTGTTTTCGAGGGACTACGCGACTTGACAACTGCAGATAGAGCGGGACAGTGCTAGAAATGGCTTAGATCGACATGCATAACTTTGCCTAACTTAATTGTGCAACGATTTTACGAGCAAAGGCTGCGTCGAGCTTCGCATCGAGGGAACGTGCCATGCACGCGTTCGACTTGAACAACCAAGTTCTTGGGTGCCTAGACTTAAGCCACAAGCCGTGCAATACGACTTTACCCGCGGGACGTACGAAGGCTATGCCAAGCCTTGGACGACAGGACCGTGCATGCTTTATCAAGCATTCACGCGGGCGACGCCTATGACTTAGGCAAATTCGAGCGTTGAGGCAACTTAGTAACTTATGACAACTTTCTTCTCCCAAGCCACAGGATGAAGGATCGAGTGTCATTTTGAAAGCACGCTGAGCAAACTTTTAAGCAGACCGTGGGACGATTTTCCATGTTCTAACACATTCCGACCCGTCGGGATTATTCCCTTAGCTATGTGGATGTGTCTCTTTTATTATCAAGCCTAACTTGTGCAAGTTGAAAACATGCGATTTATTATGTAAAGGCTAAGATGATGCAAGCTCACCGAAACTACCCCACCTGAGCGAGAAGTCGCCTCGACCGAGCAAGTCTTCGAGCAGCCGTTGCAAGGCCAAGTCTGAACGCCGTCGGCATTTCGATTCCTCCGATTGACTGAGCGGGACGGGGCACTACATGATACAAGAAGGGTAGTGATCACATATATACGCTAATACTTTCCGCCCCCACTAGTATAGTGGATCCAACCATGACACGATATAACACAGAATTATCTGAGAAGGTAGCTAGCCTTCGCAGGAATCGTGTTTATACAATGCACAAGGAGAAGGCTTGCACAAGAGATACCAAAAAATACAAGGAATAAAATCTCATGACGGGATCCAGACAATACCAATCAGTGTGAACAATGTGTCAAGAGAACAAGGATATCTACACTAGATAAAATAAACATAGAGCATATCATAAAACAGAAATATTATCAGAGAATGTACTCGCCTCAATTTTGTTGGAAGTCGACGTGTACGACACAAACGTGTCGACACAGAATAGGTATGATGCTAAGCTCCACAAGATGGTCTCAAACGACGACACAGACGGTTCCACTTGAGTCCAAAATAGTCAAATAGCCTAGTTTGATATATAACAGCCTAGAATCAGGATTTGACATGATAATAGAGATGAGAAATAGGAAACGACTATAATAGTCGTGACTTACGATTTAAGGAAAAAATAACTATATATACATATCTATCTACAAATTATTTATAATATTTAGAAACTATAATTTTATTTACAAAATATTATTAGGTAATACTAGAAACCCAAAATCATTTAGAATAAAACCATTTATATATAAATATATATATATATATATATATATATATATATATATATATATAAAAGCTTATAATATGAATTGCAAGTTGTAGATTATTAAATTATCAAGTTTGTACCTCGTTATTCGTACATCGAAACCTATGATATAAATCGAGATAAGATGATCAACCGTAAGGTTAACAATCTTATCATAGCGATCCACATGGTCATCTTGTCAATTTCAGCGATGTGAGATCACTGGAATCGACTGATCTCAGTTTCGTTGCACTAATTCCGAAATACGAACATAATAAGAATTTATTATAATTAATAGTGATACATAAAAAAATATCTACAGACATTGTCGGGTGATGGAACAAACATCACCAACGTGTCCAGAATGGTCAAATCAGCTATTATAGCTACCCATAAGTCCAATTTGGACACATGGGCAAAAAAGTAATTTTGGATCAAAATGATGTCCGTATTGGACCCACTTTGCACCGAAAGATATGCCAGAATACAAGTCTACTAAACCTAACAAATTATATGTCCATGAATCCAAAATGATGATACGAACCCAATAGTATATCCGAAATCGGATTCCGATGAGTCGATCTCAAAATGGTCCGTTGACTCGGACTGTGGGGCCCGCCTTGCACCGAAATATGTGCCAGGGCCCACGTCCTCCAAATCTAACAAACTTTATATGAATTCGTGCCAGAACGATGCTACGAGTCTACTGGTGGTGCCAGAATTTGAATCCGGAGTCCCGGATCCAAAATTAGAATTTTATAAGTTGAAAATTATGAATTCGGATCACCAAGTTTGGCGTCAAATTCAATCAATTAAACGAGCTCACAAATAACAAAACTTGAGGGACAAGAAGATGGTTATACCAGCTATTCCCAGTAACTAGTGATGCATCAAACGGAGCTGCGACGGCAGAGGAGTCGACGAAGGGGTATATACCAAGATTGTGACGGAGGAAAGAGTTCGTCGATCAAACGGTCAAATTGTCAAAAAAATATGTGCAAAGTTGCTGTCCCGAGAAACGATTTTTGGCTTCGATTTCCCGTACGCGTCGACGGGATCCCGTGCGAAACACACGAATCGCCCTTCGCATGCGTCGGAGAGGTCGACGATGGCTTGGAAGGGGACGTCTGAGGTCGCCAGGGTCATGGGGATGGTCAATGTGGTTACGGGGGTACGACAGCTGCTGTAAGGTGGTGGTGGCTGCGCGCCTGCACGCGTGTGCGTGGCATGGTCGTGCCTGGCTGCGCCTGGTCGGCTTGGGCTCGGGTTACAAAGGATGAGGAGAGGAAGAAGAAAATAATGTTGATGGAGAAGAGGGTGGTGAGATGGTGAGGATGGTGATGAAGATGGTGTTGAGATGATGGAGGAGGAGAGAGGCTGTCACCCTAGGAAAGAAGAAGGAAAGAAAAAATTATGAGTTATGATAAAGAGGGGATGGGTTGGCTGGTGTTTAGAATAGGAGAGAGAGAGAGAGAGAGAGAGGAGAGAAAAGAAGTGTGGGTGTGTAATAGAAAAGTAGAGAGAGTAGAAATCTTTCCAAAAGTAAAGAGAGAGAGGTTTGGGGATTAGGGCCAGCCAAGGGGGGTGTGAGTATGTGCCATGAATGAATGGGTAGTGGTGATTGATGGGGGCAAAATCAAGGGCTAGGATTGAGTGTGCTAGGTTAAGTTATATTTAGTTGTCCATTGGATTTCAAAGTATGTAGGCTTATGGTGTTGGTGTTTTGTAGGGAAATGAGTGTGTGTCTATTCATGAGGGGATAACATGAACTTGGATTTGGTTCAAATGAGTCGGATCGGGTCAAAATTGGGTTTGATGGAATAAATGACTTAATTTAGTCCTTTATGATCACGGTAAATAAGTAGCATGTGGGGGCTCAATTGATTGGAACACAAGTGTCATGTGCGTAGTAGGCTTAATGTGGGTCATGTCTATATCTTGGGTTGACAAATTTGGGTCGAAATGGTGTCCCCAATTCGAGTCAGAAATAAATGTGACTCCGTGGTATGAATCAAGATCGGGTCTTGTTTCAGAAAAGTTGTGCGATAAAAATAAAGCACAAGAAGGTGTGTTTGAGTGGGACACGAAGGTCATGGGTGTAGAGTGTCTTGACTAGATCATGCATGTGAAGTTGGTTTTGGGAAAATAACTAGTCTTGTACTCCTAAATTAAAAGTCATGTCAATGTGCATATGATAATCATAAATAAAAGTGGGAATGGTCAAATGACCTAAATTGATCCGAAAGTTGTGCGATGCAAAAAGAATAGAAAGGAACAAGTTTGAATGGGACGTCATATACCAAAATGAAGGTAATCTTATCTACTACAAAACTCATACAGGAAGTTTTGAGAGATTGACATCTCTGACGCTCCAGAAATCAAAGTCACAAAAAAGAACATTTAATGATCAAAATAATTAAAATAAAAATATTTATTGAAAATAATTCATTTAGAAAATTTTAAAATAAACCTTAAAACTCAGGGGGCTCACAGGTATATGCCATACCACGTATGCGATGAATGACTCGATTCTGAGTGGTATATGAAATACCACTTGTACGATGGATTCCATCAATATTTTTTGTAAATTACGGAAGGTTTGTCCACAACGGACGGAAGAGTACCGAGACTCGATTTAAAATTTATATGACGGTATGTTGATGCAAGTGTTCTTTGATAATCAGTTGAAAAGATAGGGCGGGTACTCGTATCAATGAATGATACGTCGAACAAAAATTTGTAAGTCGGCCGAACGAACGAGACTAACGAAACGATTGTGCCTTGAAGCAATAATCGGATCGACGGGATAGGAAACTTGAACTTGTAAACGAGTTGCACGACTTGCGATCTTGATAGAAATGTTAGGCGAGATGAATCGTAATCGAATCGCACGACTTGCGATCTCAATAGAAATGTTGGACGATGCAAATTATAATCGGATCGCACGATGTAAGACTTCGGTGAAGAGTTGGTTGATGCGGGTAAATAATGCCTAAGAGATAGTTGGTTATGTTACAGAGAAACTCATTTGAGTACGACTGAAACACGCAAAACTTAAAGGACATGATCGTATAACTCGAGGATTCGATGTTGGATAATTGGTAACACGATTATGCGATCAAAGTATAGCGGGATGAGGCGAATCGAAAACGAGTTGATGCGTATGAAAAAGTTTGTAGTGAACTTGGAGGTATGCAATACGAACTAAAGTCGATGTTGATGTAGATTCAAAGTTGACCCTCGTGTTATCAAATGTTGTCCCAGAACCAGAATACTGGCAAGTAGGGACGGACCAGGCCGGCTACGTATTCCAAAGTACTCCAATACCCCGAAATAACGTATAAGTTATAGAGACATGGGGGTTACTACTACAATCCAACGGTCAATCCTAGGTCAAGCAATCCTAGGTATCTCAATCACAGGCAAATATGCAAAGTACAAGAAGTATGATCGTCAAACATAAAATAGTAAAACGTCCCAAACTATATATACATGGATGATCATGAATCTAGTAATACAAAGTGAAGAACTAGTAAGAGTAATAGTCATACATGATAAGCTCTAGCTATAGTCTAGAATACGCAAATCATGTTTAGGCCTGTAGGCTAAATGTCAAGATTCAAAATACGTGCTTGGAGGCTAAACGCCAGAAAAGAATAATGTACATAACTAGTGAGAATGAAATAGAAAATCCACTAAGATACTCTGGTGGTCCGCGTAGTCACCGTCGAGTAGATGGTACGAAAGATCCTTCGGGATTCTCTATCAGATCTGGCCAAACAAAACCAGTGGGGTCAGACCCCCAATAGCAAGTACCACAAAGGAAGCCAAACTTATGAACTAAAACCAGCAATAGCTAACATACCAACGGATAGAGACATAAATAAGTAAATGCGGATCGAGACTCGTGCACTACCAATCTACTTATCTCGAGAATAGAAAAGACAATAAGCAAAACAACATGGAGCATAGGGTAAATAAAATGTAACATAATGTAAACTGTGGATATGTAAGGTAAACGGAAACATGTGAACATGTGAGATAAACTGAACATGTAGAGAAATGGTACATGTGAGCGTGTAAGATAACTGGACATGAGAGCATATTAGATAACTGGAACATATGTGCACGTTAGATAACTGGGACATGTGAGCATGTTAGAACTATATAGAACGACAAATGATGAGATGACTTAGGAATTATTCCGAAACCCAATTTACAACCCCTAAACCAAATAAGGACCGGGGTTGTAACCCTTCTCCTGAACAGAACTTAGTCTCTAATCAATCATCGGCAAAAGTAAAGAATAAATAATAATATACTGAAATAAACAAATCCGGACACTACCTAGACAAAACTAGACTAGACTGGACTCCATATAACAATCACGGCCAAGCAATAAGTACGGATTTATACATTAGCTAATTAAGGTTATCACAATCCTAATTACTAACAAGATGCACTTTTGAGAAATCCAATCCAGTTACTTGTCCTGCAGACTACCCGACTCATCCAGGCCAAAAGAAAATTAAGTATAGCAAACACACCGCAGTAAGATACGTGTCCTAAAGAAGTGTCTCACTCGACGGTATGCTGGAACTGTGCTCATCATGACAGGTAGCCCCAAATCCCATGTGTGTGTGTGTGTGTGTATTTGTGTGTGTGTGTGTGCCGAAATACGAAGGGCTGTAGGTAACTGGAAATTCTTTCCTCCCAATGATCTAGATAATCAGGCTAGTTATTAGTCCTTAACATTTTCTTGTTGGATTCTGGGTGTGACATTCCGCAGAATCCATCCTAAACATGGTATGCAAGACTAGACAATACAAGAAAGTGCACTATAACAAGCCACAACAAAAAAATATAATAAGTTGGAAGCTAGGAGTGCGCTACGACGAGCCACTATAAAGAAAGTAGGGAGTACGCCATAACAGGCCACTATCATGTAAGAAAGAAAAGACATGTAAAAGAGTGCACCACGACTCGTCACTATCTAGTAAGCAAGGAAATACATGTAACATGAGTGCGCCACAACGGGTTACTATCTAATAAGCAAAAAAGACATTCCACAAGAATGCGCCACGACGGACCACAATAAAGAAATTCTAGACATGGCATGGACTACAAAGTACAATAAATCCGAAAAGGCCTGGCAATACATATTATAGCATATAAGAAAGAATCGAAAGAAAAGACATATCATGGCATGTAAAAAGGGATAAATAAAAGTAAGAATAAGACATAGAATAATAATTGAACATGTGCAAGTGTCAAGTGTATATAGGGTGTACAATCATCCTCTAACTATATGAGATCATCGAATCAAGTTATGAATTTATTACAGCCGAAGAAAATATCAAAACGGCCAGGTATAGAAAACATGTCAAAAGATCAAAACTAAGATTGAAATTGTTAGTCGCATACGAACTCCAATTAAGGTGAAACAAGAAGACACTTGAAGCCAAAACGAAGACTACAACTTTCATGTTTTGAGTTTTTCAAAATTTTAGCTATAAAGCAGCTTAAACAAGCAGAAACGGCCATTCAAGGCAATCTGCGCACGGGCGCAGTGTGTGCGCGAGCAAAAATGCCTACGGCGCGCGGAGCGCACATGCACAGCGCGCGGTCTGGGAACTGCGCAAAACGTACTACGCATGCGGGCAAAACTGCCCACGACAAAAGATAGTGCAGGCGCGGGCAAAAATGCCTACGGTACAAGGTGCACGCAAGCACGGTGCACGGGCGCGCGACAGAAAATTGCGCGGACGTGCGGCGCGCAAGATGCGTTGTGCGTGCGGGCAAAAATATCGACAGTGCAAGGTGCGCACAAGCACGACGGGCGAACGTGCGGCAGAAAATCATGCGGACGCGCCAGATCCGCTGCGCACGTGGACAAAAATGCCCACGGCACAAGGTGAGCGCAAGTACGGCGTACGGGCGCGCGAAAGAAAATCGTGCGGGCACGCGGCACGAGATGCGCTACATTTGGGGGAAATGCCTACGACGCAAGCCTGGCGCACGGCACTGTTCATCGTCCCGACAGCACCAAAAGGTGTGGGGAACCCATGAACACAAAAAATGGCATAACTAACTCAAAATAAATCAAAATCAAGTGGTTCAAAAGGCAAAATTGGGTAGAATAAAATTTCCTACAACATAAAACCCTTAGATTTCAAAAATAATGAAGTTTAAAAGATCAAAACCACAAAAACCAAAAAACTACAAACTTAGATCTGCAAAAATATAAACATTAAAACCAAAAACTCTAAGTTCTAAATAGGCTTAGAATAATGCAAGGAAGAGAATAAAATAAACAAAATGACAAAATAATATGGTTCAAAATTTGGCAAGATGTACTTGCCTATGTTGGTGGAGGGGTAAATGAAGAAGAAGATGAAGAAATAAATGAGAAGTAATGAAGAGAGAGAGAGAGAGAGAAAAATTGGTTTATATACAAAACCCTTCTCATCTCAACCCAACCAAATCAAACCAAGTCAAGCCAAGTTGAACCAAACCAAATTAAACCAAGTCAAGATTAAACTAAGGCAAGGCTGAGAAAGACAAGTCAAAACACGGATCACCCGACAAATGTCAGAATTTTGTATACGTACACCAAAAATACGAATATTGGAAAACGGAAGTGACAGGTATGCCGTCGGTATACACTGGTATACTGGCGGTATGTCGATATAGGAGAAAATCTATAAGTTGAAATTTTTTAAAGCGTTCCGAAAACCAAAAAATATGAAATACAATACAGAAATACGTATCAGTATATAAATACCGATAATGTGAGACAAGTCTCACAGAATTAATGGTCTATACAAAACTTACGAAATGAAAAATACGATTTTTTAATCACGTCGCATGCGACATTTTTTGTTGAATGAATCACGTATGTATCGAATATACGTATGTGATAAAATTTCAAGAACAGTCGCTAAAGATAAGTCCGATCGGGAGTACAAGATGGCAAGCATAGTGTAACACCCAGTTTTCCAAATAAGAATAATTTTAAAATTTTATAATTTTAATCTTTTAATAATGATATTTAAATCATGATATGATTTTTTGTAATTTTTTTAAATTATTTTAAAACTATTTTAAATCATGACTTATGATTTTGGTGTTTTGATAGTGTAGCACTAGAGACAGCTTAACCTAGAGCCTAGCCATATGATTAGGGTGTTTCATTTATCATTTCCAGTTCAAGGGTATTTTTGTCATTTTGAATTTAATTGAATTTAATATATATTATTTGGAATTTAATGTATTATTAAGAATGGTGTAATTTTAATATTATTTAATTGATTGCCATGTATTGTGATAGCCTAACTTGGTTTGGACCTAACCTAGATTAATATTAGCTAGTCTTAGCTAACCATGGTTAGTGATAGTTAGTATTAATTATATTTATTAGAATTTTCAGTAATTTTTAGTATATTTGATTTGGTGCTATTTTAGACTTTGACTAGTGTTGACATAGGAGACTGTCGTAGAGGCTAACCTAGGTCATGACTATTTGGTTAGGTTATGGAACCCTAGCTTGACCTAAGTCAGTAACATTTAACTCATTAGAATTTATTAGGAGGAATTAGGATTTAAATTGATTAGAGAATGGCTTGTGATTTCACAAGTCATGACTTGTGACTTAAGCCTTAGAGGCCCAACCCAACACTTGTAGAGCCCTAACCGTAGCCCAATCCAGCCATGACCAGCCACCTTGGTATTCCCCCTCTATTTAATGCCTCCTAGAAATTAGGGCTAGCCTCCATTAGAAATATTATAAGTTTTAGAAAGAGGTGAGTCTCCATCTTCTTTAATTTATAGAAATTCCATTTCAATTCATTTTGCCCCCAAACCAATTGTAATAGGACCTAAAATTATTGTATTTGCTGTTGGTATTGAGAAATTTCAGGAAAGAAACAATTTGGGAGAGTTTTGGTGGTT
Source organism: Iris pallida (assembly GCA_029216955.1). Taxonomy (NCBI): domain Eukaryota; kingdom Viridiplantae; phylum Streptophyta; class Magnoliopsida; order Asparagales; family Iridaceae; genus Iris; species Iris pallida. Next base: position 923,555 of record JANAVB010018196.1, on the reverse strand, counting down.
TGAGGATCCTCTCATTTGGGGCTTTTTGTTACATTACAAATCCTTAGGTGATATTCTAATCCCTTCCATAAAATACTATTTTTATTGCATATCTAGGAAGCCCTAGGCCTACCCTAGCTGTAGGTGTAGCTAACCCTAGATTTCGAGTTCGATACGTGTCCGTATCGGACACGTATCAGTCCATGTGCATATGTGTTTGATGAAATGCCCCAAAGGGCATTTCGTTTGAATTTCTGAAATGTAATTGAATAGGAAATTAGGTTTTGACCTCGCTTATGTGTTTCCACTACACTGAGCATGTCTTGGTGTCGTGTCGAGTCGCCATAGACACGGGAACACGCGGGTATGTACGCGCGTGCGCGGGCACTGTAGCTGTCCTGCTACTCGGCGGCGTTTGCACAGCGGACACGCCACCTCGACACGTAAAACTTGACACACACGAAGGGGCGACCGCTGACCCCACGTGTGTCAAGTTGCACGGCCTCACGTGTCGTATCGGACACGGATTCGCACGTGCACTGTGCGTGCACTGTACGTGTATCAGTGTTCATTTTGTTCTTGTTTTCAATTCAGTTTTATTAGTTTAATTCGTGTTTAAATTTGCTATTTAGATCCTAATTATAATGTATAAACTATGTTAGATTAGATTTACATGTTAGTTTAGGTTTTGATGTGAATTTGGATTCGAAAATGGGGTTAATGGTAAACACTGATACACAGGTTGACTGATACTGTTTTTTTCTAAATTCCTAAACCATTAATCCCTATTTTAAGAGATGTTTCTCACTGCTAAATATCCCCACATGTTATTGTTCATGTTTGGTTTCATGTTTCAATTCGAAATTGGCTTTTGGTTAGAGAATGGGTTTTTGACTTTTGTGTTGGATTTCGAAATGGAAAAGAACTGATTTTGTTTCAATATAACTGTCCATTAATGAACTGAAATAGTTTCGATTTGTTCATTGGTTAAACTGAATTAGAATGGCCATTTAATGTGAATTCTCATGCATGTATTAGTGTCTTTTTGTGTTTGAATTCGAATGATGGGTTGGAGTATCATTTTTCTATCAACTGTTCAGGTAAACTGTCAATGCTGATTCATTGTTAACTGTCACAGGAATTCAATGTCTGAGATTTAGATCCATTCCTTTCTGAAACTGAGATTTAGTTCCTTTTTCATTACACTGTTAACTCATTCCTATTTTTTCTGAGATTATGTTGAATCACTGTGGATGGGAATTGGACTTATGTTGATTCCAAATTGAATTCGAATTATGAAACCTGGGTTTGGTTCCTGTCATTTGATTCCATTTCCTTTTCCTTAAGATTTGCATGAATGGTTATTCATTAGTTAACTATCAAGTTCCCTTTATTAAAATCTGAGAATAGATTTCCTATGTTACTTCACTGAATTCAGGATTTCCTTCAACTGTAAATTGATTTCCATTCCTTCCTCACTGTTTCCAGATTTTTTCCCCTCACTGATTTCACATATATACTTCACTGCCATGCCATATTTTCCTGTACACACACAGGGTTTTACCATTTACTGTTTTCCAGTTATGCCATGAATCACTCACTGTTCCTACATGATACACACATAGGGACCTCACTGAACACAGGTTACCTATAGACTCTCATGTCTTCTATTACACACACTTTCATGTTTTTTTACTAACCCCTCACATTGAACCCTCTAGTCTAACACACACAAACATGGACACAGGTATCACTCTTTGTTTCCTAAATTCTGTATACACAGGTTCAAGCCACACACAAACACTTGGACACATACATGTGTCTTCCCTTCTCTATACACATGTATACATATATGTATCCTACATCTATGTGTGCCTACTAGTATATATATATATGATATAAATATGTTTGTATGGTATACATATAGTAGCCTATAGGTTATGTATATTCCAAGTTATATTATATAGCTATATCAATATATGTATTATATATTAAATGTATTTGACTTGTGTAGATGGGTTTATGGTTTGGTTTATAGACATGGAATAGCCTATGGTCCATGGGTGTGTCTGCTTGACTAGTGAGTCTAGATAGACTTGTGTAGCCTTATTAGACCTAGAATAGACTAGTTAGACTAGTATAGACTTGTTTGACTTAGGTTTGACTTGGTTGACCTAGTTTGACTTCTAGGGTTGACCAGAGTTGACCAAGAGTTGACTTTGGTCTAGATTGACCTAGATTCATGTAGAATGCATTGTAGTGCATCTTATTACCATTCTGGACTTGTTGTGACTTGTGCTGTTCTAATAGGAGCCAGACACCACTCCTCGGACAGTATATATTCTCCAGATTCTCAGAATACAGACGAGTACATTCTCTGATCATTTCATATCTTGTTTAGGATTATATTCCTGCTTTAATTATTTCACATGATGCTGACACGTTGGTAACACGGATTAGTACTATATGGATCTTGTTGTGCGATGTTATCCCCTTAGCGGATACATCGGGTATTCGTGTTCGTGTACTTTATCGTGAACATCGTGTACTCCTTGATTTGTGACATTCATGTACGAAATATGTGAATCATGTATAATCATGTATTTACATGACCTTCGTGTACAATAACATAACTTAGCTAGATCCTTGTGTATTGATTGGGGCGGGAGAGTAGAAGTGGTTATGTATTCAATCCAGTAGATTACTCGTGTACAAACCTCTGTAGATTACTCGTGTACAACATCGTGCCGTTTACATAAACATCTTGTGCTCTGAATCACTAGCACTGTTAGTTCTCTATATACTATAGCTATTTACTTACAGTCTCTCTCTTTTTTTCATCATGTTATTTCTTCAGTTCCTGTATCTTACTCTCTAGCATGTTTATATTTTCTAACCTGTTATGATTTTGTTGAGATGTACTGTACTCGCTCCCGTCCTGAATGGACCTGTTGAAAATTTTACAGTGAATGATGAGGCTCTGGTGTCTACCCCTCATGGTGCAGCTTTAGACAACACTTGTAACTTGGACCACTAGCAGTTGACGACACTCCTTTAGATTAGGATGTCTTTACTTTTCTGGATTACTGTATATAGATTCTGAGATATTTGGGATATGTAGTTATTTTAGACACTTAGACTTCTGGATTGTATCTCTGTGATTTCTTCTGTTCTGGATATTTATTATCTATCTACCTATCTTTATCCTGTTCTACCTTAGTTGTGATTGAGACTGTATTTGCTATGGCACCTCCATTCGGAGAGTATATACTGTATAGGTACCTTTATATTGTTTAGATGTTGACCAAAGACAGCGTTCTACCGCCGACACTGCGGCGTAGGCTGGACGTACCCACGTCTCATGCCCTTACTCTAGGGTGCGGGTCGTGACACGTTTTTAGTGGTGGCCCATGCAGGTCGAGTTTATGTAGTGGTATTCGAACTAGAGTATCACTACAGCCTGCAGTAGGATTAGGATTTTTTTTTGAAGGTACTCAATCACAGTTAGGACTCCTTGAGAGATTTCTGGGACGACCCTTGAGAATCTTATTTAAACTTCAATTTGAAATCATTTCCCTTGTTTGTTGCTCTCACTCCTTGATTATTGAATTTGATTTTGATGAATCGTTGTTGATTTTGATTTTTCCTATCGAGATGAATTTTATGGCCTGAGTTACGATATTTTCTGATAACATATGTTGACGGGAATAACAGGGATGGTAAAACGTCTACTTGATTATGGAACCTGTAGTTTATCGCAGCTATATTAGCTGGCGTGGCGGAAACATAGGGACCTGACTTCGGATGTAAGTATCTTGATTATGAGATTTGGAATTTCTCACAGCTATACTAGTCGGCATAGCGAGATTTCCAGACGACATGATTATACAGGTGCATACCCAGTTATGGAATCTATCGTTTATCGCAGCCTTGCTTACTGGCATGACGAGGACTCTGAGTAACATAATTTTGGACAGACGCATATGATTATCAGATTGTATCTTGAGAAGATTTTTAAACATATCATCTCTATCGTACCCTTCTATTATTATAAATTATTTTTTCAGCATCAATAACTTAGGAGTAGGAGTATGAGTAGGGGTAGCTTAGCTGTTATTATAAATCTAGTGTAACTTCTTGCTATAATTTTTTTTTCTAATACAATGAATCGATAATTTTGCTAGACCTTAACTTGGATTTGATATTATAGTTTTGGTTTCAAAATGGTTCCTTCTTTTAAACAGACAAGCAGAACATATTTTATTATTATTTTTTTCTTGCCATTATTTCTTGTATTACCTTAAAATATATATATATAGTGGACACCGATACTTGCCTGACACGTATGCATGCTACACTTGATTACCAACCTATCTAAATGCATATTAATATGTTTGATGTTAATTTCTCAAAATCCTAATATTTCTAATATAGTACAGTATCAGTGGCTAGTTCTCTGTTTTCCAGATTAAATTCGTAAATTAAAATTAAATTTCATGTTATTAGTTGTTGTTTACATTACTGCACATGTATGTTACATACAAGGTTTCAAGTCTTAAAGGAAATGGGTTGAGTTTGGTTGAGTTTTGTGTTGAATTTGTCAAATCTGAGACTGTGTACATATTAAACCTTTAACCCTGGATTCTAAGTATTTAATTCAATTTGCAGTTTTAAATTGTAATGGTTTGAGCCGTATACATTGTTGTATGTAGGGATATAATGTTAGGTTTCATACTCTTACATGTTAGGTTGTGGTTGTGGTAAACGTTGGGTTGGTTTTGATGTTAGAATTTCTCTAAAATCCTGAAAACTGAATACATGTTAACATTTTTACATTGCTTTCAAATGTGTAGTTCAATTTCAGATCTAATATGTAATGTTGAGCTAAACTGAAAGATCAAACCCTTTATTTCAAGTTTTAACCCATGTACACTTGACACCCTACACTAATGTTCACAACTGCCATGAAAATCTAACCCTTCATCTCTATGTTATGTTCATATAGCTATATAGATACACATATATATATATATATATATATATATATATATATATATATATATATATATATATATATATATATATATATGGTTAGCCATGCATGTTATGAGTAAATAGCTTGTGCCGTGTAGACTGCTTAACCAATATGCCATGAATAGTGTAACTTGATAGCTATAGTTGAGACCCAAATCCTCCTATACACTTTTATGTATATTTCACACAAATCACATAACATTTACATAATGTTAGCTTTTCCTTCTCTAACACTCTCTCCTTCTATATATATTATATCGTGATTGGATTTCAATGCTATTGACTTTCGTTCCTTAAACTTTTGATTTTGATTTTTTTAGTACCCTTTTATATTTTATTTTATTTTTGATAATTACTAGTTTTAAGATAGGATGGTAGACTGCCGTACAGCCTTGATGATTGTTGTTTTATTTTATCCTTTCAGTATGGCACCCATGACCCGAGCCTGTCGCCTGAGAGCAGCTGCAGCTACTGAGAGTGTGCTTCCACCTCCTATTGTTCAGGAGTTAGTGATCCCTCTATCTGATCAGGGGGTGGTGGCACCTCCTGCCATTGAGGAGATGGTGGGAGCCTCGCCAGAGAGTCTTCCTTCATCTCCTGTCGTTCAGGAGAGAGCTGCAGATTTTCCTGAGACCGAGAGCCTTTTCCCACCCCTTGAGATGGTACCTCATACGGTACTACCCGAAGATTTGTTACTTGACGCAGCCCAGGTGTTTGAATATTTCCAAGAAAGGATGTTGGAGTCACAGAGAGTTCATGATGAGGCCATGAGGGAGCAATACCAGAGGTTGCTACGTCTGCGAGACTCTGTGCTTCCAGAAAGAGAGCCTAGCTCCAAGAGGGCGAGGAGCAGTACCCAGTCCTACCCAGAGCTTGAGGAGTACCCATATATCCAGCCTATATCATCATACCCAGCCCAGTCTCCTGTCCAGCAGAGGCCAGCTGAGCCAGAGCCTATCTGTACCTACTGTAAAAAGTCTTGGCAGAAGTGGAACTTCTGTAGAAAGAGACTAGGATTGTGCCTATTCTGTGGGTCAGCTGCACACTGGATGCAGCACTGTCCTGATATACCTGCCCCAACCAGGGCTCTGCTTCCAGGAGGGAGTTCTAGTTCTCAGACCTAGTTGGAGGTGAGTCCTTGACCTATATCTTAGCCAGTCTTTGATAATTGCTGCACCCTACCATATTGTTGTATGTTTTGATACCTTATTATTGCTTTTGATCTAATATGACTAGAATGGCTAGATGAGACCTCAGACTGATACCACTTACCAAATCCTATATGTTATCCTTCCAATTGCATGATTTAGATAAGTTTTCTTTTGACCTTGATTGTTTGGGTTTGACCTAGAAGGGGTACGATCATCTTAATTTCGAGGACGAAATTTTTCTAAGGTGGGTAGGATTGTAACACCCAGTTTTCCAAATAAGGATAATTTTGAAATTTTGTAATTTTAATCTTTTAATAATGATATTTAAATCATGATATGATTTTTGGTAATTTTTTTTAAAACATTTTAAAACTATTTTAAATCATGACTTATGATTTTGGTGTTTTGATAGTGTAACACTAGAGACAGCTTAACCTAGAGCCTAGCCATGTGATTAGGGTGTTTGATTTATCATTTCCAGTTCGAGGGTATTTTTGTCATTTTGAATTTAATATATATTATTTAGAATTTAATGTATTATTAAGAATGGTGTGATTTTAATATTATTTAATTGATTGCCATGTATTGTGATTATCCTAACTTGGTTTGGACCTAACCTAGATTAGTCATAGCTAGTCGTAGCTAACCATGGTTAGTGATAGTTAGTATTAATTATATTTGTTAGAATTTTCAGTGATTTTTAGTATATTTGATTTGGTGCTATTTTAGACTTTGACTAGTGTTGACTTAGGAGACTGTCCTAGAGGCTAACCTAGGTCATGACTATTTGGTTAGGTTATGGAACCCTAGCTTGACCTAAGTTAGTGACATTTAACTCATTAGAATTTATTAGGAGGAATTAGGATTTAAATTGATTAGAGAATGGCTTGTGATTTCACAAGTCATGACTTGTGACTTAAGCCTTAGAGGCCCAACCCAACACTTGTAGAGCCCTAACCCTAGCCCAATCCAGCCATGACCAGCCACCTTGGTATTCCCCCTCTATTTAATGCCTCCTAGAAATTAGGGCTAGCCTCCATTAGGAATATTGCAAGTTTTAGAAAGAGGTGAGTCTCCACCTTCTTTAATTCATAAAAATTCCATTTCAATTCATTTTTCCCCTAAACCAATTGCAATAGGACCTAAAATTATTGTATTTGCCGTTGGTATTGAGAAATTTCAGGAAATAAACAATTTGGGAGAGTTTTGGTGGTTTGAGGATCCTCTCATTTGGGGCTTTTTGTTACATTGCAAATCCCTAGGTAATATTCTAATCCCTTCCATAAAATACTATTTTTATTGCATATCTAGGAAGCCCTAGGCCTACCCTAGCTGTAGGTGTTGCTAACCCTAGGTTTCGAGTTCGAAACATGTCCGTATCGGACACGTATCAGTCCATGTGCATATGTGTTTGATAAAATGCCCCAAACGGCATTTTGTTTGAATTTCTGAAATATAATTGAATAGGAAATTAGGTTTTGACCTCGCTTATGTGTTTCCACTGCACTGAGCACGTATTGGTGTCGTGTCGAGTTGCCACAGACACGAAAACACGCGGGTGTGCACGCACGCGCGCGGGCACTGTAGCTGTCCTGCTACTCCGGTACGTTTACGCAGCGGACACGCCACTTCGACACGTGAAACTTGACACACACGAAGGGGCGACCACTGACACCACGTGTGTCAAGTTGTACGTCCTCTCGTGTCGTGTCTGACACGGATTCGCGCGTGCACTGTACGTGCACTGTGCGTGTATCAGTGTTCATTTTGTTCTTGTTTTCAATTCAGTTTTATTAGTTTAATTCGTGTTTAAATTTGCTATTTAGATCCTAATTATAATGTATAAACTATGTTAGATTAGATTTACATGTTAGTTTAGGTTTTGATGTGAATTTGGATTCGGAAATGGGGTTAATGGTAAACACTGATACACAGGTTGACTGTTACTGTTTTTTTTTTCTAATTTCCTAAACCATTAATCCCTGTTTTAAGAGATGTTTCTCACTGTTAAATATCCCCACATGTTATTCGTCATGTTTAGTTTCATGTTTTAATTCGAAATTGGCTTTTGGTTAGGGAATAGGTTTTTGACTTTTGTGTTGGATTTCGAAATGGAAAAGAACTGATTTTGTTTCAATATAACTGTCCATTAATGAACTGAAATAGTTTCGATTTGTTCATTGGTTAAACTGAATTAGAATGGCCATTTAATGTGAATTCTCATGCATGTATTAGTGTCTTTTTGTGTTTGAATTCGAATGATGGGTTGGAGTATCATTTTTCTATCAACTGTTCAGGTAAACTGTCAATGCTAATTCATTGTTAACTGTCACAGGAATTCAATGTCTGAGATTTAAATCCATTCCTTTCTGAAACTGAGATTTAGTTCCTTTTTCATTACACTGTTAACTCTTTCCTGTTTTTCCTGAGATTATGTTGAATCACTGTAGATGGGAATTGGACTTATGTTGATTCAAAATTGAATTCTAATTATGAAACCTGGGTTTGGTTCCTGTCATTTGATTCCATTCCCTTTTCCTTAACTGATTTGCATGAATGGTTATTCATTAGTTAACTATCAAGTTCCCTTTATTAAAATCTGAGAATAGATTTCCTATGTTACTTCACTGAATTCAGGATTTCCTTCAACTGTAAATTGATTTCCATTCCTTCCTCAATGTTTCCAGATTTTTCCCCTCACTGATTTCACATATATACTTCACTGCCATGCCACATTTTCCTGTACACACACAGGGTTTTACCATTTACTGTTTTCCAGTTATGCCATGAATCACTCACTGTTCCTACATGATACACACACAGGGACCTCACTGAACACAGGTTACCTATACACTCTCATGTCTTCTATTACACACACTCTCATGTTTTCTCACTAACCCCACACATTGAACCCTCTAGCCTAACAATCACACACATGGACACAGGTATCACTCTTTGTTTCCTAAATTCTGTATACACAGGTTCAAGCCACACACAAACACTTGGACACATACATGTGTCTTCCCTTCTCTATATACATGTATACATATATGTATCCTACATCTATGTGTGCCTACTAGTATATATATATATGATATAAATATGTTTGTATGGTATACATATAGTAGCCTATAGGTTATGTATATTCTAAGTTATATTATATAGCTATATCAATATGTGTATTATATATTAAATGTATTTGACTTGTGTAGATAGGTTTATGGTTTGGTTTATAGGCATGTAATAGCCTATGGCCCATGGGTGTGTCTGCTTGACTAGTGAGTCTAGATAGACTTGTGTAGCCTTATTAGACCTAGAATAGACTAGTTAGACTAGTATAGACTTGTTTGACTTAGGTTTGACTTGGTTGACCTAGTTTGACTTCTAGGGTTGACCAGAGTTGACCAAGAGTTGACTTTGGTCTAGATTGACCTAGATTCATGTGGAATACATTGTAGTGCATCTTATTATCATTCTGGACTTGTTGTGACTTGTGCCGTTCTAATAGGAGCCAGACACCACTCCTCGGACAGTATATATTCTCCAGATTCTCAGAATACAGGCGAGTACATTCTCTGATCATTTTATATCTTGTTTAGGATTATATTCCTGATTTAGATTATTTTACATGATACTGACACGTTGGTAATATGGATTAGTACTATATGGATCTTGTTGTGCGATGTTATCCCCTCAGCGGATACATCGGGTATTCGTGTTCGTGTACTTTATCGTGAACATCGTGCACTCCTTGTATTTGTGACATTCGTGTATGAAACATGTGAATCGTGTATAATCATGTATTCACGTGACCTTCGTGTACAATAACATAACTTAGCTAGATCCTTGTGTATTGATTGGGGCGGGAGAGTAGAAGTGGTTATGTATTCAATCCAGTAGATTACTCGTGTACAAACCTCTGTAGATTACTCGTGTACAACATCGTGCCGTTTACATTACCATCTTGTCCTCTGAATCACTAGCACTGTTAGTTCTCTATATACTGCAGCTATTTACTTACGGTCTCTCTCTCTTTTTTATCATGTTATTTCTTCAGTTCCTGTATCTTACTGTCTAGCATGTTTATATTTTCTAACTTGTTATGATTTTGTTGAGATATACTGTACTCGCTCCCGTCCTGACTGGACATGTTAAAAATTTTACAGTGAATGATGAAGCTATGGTGTCTACCCCTCATGGTGCAACTTTAGACAACACTTGTGACTTGGACCACTAGCAGTTGACGACACTCCTTTCGATTAGGATGTCTTTACTTTTCTGGATTACTGTATAGATTCTGAGATATTTGGGATATGTACTTATTTTAGACACTTAGACTTCTGGATTGTATCTCTGTGATTTCTTCTGTTCTGGATATTTATTATCTATCTACCTATCTTTATCCTGTTCTACCTTAGTTGTGATTGAGACTGTATTTGCTATGGAACCTCCATTCGGAGAGTATATACTGTATAGGTACCTTTATATTGTTTAGATGTTGACCTAGGACAGCGTTCTACCGCCGACACTGCGGCGTTGGCTGGACGTTCCTACGTCTCGTGCCCTTACTCTAGGGTGCGGTTCGTGACACATAGGATTGAAATTTAATTGTCTGTCAGCTTCATTCTAATTTTCTACCATGGGATATGGTTGAAATACACATATTGGATGCCTTGAACAGGGATACGATCCGAATCAAGTTGTATACTAAATTTAAATTGAGCTACAGTAAAGACTGGAAGTTAATGAAAGCTTGTACGAGTATTTGAAACGGAACAATGATAGTTGGTCGAGATCGTAAAACGATCTAGAAAACACTTAAACTGAGTGTTAGTTTGGGTTCGAGGACGAACCTTGTTTTGAGTGGATATTATGTAATGCCTCACTCCACACGATGCATTACGCTGAGTCGTTGACTCGAAGAGTTGCGTTGACCCGATTAAGTATTGATGCGAACTGATACAAGAGTTACCATGTTCCGAGAAACTCATCGAGTCGGATCGATACAAAGAGTTACGTTGGCCCGAGGAACACATCAAGTAAGATCGATGCAAGTGTTAAATTAGCCCAAGAGAAAGCATTGAGTCGGTTCGAAGATTTTAAGTAATCGAATCAACGTAAGGCATTAGTCTGATTTGAACAAGTATTGATTTTAGTTGGTTTCGTGTGCAGGCTATACGTTTACGCCGAAATATAAGAGGTCGACATTTTTTCTTATTTGTAATGGTGTCCGCAAAACCAAATCGTCGCTTTGCCATGGACTGAAGTATAGGCACGGTAGGCCAAATCGCTTGGATAATTCAACGTAGTGCAAAGTGTTCGAATGGCCAAGTCAGAAGAGTTGGTCGTGCAAACAAAATTATAAAATCGATACGCATCGGCTCGACAAAACAACAAGGCGTATCGGCTAAGGTGGGGGACATTGACTTCTCTTTCCTACTCCTTCATGTCTAAGTAAAGTATATCGTTGTATGCTAAGTTAACATATCGAGACCACGGGCGTGGCTCGATCGAGAGATGAACATTGTGCATGTCGAACACTAGATAGAACAATTGAAATAAGATATAAATCAAATGTACGAGTCCTTATTGAACACTGAATATCGCAAAGGCGAGCGCCTCGGTGCGCAAGCCATAAGAACATGGGATAATTGTATCGATGAGTGCCTCGGTACAAAGTCATTCGTGTCCCCGTGCACGAGTTAGTATGCTAGAACATTGAAAGACTATATCGGCACGAGTGCCTTAGTGTACGAGCTATAGAACATTGAATACACTACCAAAATAAGTCAATTTAGCGACGTCCTATTGTAATGTCACTAAATATTGGAATTAGCGACGTAGTAGAAAATACGTCGCCGTACGTCGGTAATCAGCGACGACGTGCGACATCTTTTGTTACACGTAGCAAATATGTGGAAATTAGCGACAATTAGCGACGTAGTTAAGACTATGTCGCTTAATAGCGACGATCAGCGACTTATTTTTAAGCCGTCGCTAATGTTTTTACATACCGATTCAGAAATTTTATTTTCCCCCATTCTCGATCTCTCCTTCCCCAAATCTTCGAGAGCCGAGAGCCGAGAGCCGAGAGCCGAGAGCCAACGCCCCCTCCTCCACCCAAAGCCCCCTCCTCCGCCGTCGAGAGCCGCCGTTCGTTGAGCCCCTCCCTCAGGTAATTCCTATCCCTAACCCTAACACTAAATACGGACACATGGACAGGGACACGATGAGTTCGAGCCCCAACCCTAAATCTAGACACGATGAGTTCGTCGAGCCCCTCCCCTAACCCCCTCCTCCCCTAACACGATGAGTTCACGGCGTCATTCCTAACCCTAACACTATGGGGAGGGGTTTGTGCACAGGGGACTGTGCTGTGCACAGTCCTTGTACGTGTGTGTGTGTGTGTGTGTGTGTGTGTGTGTGTGTGTGTGTGTGTGTGTGTGTGTGTGAATTTTAAGTTAGATGTTAAAGTGTGTTAGATCATTGGATGTTGAAGGCATGTTCTTCATGGTATCATAATGAATCATATTGTATCTTATATATATATATATATATATATATATATATATATATATATATATATATATATATATATATATATATATATATATATATATTTTAAGAAGGGGGAATATTATTGATGTATCAGGCGTAAAAAGGAAAAGCCTATACAATATGAGCGTCTAGCGCTGGCAAAAGAAGAGAAACGGCTAGGCATGCCGACAAAACAGAAAGAGAAAGAAGACAGAGACTAAGACTAATCTAGGGATTCCCAAAATTTGGGCGTGGAGTGCGAGCAGCGCCTCCGGATCTTAAGGTTCTGTCTGATGATTTCCCTGTACAGTTGGGGGTGTGGAAGGTGTCTACCCTCGTAACGGTACTTGTTCCTATTTTTCCACAGGACCCAAATGCTCGCGGCTGCGACGATCTGATGTCCGTGGGAATCGCCCCAACTGGACAGGAGATCGTTGAAACCCCTATTGAGGGCCTTCCTAAACTTGGTGCTGAGAGTCGCCCACATGTTTTTGGCCAGATCTCCGGAGATGAGGATGTGCTCTGCCGATTCAGCTTGTGGTAAAGTACAGCAATGGCAACTCGAAGCGAGGCTGTAGCCAAACGAGATGATGGCATCGTCAGTGGGGAGTTTGCGGAGGTGGGCTCGCCAGATTAGGATTGACCATTTGATGGGGATGCAGGCGTGCCAGAAAGGAGCAATGAGGGGGGATGGGGTTCCGATGCCACGGGCGACAGACCTGGCGGATTGCAGGAAGAATCGGCCGTCCGGGTTAGGGGACCATCGCTTGATGTCCGGAGTGTCGAAGATTCGGAGATTCACATTGGCGAGACAGACTGCAGCCGTAGGACCGAGCCAGAGCCTGATACGGTCCCAGATCCATCCGGACATCGTATTCCAGAGCTCGCGAATCTGGCCCTCTCGCGGAGGGGGCTCGGGAGGGTGCCAGAGGTTCCCACCCAGCCAACGATCGTGGCTCATCGATGAGTAGCCGTTGCCCAGCTGGATGTGTATGAGGGGGTCAGCAAGCTGGCAGCCGCGGGTAATACGTCTCCAGGATGAGGATGAACGGTTGTTGACTAAGGCTGTTCCCGAGTGGGAATATCTAAAGTATCTCGCTTGCATGAATCGAGTCCAAATAGAATTGTCCGTGCGTAGTTTCCACCATAACTTCATGGAGCAAGCATCGGCGATGTGTTCCAATCTACAGAATCCAAGGCCGCCCTCGACGGTGGGGTTAGCCATAGTGGTCCAGCTGGCCCAGGGGTGCTTGTCTTTGCCTTTGTTGTGGCCCCAGAAGAAACGGGCGAAGATGGATTCAAGCAACGTGAGGACCTTTTTGGGAGGGTTGCAGACCGCCAGGGTATAAATAGGAATAGAGGATAGGACGTGCTTGATCAGAATCAGCTTGCCTCCAGGCGATTAGGGTGGCATTGTGCCACCCCTCGATCCTTTTCCTGATGGCGCTGACCATGTACTCAAAGATACCTGAATTGGCCTTGCCATAGACCAGTAGACACCCTAAGTAGGTGAACGGGGGGTATGCTATGGCAAAGGTGGTTAGGTTGGAGAGAGTTGCAGAGTGTGACCTGTCCGTTTTATGATGGGTGTAGATGACGCTCTTGTTGTTGTTGATTCTTTGTCTGGAGCATCTGGTGTACCTGTTCAGCATTTGAAGGACAACGTCGATGGAGCCGATGTCTCCGGAGGAGAAGATGAGGACATCATCAGCATAAACAATGTGAGTGATGATGGGGCAGCCGGTGGTGGTGTGAAAGTGGTGGAACCTCGGGGAATTGGGCATGTTCTTGAGGTTTTTGCTGAGGGCCTCAGTAGTGATGATGAAGACAGTGGCTGAAAGAGGGTCCCCCTGGCGGACGCCACGGCTAGCGGTGAAGAAGCCTTCGGCCTGACCATTGATTACGGTGGAGAACCAGGAATTGTTGATGGACCTGAAGATGATGTCAATCCAGGCTTCGGAGAAGCCAAAAGCCCTGAAGACCCAGATCATGAATTGCCAATCGAGACGGTCGTAGGCCTTCTCCATGTCGAGCTTAATGGCGATGTTCCCCCCCTAGCCGGGAATTTCATACAAGTAACAATTTCTTGAGCTAGCAGGATGTTGTCCACGATGTTGTGCCCCTTCAAAAACCCACTCTGTTCCTCGGAAATAATTTTGGACAGGAGCTCCGTCATCCGGTTGGCGATAATTTTTGCGATAATTTTGTTGGCAAAGTTGCATAGAATTATGGGGCGGAAGTCTTTGAAGGTTTCTGGGTTGTCTTTTTTAGGGATAAGAATGAGATTAGCCCTGGATAATGATTTAGGGTATCTAGCTCCTTGGAAGAACGCAACCGCAGCCTCTAGAAAATTTGGGCCAATGATCTCCCAGCAATGTCTGTAGAATACCCTGCTGAACCCGTCGGGTCCGGGAGCGCTATGCTCGTCAAGATCCCATACCGCGGTCCGGACCTCGACAGCAGATGGGAGGGAAAGGAGCTGTTCGTTCTCTTGAACGATGATGAGGCTCGGGATATTCGCCAGCACTCCCTTGTCCAGGACTACCGCATCTTTGGTGAAGAGGTTGGAGAAGAAGTTAGCCGCTGCCTCTTGGATTTTTAGCTGGTCCGTCAACTGGTTGCCGTTGTTATCGGAGATACGATGAAGGTTGAGCTGTTGTCTGCGGCCTTTAACGCACGCGTGGAAGAAGCTGGAGTTGCGGTCCCCTTCATTCTCCCATTTAAGTTTGGCTTTTTGTTTCCAAAATTCAGTTTCGACTTTAAGTCTGGACTTGAGGATCGCTCTGGCGAGGTTGAGGGCGGTCTGCGCTTCGGCGGATCTGTTAGCAACGTAAGAGTTTTCGGTGTGGGTTACATCATCTTCCGCATTTTTGATCTCCTGAAAGATGTTGCCGAACGCGGCCTTACTCCACCTGGAGAGAACCTCGCTCGTGGCACGCAGTCTGGCCGCTACTCTGTGCATCGGATCATCGTCGTTCACTGAGAACCAAGCGGATGCCACCTCGGATTTGAAACTAGGATGATGCCTCCAGAAATCCAGGAATTGGAAAGGTTTCTTGATGCTTAGAGAGCTTCTGCTGATCTCGATGAGAAGGGGTACGTGATCGAATTCCATAGTGTTGAGGTGGGAGAGGCTAGAGATCAGCCCCATGTCAGCCCAAAGGCTGTTGATGAGGGGGCGGTCGAGGCGGGAGTATTGACGCCGAGAGCCTTCCTCCATGTTGTACCAGGTGAAAGCTTTACCGAAGAAAGGAAGGTGAGCGAGGTGAGCGTTGAAGGTAAAATTATTGAAGTCATCCATGGCCAGAAGGGGAGGCGGTCGCCCTCCGGACTTCTCGATACTGCTCGAGATGGTGTTGAAGTCGCCTACGCACATCCACGGGAGGTTCTGGTGGGAGAGGTAGGTGTCGAGCAGGTCGGTCCAGAGGAGCTTCCGTTCTTGGTAGTCACAGCTGCCGTGAATGGCGAAGATAAGGATTCTGTTGCTTAGTTGGGGGTGTTCCACCCAGAAGGAGAGGGCTTGACGGGAATCCTGGACCATGCCAGATTTGATGCCAGCACCGGCGAGAATCCAGATGTCGTGACTGCCAGTTAGCGCGGTCGCGAATCCCAGATGAAGTTGGATGCCGGTGATCCTTTTCTTGGGGATTTTTGGTTCGTTGATCATTAGGATGTCGATTTTGTGAATTTTTTTGAGGCTGAGGATTCTGTTCAGTGTTGGTTTGTTTGCTATGCCTCTAACGTTCCACGAGAGGATGTTAAACATTGGATTGGGGGGAGTGGGTGGGGAGGTTGAGCTTGGCTGCTGACCTTGTGGTCATGGCTGCTTGCTGATTCTTTTTTTGTTTTTCTTCTTCGATTTCGAGGAAGATTTCTTGGTGGAAGTTTTGTGGTTGTCGCTGGCCTCTGTTAAGCCGTTAGGAGAAAAATCCCGATCGACGGCCGCCGAGGAGTAACTCGCTGCCTCGACATCGTCGAGCGCACACATAGGGTTGGTGCGGTCAAGGAAACCAGCGTCCTTGGCTTGCCAGAACCTGCCAGTGAGAGGGGAACAAGGGTCTGGGGTGGCGGCTGTGGAGATTGGGGGTAGGGCCGGAATTGCAGTGGGCAACTCTGGTTCTTCGACAATAGGGCAGGGGTCGTGGGTCTCCATGAGCTGCTCCCGAGGTTGACCACCAATTGGGATAGAGGGGGGAGTGGAACTGGAGCCCGAGGGCTTGAAGAAGGTGATGAGGGAGATCTGGCGGGGAACAGTGTCAGCGCAAAGTACGGTGGGGGAGGGGGGGCTGAGGGCCTGTCGGATCTGGGCGTGACAGTACGTGAAGCGTCCGGCTCTGCCTGGGATATGTTCTCGGAATCATGGCAAACGTGATCTAAGGTGTGCTCACAAGGGCTCTCGAGGGAGCTATCGCTGTCAAGTATGGCAAAGGAGTTGGCCAGGGTGATGGTGGGGGGGGGGGGAGGGTTGTATGGAACGATGGCGGAGTCGGATGAGATGAGGGTTCTCGGCCCTTGCTGAGGGAGGGTTTCTGTTTGTCGGAGGGGGAGAGTTTGGGAGTTGTCAGGCGAGAGAATGCGGGTGGTGGTTAGCGTGACCGTGTCGCGAGGTTTGCGGGGTCCAGGCTTCTTGAGAGTCGGGTTGGCCCGGAAGCATCGTTGCAGAGAATGACCGCTCATCTGGCAATGTTGGCAATAAATGATGTTGTTGTCATACACCAGCGTTTGACTGATGGTCTGATCTCCAAGCTCTATCTCTATCATTTTGGGGGGTTCCTTGGCGAGATCGAGCTCGACACAAATCTTCGCATAGTTGCATTTTGAGAGGTTACGTATTTCTTCCGGAATGGCGACTAGGGACTCGAAGGAACTGGCGATGCATTTGAGAGCAGCTGCGGAGAAACACACCAATGGGAGGTTGGGAAGGGTGACCCATGTGGATATGATCGACGAATCCATAGCGGGGTTGAATTTGGGTGACCATTTGACAATTTTAGCAATCTGAGAGTCAATTTTGGAGGTACCCTTGGCCCAAACCGTAGTGCAGTCCTGATCGGAGGACAGGTACAGGAAAATGTGCTTGGGATCGAGAGGGGCGACCCGGTAGGTGTCCAAGAGACCCCAAGCTGCGATGGTCTCCTTCACCCTAGTTATCTTCGGGCAACCGAAGGTGAACTTAAGGACGAAGGACTTGAGGAAGGTGGAGGATCGGGAAGAAATGTCCGCGTCGGAGAAGGGAACGCGGATGGGGAATCCGTCGGAAGGTGGAGCGAAAACAATTTCTGGAAGGACGATCTCCGTGGGAGGGGGGAGGACCTTCGTGCGGTCAGGCCGCAAAGCTTCGGCGTAGGAAGGTACACGGGTGGGGGAGGGTAGTCGGGCTAGGGCAGCGAGCAGGCCGCGGTTGACGGGGGCGGACGAGATTACGGGGCCTCCGACAATATCCCCGCCAGCAGAGGGGGTAAGGTGCCCCAGCGCAGGGGAGGTCAACGTTGAGGAGGGGGGCTTTCCCGTAAATAGGGACCACCAGGCGCTGGAGGTCCCGAAACTGAGGGTGGAGGCTTACCCACAATGTGGGGGTCTCCGATCGGGCGAGCAACGCTACCCATATCTTGTGTGGGCTGGCCCACAATGTAGGTGCCTCCGGGCTCGCGAAGGCCCAAAACAAAGGATGAGTGCTGGCCCACAACGTGGGTGCCGCCGGGCGTGCAAAGGCCCGAAACAGTGGATGAGGGCTGGCCCACAACGTGGGTGCCACCGGGCGCACTGTAGCCCGAAACGTAGGATGAGGGCCGGCCCACATCGTGGGAGCCCTCATTCTCGCGTAAAAAAGGCTGATCCAACACGTGGAGGCCTGCTCTCGAGCCCAAAGCTGGGGGAGAGGAGTGTACGCTAGCTAATTGCGTAACCGAGAAATAGGGGCTGATTACGCAAGCCTCCTGTGGTGGTTTACGCACGAGATTAGGGGAAGGCTCGGTCTCCGAGGCAAGAGCTTTGCGTGTGGAGAGGGCTAAGCCAGCTGTGGCTTCGGATAGCGTACAGCACGGAGCACCAAGCCTGCTCGGCACAGGAGCCGAGAGAGGGAAAGTCCAGGCCAGACCTAGGGGCGCGGGACCCGATGCTGCCGACGGTGATGAGGTCGTGGCTCCGCGCTCGGCCGCGATCGAGGAGAGCCAGGCCAAGGCGAGCGGCGCCGGCGGAGCTAGCCCGGGGGTGGAAACGAGGGGGGGCACTGAGCCCGCTCGACACGGGAGCCGAGGAAGGGAGAGACCGGCCAGAATGTCGGGTGCTGCTCCACGCTCGCCCGCGACCGAGGATAGCCAGGCCAAAGCAAGGGCCGCCGTCGGAGCTTGTCGAGGCTGGAGGGGGCGGCCCCCCGACCAACGAGGGAGAGTTGGTCGGGCTTCCAAGCGGAGAACGCCGGAGGAGGGCGCCGAGTAGGGAGGGGAGGGAGGACGACGGCAGGTGGCACGAGGCAAGGTCGGGTTGGGTGCGGGGGGGGGGGGGGGTGGGCGGCGGCGATGGAAGAAGTAGAGTGCGCCGTTGCCGGAGGAGGAGGGAGAGGGCTTCCTGATGAGGCGGCGAGGGCGGTGAGACCGGGGGGGCGCGAACGCCGATGGCAACCGCCCAGCTTTGGCGCGTGGGGAGATGGGGCGGGGATAGGGGGAGGCGGGGTGAAAAGGGGTGGAGGGAGGATGGGCGGGGCGACGGGCGGACTTGGCCTCCCTAGCGGCCGGAGGGGCATGCCGGAGAGGCACTGCTCTGCCTAGGAAATCGCCAGAAGGGGGAGAGCGGAGTCAACCTATCTTTTCTTTATATATATATATATATATATATATATATATATATATATATATATATATATGTGTGTGTGTGTGTGTGTGTGTGTGTGTGTGTCTCTCTCTCTCTCTATATATATATATGTATTTTGTGTCAATGTATATATTTATTGGTGTGTGTGTGTCTATATCTATGTATCTTAATCTAAATATATATGTGTAGGTGTTGTTGTGGTTTAGAGAGAAATATAGAGAGTGATAGAGAGAGGGATATAGAGAGTGTTAGAGAGAGTGAGGGAGCAGTGGAGGATGGGGGGGAGCTGCTGAAATTGCAGCAGCAGGAGCCATTTGGCATGCTGACCTCTCGGCCAGCAGCAGTCCCCACAGGGGACTGCATATGCAATAGCAGCAGTAGCAGTATAAGGAACTGCAGCAGTAGCAGTTGGGAACTGCAGCAGTAGCAGTTGGGAACTGCTGCTTTGCAGCAGTATGAGGGGGTGGGGGGAGGAGAGAACCAGCCATTCGGTGATCCATTTCGACCACTCACCATTCAGCCCCCTATTCCATCTATCCATTCAGCCCCTCTTCCACATTCATTAATCCATACATTCTTCTATCCATACTCAATTCAGCCACCACTCATTAATCCTTCCATTCATTCTTCCACCCATATTCCTCCATTCATTCAGTCATTCATTTATGCATCCAATTCAGCCATAGTCCATCCATTAATTTATACATTCATCCAAACATTCATTCCACCATTCATTTATACCATTTTTCATTCATCTATTCAAACATACATATCCATATATCCATTCACCCACATTCATTCATCCATCCATCCTTTCCATCTCAATCAGCCCATTAACCCTTGAATGTTTAGGTGGGAGAGTTAGTTAGAGTGTTAGTGACCATGTTGAGGTATGGTATACTAGTGAGGTAATTAGGATTTACCCTATAAAAGGGTAAAGTTCTAAGATACTTCTAGATATGAAATTAGAGTATCAAGATACCATGGCATGGTATCGGGATACGAGGGCATGGTATTAGGATACCATGTTGAGGTAGAAGTGCCTAGAAACTAAGGTAGGGATTTGATAGTGAGTTTACCTTGGTAAGGTAATAGGGCAAGTTAAGGTAATTGCCTAGAAGCTAAGGTATGAGTTTAAGATATTAAGATATGGTTAGAATGTGGTTTCCTCGTTTGGTAATGGTCAGAAATAGTGCTCCTAGACTAATTTTGACCTCGGTTAACCTTTTTGACCAAAAGTCAACGAAAGTCAACCGAAAGTCAAACTTAGCCTAAAAGTGACTAGAATTGACCCGAAACCAAACCAGAGTTGACCAGTTGACTGAAAGTCAATAGTTGGTCAACATTACCCGATGGACCCGACCTAACCCGAGTTTAACCCGATCCTCCGGGCTTGGTCTTGGGCTTCATATGTTGAACCCGAGGTCGGGCCGGGCTTGGGCTCGGATTAGGCTTATGATTCATCTGGTTGGGCTCGGGTTGACCTCAAGCCCGACCCAACCCGCCCGAGTTGCATCCCTACACACGGTTACCATGTCTTTCTACTATAATATACACTAGGAAGTTCGGACACTACAAATATCGGTATTTATTCCATGTCTATGTCTAGTGAAGGATAATTGCCTAGACTTAGTCAACTTCACCCAGTTTGACTAGTTTGTCCAAGATATTAAATTAGTCAACTCAACTTCACCCAGTTTGACTAGTTACTGCGCTGAACATGTGTGTACATCTTTGCAGAATTATTTTCAAATGGATATGAATTACTAATTGCGGAACCGTTCATGGATGTACAATTGTCGTCCTGATGATATGTGTGGTATACGGGATGAATACATAGCTGGAATAGAGCAGTTCCTGCAGTTTGCTAAGGCGTTCCCTCAGTACATGGACGGCACCAAAATTAAGTGTCCGTGTGTGAAATGTCATAACGTAAAATATTATCCAGAAGTGGAAGTGACATATCATTTGTACTCGAGAGATTTTATGCCTAATTACTATCAGTGGACCGCACACGGAGAACTTGTGTCTTTAGCATCAGAGCCGGAGCCTTATGTTGAGCCGTATATGCATGCGGGACCTAATTTTGTTTCAGATAATCATGCATACGACGACGGGTGCGTGAACATGGTTTTTGACGCTGCGGGGCCTAGTTTCGTTCATGATGCAGCTGAGGAGGCACCGAATGTCGATGCTGCAAAGATCATAGAGTTGCTGGAGAATACAAGGACTCCATTGTATCCTGGATGTGAAGATCATTCACTGTTGGAGGTGGTTACAAGACTGTTGAGCATTAAATCAGATTTTAACATGTCGTAAGAATGCTACAACCGAGTGTTGGAGTTGATTATAGAGATCTTGTCGGCGGGTGCTAAGTTACCTAAAGACTTCTATCGGTCTAAGAGGATGGTGAGATCACTCTGGATGGGATACAAGAAAATCGATTCTTGTCGCAATGGGTGCATGCTGTACTACAAAGATGACAAGGACGCAGATGTGTGCAAATTTTGTGGTGCTGATCGCTATAAGACAACTAGTACATGAAGGTTTACCGGTGCAAGAAGACCGACCGATTCAATGCACTACTTGCCTTTAACGCTGCGGTTGCAAAGATTATTTATGGTGAAAGAGACGGCCGAAAATATGAGTTGGCACATGCGAGAACAGATTGAAGGAGTGTTGGATCACCCATCCGATGGAGAAGCGTGGAAGCACTTTGATCGAGTGTATCCTGATTTTGCTTCAGATCCGCGTAATGTCAGGTTGGGGCTATCTTCTGACGGTTTTACTCCTTTTGGTCTTTCGGGATCCCAGTATTCGTGCTGGCCTGTGATTGTCACTCCGTATAACCTACCGCCTTGGATGTGCATGAAGACTCAGTACATGTTTCTAACCGTTATAATTCCTGGTCCGAACAATTCCAAGAGGAACATTGATGTGTACTTACAGCCTTTGATAGATGAGTTGAATCAGTTGTGGAAAGTATGCGCTAACACGTATGATGTTTCCAGGAAGCAAAATTTTCAGATGAAGGCAACCCTTATGTGGACCATCAATGACTTTTCGGCCTATGGAATGTTATCTGGATGGAGCACTCATGGCCGTCTCTCATGTCCGTATTGCATGGACCGTAGTAAGGCTTTCCGCTTGAAATACGGAGGAAAACCGTGCTTCTTTGATTGTCATCGATAATTTTTGCCAAAAGATCATCCGTTCAGAAGGAACATGAATGAATTCCATGCCGGCGTTGTAGAGAAGGGTGATCCACCGCCAAGGTGGTACGGAGCCACGATATGGAAGGAGGTTAGAGATTTTCCAAGTGCTATCGAAGATCCTACAACTTGGTACAAGTGCGATAGATTTGGTAGAGATCATAACTGGACAAAGAGGAGCATATTCTGGGATCTGCCATACTGGAGTACCAATCTGATCAGACATAATCTTGATGTCATGCATATTGAGAAGAATATGTTTGATAAAATAATTAATACTGTGATGGACGTAAAGGGAAAAACGAAAGACAATCCCAAGGCCAGGTTGGACTTAGAAGAAATATGCAAACGCCCTGCTTTGCATTTGATAGAGCAGAATAGAAAACAGTTCCTGCCGAAGTCAATTTTCTCGCTGGATAAGGAGGATAAAGTGAGACTTTGTCGGTGGATCCAGGGCCTAAAATTTCCAGACGGATATGTGTCAAATCTGAGAAGATGTGTCGATCCGAAGGAAAACAAATTGACGGGTATGAAGAGCCACGACTGTCACGTATTCATGGAGAGGTTAATTTCGATTGCATTTCGAGAATTCTTACCGCAGGCAGTTTGTGATCCATTGACGGAGCTTAGCATATTCTTCAGGGATCTTTGTTCTAAGAAATTGCTCGTTGATCGTCTAGAAAAGCAAGAGAAGGACATTGCGGTAACACTGTGCAAGCTAGAGAGGGTATTTCCTCCTGGATTCTTCGACTCTATGGAGCATTTGCCGATTCATCTATCCTATGAGGCACGTGTTGGTAGACCCGTCGAATATCGATGGATGTACCCGTTCGAGCGACATTTGAATCACCTAAAAAGAAAGGTGAAAAATAAGGCACGGGTCGAGGGTTTTATTTGTGAAGCCTATGTTCTCGAGGAGATTACAAACTTTTGTTCGATGTATTTCAAGCCTCATGTTGCAACTAATAGAACGGGAGCTTCCAGAAACGACGACGGAGATCATGAAAGTAATGATACAATACTGAAGGTATTCAATGCTCCAGAAAAGCCATCGGGTAAAATGAAGAAGAGATATCTGAACGATGATGAGCTAAGGGCTGCTCAGGTGTATGTATTACTCAACTGCGACGAGGAGGAAGCAGAGAAACTGGAGGGGTAAGTAATTAATACATCTATATTATTTTAATAGTGTTTATTATTATACCATTACATTAATTGAACGATATTATTTTCAGCATATTTAATGATGATATGAGGTCAGGAAGGCCACACATAACAGAAGAAAAACTAGAACAAGAAATGAGACGTTATTTTTCATCATGGTTGAGTGCATATGTAAGACTTGAGAACTCTGTAATTACCTTTCTGTATATGTACTTGATTGAGAATGAGCTTAATTGCTTCTTTCGTGGTGTTTAGGTCCATCGTCCATACGCAAGACTTGAGAATGAGTCTATTAGAACGCTAGCCAAGGGACCAATTTATGCTGCAAAAATATGGCCAAGCTACTGTGTTAATGGGTTTAGGTTCAAGTCAACAACTTGCCCGATCAGAGACAACTTTGTGGATCTCGAGACTCCACCAAAAATAGCTGTTTGTGTATCAGATCTTCGGACTACAAAGATGTTGATGCGGACAACGATTTCTATGGCATGCTATGGGAGATCGTGGAGCTGATATATAGTTATGGAATAGAGCCTGATAAGATTGTGTTATTCAGGTGTGATTGGTTCCATCTGATTGAAGGTCAAGGTTGGAAAGTAGACAAGCACGGTCTTGTTGATATAAACTATCGGCGTCGATATCAAGCCTATGAACCATTTGTCCTATCAAGTCAAGCTCAGTTCGTGTACTTCATAAGTTATCCTAAACGGGGAACAACAAGGTCGGACTGGTGGGCAGTATACAAGACCAAAGCTAGAAATACCTTTGAGGTTGACGATATAGCTTATCAAGAGGATGAACTACCTCTTGTAACAAATATTATAGAAGTGGACACGACGAAAGTTCCTCATTACACATCTAATTGTGTAGAAGAAGTAGAATTATCTGAAGAGGAAGATGCAGATGAAAGTGAAGAAGAAGAAGAAGAAGAAGATGATGATGATGAGCTAAACGAACTAGATGAATTTTCAGAAGAGGATTAAATCTGTACGTTTGTTTTATCATCATATTTGACACTTTAGTGACACTTCTATCATATAAATCTGTGACACTTTAGTGACACTTTTATCTGTGACTATGATATTTTTCAAAAATCTGTGATGTCTATCATATAAATATTTTTTTTGTTTTATTGTCATATGTTATTATCAGGTATGACTAGACCATCTGGACGACGCAGAGGATTTTATATTAGGCAGTCCCATCAGCCTCGGGCTGGGGATGGAGATTCCGTACCCTCATCCTCATCTTCGAGTACGCCATTGTACCATTCTGTTCCCGGTCCATTACCGGGACAGGGCAGTTCCAGCAGGTTGGCGACTCCTCCCTCGTCGTCCAGCGTTCCTAATCTCGCGTCCAACATCCCTGATCCACCGTCCAGCATTCCTCCTTCCGACGGCTCCATGGGGGGAGCCAACGCCGAGCATATGGAGGACGACGATCAGACTGATCCTGTCCAGGCAGGAGGTGAGAGCGACCCTCCACGTGCTCCCCCGGGCGAGTCGTATATGGAGATTTAGACGGAAGGGCCTACGAAGTAAGTTAATTAATTAATATATATTTCTCAAATGGATTAACTATGTACATATATATTCATGAAAATTATTATTGTATAGATATCGGCCTTCTGCAGTACAGAGACAGCTGGGGGTATTTTTGAGGCAGAACTATGGTGGGCTTAGATTAACTACTCAGATGCTCCCGCAGATAGGAAGGCCTTTTGGTTCGTCCACTTCAAGGTAAAAAATTTGTTTATTTTTAAATTTTAATAATCATTTGTGTATATTATACAACTTTTCTATTTTACTTCTTGTAGAGGACCAATTTCTATCCACCACACCGGGCGACGAAGATCGAGGGACAAATTTCTGCCATCGCAGGCAAGCTCATCCGTGATGCGATTTACGACCAGAAGTCTCGTGATCGCTCCGGACAGCCGATCCATGGTTGGATCACGCCAGAGCAGTGGACTGCGATGAAAGCTAGATTCAGCGAGCCCAGGTACCATGAGCGGTCTGACAAGGCCAAGGTGGCGCGGTCGAGCGCCGGTAAGTGGTGTGGTGGCTCCATTCCGATGACGGAGCATTTTCGTCGTCTAGTATGTTTCCTATGACGGACATTAATTTATATATAGTTCGATAGAATGTTTAATACTAATAATAGATAATATATTTTAGCAGGTAAAAAAGGGTGAGGACCCGAACATAGTAACCGTCTTCCTGGTCACCCATCGGAGGGCTGGGGAGTTCATTGACGAGAGGGCGACACAGGCATATGTACGTTCTATTCTTTATATTAATTTACTATAATTTAGAAAACAGGAAAATAGATATCAATATAAACTTTAGCAAAGACTTACACGTTAGCAATCATGTTCTAGGCCGAGTTTGTTCGGCTACAGTAGGAGGCGGCTGCTGCTGCTAGTGTGCCAGCAGAGGGAGGGGCTGGTACTTCCTTCCAACCGCCTACAGCTCCATCGCCGAACGACCTCTGGATGACCGCCGTTGGCGGTCTTCAGAAGAGTACGTACTACGGTACAAGATCCTACAGCGCGTATTTGGCTTCAGAGTCATCCCGGGCCCCCTCTGTCAGTGCGTAGTCTCCGGCTTCGCAGGCGTCGTCACGAGCTCAGGATATTCGTCGTCAGATCGACGAGCTGCGTCGCGAGTTATAGCAGCAGATTTCTGATCACCTTACCGCAGAGCGACGATCCGACCCTCCGATGATCACCGGACGATTTGATGCGGTCGAGCGTAGTATACAGAAGCTGATGAGTCTGCAGCAGGCTACAGCTGCCAGCTTGCACACGCTCACCGAGTCTATGCAGCGCACAGAGCGTAGACAGGTTGAGCTGGACCATTCGCAGAGGACCATGTCTGCCTCACTCACTCAGGTATCGGCTTCGCTTTAGGAGAGTACTCAGAGGATGGTGAGTACCCTTGCTGTGCATAGTGAGCGACTGCGAGAGCTGGAGCAGATACGCCCTCCCGGTCCATCGACGGTGCCGACTCCCGACATTGCACTGCCTCCTACTGCGCCTATGGTACAACTCACACAGGAGCGGTATGAGTACATGCTATCCCAGATGAGCGGCAGGGGTCCTCAGTGATCCAGTAGATTTTTTATCATCTTTGTATTTATTGGCCCTATGGGCCCATTGACCGTTCTGCACACTGATTTTCATTATTATTTGACTCTGTTGGACATGTATGTTTGTTGGACATGTATGTTTGTTGGTATTTTCATTGAGTACATGTATGATATTTAGTTGTAGACTGTTATGATGGGAGACTGTTATTCATCTATTAGTTATAGACTGTTATGATGGGAGACTGTTAATTGTGATGATATCTGCGACGGGGATGACAAATATACCTACGCTGGGTTATAAGCGATGATCTGATATACAAAGGAGGTGCTGCCCAAATTTTAAAAAAATATAATGTGTATTTTTGTGATGATGTGTGTCTGTGTTTACAATGAATGTGAAATACAGTGTTCGGAACCATCGACAGTTTCGATTACTGTTGTTTGTTTTATCTTGGATAGAAAGAGCAATAGTTCAGGGTGTACTTCTAAGAGCTTCATTTTCACGTCTTTCACTTTCTCGGGACATCGTAAAGGATCCCGAGAAGGTGAAGGACGTGAAGAGGAAGCTCTGAGAAGTGTACCCTGAACTGTTGCTCTTTCTATCCAAGATAAAATATAGAACAGTAAGCAAAACTGTCGATGGTTCGAATACTGTATTTCACACACACTGTAAACACAGACACACAGCATAACAAAAATACCAATTATATATTTTTTATTTATTTTTATAAAATCTGCGATGTTCTGCGACGTTCTGCGACGAAAAGTACACGTCGCTATACGTCGCCAACCTGAGAGCTGACGTCGCTAAAGTTGTCGCTAGGCGTCGCTAAAATGCTGATGTGGCTACCATGCCATGTCATCATATATAAAGTTGACGGCGTCGCTAAGTGGTCGCCCTACGTCGCCGTAGTGGCGACGTATTCTTTCGTCGCTATCTGTCGCTAATGTTGCGACGTCTAGCGACACCAAACGTGACGTCGCCAATAGCGACGAACTGCGACAAAATTGTAAACTGCGACAAGCCTATACGCGACATCCAATTTCCGTCGCTAAATACGTCGCTAATAGAAATTAGCGACGGATTTTCCTTTTTTAGCGACGTATTCTGACGTCGCTAAAAGGGGTTATTTTAGTAGTGATACCCTATCGAGGCGTGCCTCAATTGCACGAGTCAAAGTAAAAGAACAAAAGTCTAACATATTGAACACTAAGGCGTAGAATATAGAAATACTGAATCGAGACGTGCATCGAATGCACAAAGCAAAGAATGTTTAATAACTATATCAAAGCATGCTTACGTGTACGAGACTTACCAATGATGACTTCGTTGCGGAGAGGACAGTTGTGGCATGAACGTGACAGAACTGTTGAATGTGGCATAGTGCGTCGAAATGTCTATGGCCTTCGGGATATTTCGTTGATGAACATTGAGTTGGGGCATTGTGATAATTGAAATAAAGATAAGCGAATTGTTTGGTTGTATGGGTTTGGCGCACGTTGTATGGTCGAATAGACTTGAGGTATTGCCATTGTACGGGTGTGGTAATTTTCTTCGAACGAGTTTGCGCCAGGGCACCGGGATCGTTCGGCTTAGGAGGGAGGAATAATCATTGTTGGTGCACATCTTTTGGGTATGACTTGCGATCTACTACTAATGCGATAAGCCACAATTGATGGTAAGTTCGGCGCCGTTCGGATACTGGGCCAGCAAACCCGTACGGAAAAGACGCCGGGTTATCCAGTTTGAGAAAAGAAAAGAGAAGAGAAATAAGTTAGTCCATTATGGCGCGGATACGCCGATGACCTTCATATAATTAAAAAATGGTGGGTCGAAAGTACGGTAACACAAAACTCCTGCACAGAGCACTTATAACATGATAGGGAAGGAATGAGACCTATTCACCTTACGTCGGTACAAGGGCGAGTGCGTCAGTGTTGGTAAGAACACACGAAACAACACGAGATTGCTATTGGTAAGAAGTCACGAAACAACACGAAATTGCTATTGGTTGCCTGCTTGCT
This sequence comes from Iris pallida, assembly GCA_029216955.1. NCBI lineage: Eukaryota > Viridiplantae > Streptophyta > Magnoliopsida > Asparagales > Iridaceae > Iris > Iris pallida. The sequence goes on along the minus strand of JANAVB010018196.1, from coordinate 894,553 downwards.
TATGCAAATCAAAATAACATGCTTGCCATGATAACATGCTTTACTATTTTCGAATATACCATGAAATCGATCCTAAGGAGAACATAGAAAGATAACTAAATGGTATGCAAGATGAATCAATATATTACTAAATGTCGGTTTAGTTAAGTGGGTCTTTGGTCAGTACAGCGAGGACGAAAGTAATAATCTCCCACTAGTTTGCTAGCAGGTTCATGGAATAGTCTGCTCGTGGTGAAGCTTCGCTTGATCGTACTGAGGTATGTAATGTCGTAGCGTTTGAAGCATGCGATCGTATTGACGCTCGAACTTGCAACAAGATTGATACGACCGAGATATAGAAGGCATAATTGTTTGCAAAAATAATAGTCTTTATTACAAACTTAGAAAAAAGAGTACAAGAGTATAATTGATTTCTGGGTAAGTACAACTATATGAATCTGATCAGAAGACGATCACTTTATCCCTTGGACGATGTGATATCGAAGATACGAGCCTCTGGAGGATGCAACAGCACTTTAGCAGGAGATTATGATCCTTCTTGATGTTTTGAGATTGATTTGAAACTATATTTATAGAGTTCTTGAAATAACTGTTTAGCAGTTTTTCTGGGTTGCGCGCACTTCAGGTTGCGCGCCTCCGGTTCACTTGTGCGAACAGTTGCACTAACTGTTGTGGACGCGTAGAATCATTTGATTGAGATACGCGTGGTCGTGGGCAGTGTAGTGGGTACGTTCTGCGAAGTTAGTAGCTTGCACGCCACGTCACTCTGTTCTGAACACTATTTGATCACCTTGTGCGAGCTTCATCAGGTTGCACGTGGGCACAATGTAGCAATTTGTGCGAGTGGTTGCACCAACTGCTATGGACGCGTGGCATCATTTGATTGAGATGCGCGTGGTCGTGGATAGTGTGGTGGGCACGTACTGCGAAGTTGGTGGCTTGCGCGCCACGTCGCTCTGTTAAAAATTTGATCGGGTGGCGCCAACTAGCCAGGTTGCGCATGGGCGCAACTCAACTACTGGCGTCTTTGACTAGGTCTTCTGTGATGTACTGATTAATTCTCGAGCCACCATACAATGACTTGTGCGAACCAGCTATCAGCATTAATTGCATGCTGACAAAATCTTCTCGAGCGCCGCATTGTGCGGGATTCGAATGGATTTTCCTTAATCTTCGTGCTGTCAGTTGTCAGGCAATGATGATGCTGTTACAGCTTCTCGAGGAAGTACGCCACGTGGCGCTCGTGCAACCTCTCTTGCGCAGCCTGACGTTGGCGCAACCTGATGCAGCACAATTTGATGGTTTGGCGCAACATAATGATTTGGCGCCATCTAATGATCGAACACTTTAATAGGTAGCGCAGCTTAATTTTTAGCCTCTACAAGACCCCCTTCAAAGTTTTTGAAACTTGAAAATACTTCAAAGTTTATAAATACTTTGAATTATACTAGTTTTGTCTGGATTGCGCTAGTCAACTTGAGCCCGATTCTTCAGCACATATTGCGTAACTGTTTGGGCTATAAATAGCCGTACCCTTTTGGAGTTTTTTTATTCTTCACATCGTTTGGAATGGCTCGAAAGAAACCCTATCTTCTTCTCTATTTTCCCAATCTTTGAGAGCTTCGATCGACAACAATGGTACCAAAGCACTCCGCTATTGAGAAAGGAAATATTGTGGTCGAGCCATCCACGCGAGCTCCGCCTTCGTTACGTCGAGAGACGGCCAACCGGTCATGGAGGGTAAGTGTTTGTGTAACACCCACTTTTCTAAAATGAGGGTAATTTTGAACTTTTGTAAAAGTTTATTATTTAATAATAGGATTTATGATTTATGGGAATTTTTTAATTAGTTTAATACTATTTAAAATTGGTGAATTATAATTTTGATGTGTTAGCTAGCGAACCCTAGAACTGTTGAGCCTAGAGACTAACCATGACCATGGGGACCTAACCACGTGATTAGAATGACTATTTACAACTTTTTAGGCTAAGGGTATTTTGGTCATTTTGTGACTTTTGAATTATTTAGATTTTGATTAATTGGTGAATTTTAGATTATTTTAATAATATTTAAATTGATGTATTATGATTTTGGTCATTTTTTATATTTTAATATTTTGGGAAAATTTTATATTTTTAATATTGTTTTTATTGGATTTTTTTAGTCGGATTTGAGTTTCGTCTCGTTCCGACTTGTATTGTGATCCGGGTAGCTTAAACTCTAGATGGGACCCAATATTAAGTTAAGCATGGCCCACAAAATCCAACATTTAAGTTAGTTAGTTAGACTAATTTTTATCATGTTAGAATGGTTAAGTTAGAGACTCAAAACTAGATCCTTTTGACCCCAAACTTGAACATAGTCTAGACTTAACCATATGAGACTAAAGAGGGACAATTAGGACATTTCCCATTAGCCCTAATGGATTCTTTATGGCAGCCACCTTTAGGGGAGAATGATTCATTTCATTCATTACAATCTTGCCTCTTTTATTTTCCTTTTATTCTTCCCTAATTTTAGAGAGCCTTCCCTTTGATTTGATCTCTAAATCAAATCATTCCTTCACCAAATCTTCCCTCAATCATTCTCATTCTCCAAAGGAAGGATGCTACCAAGGATTGGAAGAGAATTGCAAGGAGGAGTGTCCACTTTGAGGGATCTTCGTATCGGAGCCGTGTCCTAAAGGATTTCATTGGAATTCCACTCCCAATAGGTAGAATCCATCCTCTAAATCGATTTCCTTTACATATAAATTAGTTTTGAATCCGTAGGATCCATCCTCATGCATGTGTCCCCTTTAGATTCAAATTTGAGACCATTTAGAGCTCTCTTGAGGATTTTAGATATGTGTCTTGTGTCCTACTTGATAGATCCCAAATTAGGACACCCCATGTGTATGTTTGTATGCTAATAGTTTAAATAGATATTTAAATTCAATTTTAGAATGGTTAGAGAGTGGATTGACCTTAGTTAGGATGGTTAGAATGAGTTTCATTTGGATACCTATGTTGGTATCCAAGTATCTTGGCCTACATGTATTTTTTTTGTCCAAAACAACTCAAATTCGTCATAATATTCATCCACATTTTTATTAACCAAAACAACTTAGAAATGTCATAACTTTTAGCTTAGAACTCCGATTTATCTCCCATTTTTTAGAAGAACTGTATCGAAGTTAGCTTTCCAAATATATATTTTAATAAGCCAAATTCGTTCTGAAACTTTCTGTAAAATTATTTGAGTATCAACTGTACGAAAGACGAACGCGTTTCGGTGTTTTCGCAATTCCGGGAGCTTCCGGACACAAAAATGCGATCCGTTTGAAGTTTCGGAAAGCTAACACGAAGGGCTACGACATATTTTAATCCTAGAATTTAGTAAAGGCCCAATTGGTATAGTATTAATTTTAAGTAGAAGAGTGACTATACGACATAGGCATTTTGTGTAACCTATGAGCCTATGTAGTATGGATATTAAATGAATGTAGAGTATGTAATGCATAATATGTTAGATGAATGAAATGATATATATATATATATGATATGTATCCTCTTTACATTAATGTATATATATATATGGTTGAATGCAAGCATGTAGGAATGCAATCAATGTAATGTATGTAAGCAATACATAAATGCATGAATGAAAGAATGCTATACAATGTATGCATGAAAGTATATAATGAATGCTAGATATGAATGCAAGGTATACATGTAATGATAGATATGAATGCATAATGAATACATAATGTAATGCAATATATAATGATAGCATGTATGGTAATGTATAATATATGATGCAAGCATGTATATGTCCACTGTTTTCCTTTTCCTTACATTTTTTTTCCCTTTTCTTTCCATTTCAGCTTTTTCCCTTTTTTTCTCTCTTCTATTTTTACATGTTGTATACAATGCATATAATGTATAGATACATGTAAGTATGTAATATGCATGAATGACATGTATGTAATAAAAATAAGTATATGTATGCAACTTAATGATATGTGAATGGATATAATGCCTAAACTGAAGTATGCATGCATATGGAATATGAATGAATGATATATGTAGGTGTTAAGGTAATTTAATGTATGTATTCACAGATATTTTGAGTTAAATGTATGAGTTTGTATGCATATATTATATGTATGTATGTTTGCAGGAATGAATGTAATATAATATAGAGTATGCATATATGAATATAATGTATGCAAGTATATAATGTATTCAAATATGTATGTATACATCTAAGTATATATATATAGTGATAACATGAATGAATGAATGTATAAATGCATGAATGAATGTCATTTATGAATGAATGAAAGAATCAAAGGTACAAGTAAAATATAATGCATTGTAATGAATGTTAACATATATAATGTATAAAAATATGTATGTAAATGTGCATGAATGTATATATCTATGTAACTATGTAAATATGCATAATGTAACATATGCCTATATATATAAATATGTATGTAATGTGGATATGCATGTATGTATGAAGGTATGTATTTATATATAGTATCTATTTTATATTATGCATGGTTGTGGTTCACATTGTCTTGTGATTGTGTGAGTGCTAGCCTAGGCTTGGTTAGGCATAGTAAGACTTGTTAGACTTGTTTGGGCTAGGACTTGACCTAGTTGACCTAGTTTGACTAGTGTAGTTGACTAGAGTTGACCAAGGATTGACTTTAGCCTAGATTGACCCAAACATTATGTAGAATGTATTGTAGCAGTCTATTTTACTATTTTGGACATGTAGTGACTTGTACTGTTCTATAGGAGCCAGATACCACTCCTCGGACAGTATATTCTCTTCAGATATTCAGGATACCAGACGAGTACATTCTCTGATCATTTCATATCTTGTTTAGGATTATATTTTCTGCTTTAGATTACTTTACTTGATGCTGACACGTTGGTAACATGGATTAGTACTATATGGATCTTGTCGTACGATGTTATCCCCTTAGCGGATACATCGGGTATTTCGTGTTCGTGTACTTTATCATGGGCATCGTGTACTCCTTGTGTTCGTGCTTTTTGTATGCAAATCGTGTAAAATCGTGTATACTCATGTGCTCACATGATCTTCGTGTGCGACTATACTTCGTGTGCAATAACATAACTTGGCTAGATCCTTGTGTATTGATTGGGGCGGGGGAGTAGAAGTGGTTATATAATCAATCCAGTAGATTACTCGTGTGCAACCTCTTTAGATTACTCGTGTGGAACATCGTACCGTTTACATAACCATCTTGTGCTCTGAATCACTAGTCACTGATAGTTCTCTATATATTGTAGCTATTTACTTACAATCTCTCTCTTTTTACATCATGTTGTTCTTCAGTTTCCTGTATCTTACTCTCTAACATGATTACATTTCCTAGCTTGTTATGATTTGTTGAGATGTAATGTACTCGCTCCCGTCCTGACTGGACTTGTTGATAAATTTTACAGATAGCTTGGAGGTTACCTGCTAGCCTAGAGGAGACACAGTAGAGGTTGGAGTATATAGCTAGAGTTTTCTTATTTTATTTTTAGTTGTCTTGAGTTGTATTTACTTTATGGATTACTGTATTTGAGATTTGAGATGCTTTCTGGATTTGTGATATCTTAGACACTTAGACTTCTATATGTTGTATCTTTTTGTGGATTTCAGTTTTATTTATCTATTTTTATCGTATTCCACCTTAGATGTGATTGAGACTGTATTCTGCTATGTCACCTCCATTCGGAGTGTATATACTGTACATGTATCTTATATATTGTTAGATGATTGACCTAGGACAGCGTTCTACCGTCAATACTGCGGCGTAGGCTGGACGTACCCACTTTTTGTGCCCTTACTCTAGGGTGCGGGTCGTGACACGTTTTTAGTGGTGGCCCATGCAGGTCGAAATTCGCATTTGTGCGAAGTCGTGGTAGTGCGATGATTTGTTGTACTGCTGCGCACCTGCGATTAGAGTTAAGGAATAGGTGTTAGAATGAGAGGATACTCAATCACTGTTAGTATTTCTTGAGAGATTTCTGGGACGACCCTTGAGGATCTTATTTTAACTTCGATTTAAAATCTCTTTTTCCCTTGATTTGATTCACCCTTACTTCCTGTTATTGAATTTGATTTTGATGGATTATTGTTGAATTTTGATTCTTGATGTTAGTTGTTGAATTTGAGTTTGTATTTATATATATATATATATATATATATATATATATATATATATATATATATATCATTTTAGAATTAAGGTATAACCTGATAACATACTTGATAAGGACAGTGAGAAAGGTAAAAGTCTACTTTATTTATGGTGTTAGAACTTATCGCAGTCATATTGGCTAGCATGACAAGGACGTAGAGCCTGATTTTAGATATACTATCCTAGTTATGGAATTTAGATTCTTGCAGCCATACCGGTTGGCGTGGTAAGAATTCTAGATAACATGATTATAGGGTGTATATCTTAGTTACGGACTCTATCGTTTATTGCAGCTATGCTTACTGGCGTGACAAAATTCTGACAACATGATTTCAGGAAGACGTGTATGGTATCAGATTATATTTTAAGTTGGTTCATTTCTTTTAAAACAGATGAGCAAGAACAGATTTTATCATTATTTCTTTCTTGCCATTATTTCTTGTATTACTATTTTTTTCTTATCTTAAATAAAACTGTCTTGATTACATCAATCACCTACTTTGCAATCTTGGTAGGAATCTAAATGTTGGTCTTGATATAGAATTTGATTTGTATATTGGGACATGAAAATATATATAGTGGACACCGACACTTGCCTGATACGTATGCATGCTACACTTTGATTACCAACCTATCTAAATACATATTAATATATTGTTGATGTTTAAATTCTCAAAATTCTAATATTTCTGATACAGTACAGTATCAGAGACTGGTTCTCTGTTTTTTCCAGTTTAAATTCGTAATTTAAAAATAAATTTTATGTTATTAGTTTTGTTTACATCACTGCACATGTATCTTACACACAAGGTTTCAATTCTTAAAGAAATTGGTTGAGTTTTGTGTTTGAACTTGTCAAATCTGAGACTGTGTGCATATTAACCCTTAATACTAGATTCCAAATGTTTAGTTCATGTCGTTTTTAAATGTAATATTTTGAGGTGTATACATTGTTGTATGTAGGGATGTAATGTTAGATTTTATACTCTTACATGTTAGGTTGTGGTTGTGATGAACATTGAGTTGGTTTTGATGTTCGAATTTCACCAAAATCCTAAAACTGAATACATGTTAACATTTTTATATTGATTTCAAATGTTTAGTTCAATTCCAGATTTAATATGTAATATTGAACTGTATGCAAAGCTAAATGTATGGATAGTATGTTAGGGTTTCTTCTCCATCAAGTAAGGATGTGTTGGGAGCATTGAGTTGGTTGTGATGTTTCAAACCCCTAAAATCTGAAACTGCATTATGTTAATATTACACTGGTTTAAATGTTAGCTTATTTTCAGATTTTGTATGTAAATGCTGAACTAAAACTGAGTTTAACCTTTCAATACTAAAGCTATAACCCTGTACAGGGACACATACACCCTAACTTAGTATACACTGCCATGTAAACCTAACCCTTCCTCTTTATGTTATGTTCATATATCTATATATATAAATATATATATATAAATATATATATATATATATATATATGAATATATATATATATATATATATATATATATATATATATATATATATATATATATATATATATATAGAGAGAGAGAGAGTTTATGCATACATGTTATAATGTATATAGATACATAACTAAATCTCTACCTCTTTATATATATATATATATATATATATATATATATATATATATATATATATATATATATATATATATATATATATATATAGAGAGAGAGAGAGAGAGAGAGTTTATGCATACATGTTATAATGTATATAGATACATAACTAAATCTCTACCTCTTTATATATATATATATATATATATATATATATATATATATATATATATATATATATATATATGGTTAGCCATGCATGTTATGAGTAAATAGGTTGTGTATTGTAGATTGTTTAACCAATATGCCATGAGTAGTGTAACTTGATAGCTATTGTTTTGAAATCCAAATCCTCCTATACACTTTCATGTATATTTCACATACACACATGCCTACTATCTAACCATATGAACATGTCCACATACACCCATACACACACGAACCACATAACCTTTACATAATGCTAGCTTTTCCCTCTCTAACACTATATATATATATATATATATATATATATATATATATATATATATATATATATATATATATATATATATATATATATATATTGTGATTGGATTTCAATGCAATTGACTTTCATTCTTTAACTTTTGATTGTGATTTTTTTTCTTTGAATAGTACCCCTTTATAGATAATTGGTAGTTATCTTTATTTTATTTTTTGATAAGTACCAATTTTCATATAGGATGGTAGACTGCCTTACAGTCTTGATGATTTGTTGTTTCTGTAACTTTTCTAGTTTAGCACCCTAGATTGCTGTGTGTTTTGATACCCTATGACCGTTTTGGTTTAGCATGACTAGTATACCTAGATGAGACTTTTACTACCACCGTATGCCATGACCCTGTATGTCGTCCTTTTAAATAGTATGATTTGTTTAAGTTCTGAGACTTTGATTATGGGGGTTTGACCTAGAAGGAGTATGAACATTTTAATTTCGAGGACGAAATTTTCTAAGGAGGTTAGACTTGTAACACCCACTTTTCTAAAATGAGAATAATTTTGAACTTTTGTAAAAGTTTATTATTTAATAATAGGATTTATGATTTATGGGAATTTTTTTAATTAGTTTAATACTATTTAAAATTGGTAAATTATAATTTTGATGTGTTAGCTAGCGAACCCTAGAACTGTTGAGCCTAGAGACTAACCATGACCATGAGGACCTAACCATGGGAGTAGAATGGCTATTTACAACTTTTTAGGCTAAGGGTATTTTGGTCATTTTGTGACTTTTGAATTATTTAGGATTTTGATTAATTGGTGAATTTTAGATTATTTTAATAATATTTAAATTGATGTATTATAATTTTTGTCATTTTTCATATTTTAATATTTTTGGAAAATTTTACATTTTTAATATTGTTTTTATTGGATTTGTTTAGTCGGATTTGAGTTTCGTCTCGTTCCGACTTGTATTGTGACCCGGGTAGCTTAAACTCTAGATGGGACCCAATATTAAGTTAAGCATGGCCCACAAAATCCAACATTTAAGTTATTTAGTTAGACTAATTTTTATCATGTTAGAATGGTTAAGTTAGAGACTCAAAACTAGATCCTTTTGACCCCAAACTTGAACCTAGTCTAGACTTAACCATATGAGACTAGAGAGGGGCAATTAGGACATTTCCTATTAGCCCTAATGGACTCTTAATGGCAGCCACCTTTAGGGAAGAATGATTCATTTCATTCATTACAATCTTGTCTCTTTTATTTTCCTTTTATTCTTCCCTAATTTTAGAGAGCCTTCCCTTTGATTTGATCTCTAAATCAAATCATTCCTTCACCAAATCTTTCCTCAATCATTCTCATTCTCCAAGGGAAGGGTGCTACCAAGGATTGGAAGAGAAGTGCAAGGAGGAGTGTCCACTTTGAGGGATCTTCGTATCGGAGCCGTGTCCTAAAGGATTTCATTGGGATTCCACTCCCAATAGGTAAAATCCATCCTTTAAATCGATTTTCTTTGCATATAAATTAGTTTTGAATCCGTAGGATTCATCCTCATGCATGTGTCCCCTTTAGATTCAAATTTGAGACCATTTGGAGCTCTCTTGAGGATTTTAGATATGTGTCTTGTGTCCTACTTGCTAGATCCCAAATTAGGACACCCCATGTGTATGTTTGTATGCTAATAGTTTAAATAGATATTTAAATTCAATTTTAGAATGGTTAGAGAGTGGATTGACCTTAGTTAGGATGGTTAGAATGAGTTTCATTTGGATACCTATGTTGGTATCCAAGTATCTTGGCCTACATGTGTTTTTTTTGTCCAAAACAACTCAAATTCGTCATAATATTCATCCACGTTTTTATTAACCAAAGCAAATTAGAAATGTCATAACTTTTAGCTTAAAACTCCGATTTATCTTCCGTTTTTTTTAAAAGAACCGTATCGAAGTTTGCTTTCCAAATATCCATTTTAATAAGCCAAATTCGTTCTAAAACTTTATGTAAAATTATTTGAGTGTCAACTGTACGAAAGACGAACGTGTTTAGGTTCGCGATTCCGGGAGCTTCCGGACACGAAAATGCGATCCGTTTGAAGTTTCGAAAAGCTAACACGAAGGGCTACGACATAGTTTAATCCTAAAATTTAGTAAAGGCCCAATTGGTACAGTATTGATTTTAAGTTGAAGAGTGACTATACGACATAGGCATTTTGTGTAACCTATGAGCCTATGTAGTATGGATATTAAATGAATGTAGAGTATGTAATGCATAATATGTTAGTTGAATGAAATAATATATATATATATATATATGATATGTATCCTCTTTACATTAATGTATATATATATGGTTGAATGCAAGCATGTAGGAATGCAATCAATGTAATGTATGTAAGCAATGCATAAATGCATGAATGAAAGTGTTGGTGCTTTCTTTACATGGAGAGAGCTAGCTCTCAACATGCCTTGTAAAATTTTAGTCCCACATCGGAAATGCACCATTAGTTATCTCAACATATATACTTGGGTGTGTTGTTGAGAGATGCACATGGAGTGGTGACCCTAAGGAGGGAACCATGTGGGTGAGTTTACTAGGAGGTAAGAATAAGGCTCCAAGGATTAAGCATTAATGCTTTTGTCATTCTCTTGGATTAATTCCATTTGGAGCTAAGCCCCAAAGGGCTTAGCGACTCGGACTCGGACTCATGAGGCGTAATGTGGCATTTTGTTGGCGCACTTTGCACTTAGCACGTCAGCAGTCATGCGGTCTTTATCCGGCTCATGCGGTCCATGAGGCCGCGATCTTTATGCGGCTCATATGCGGCCTCATGCGGCTCATGCGTTCCATGCGGCTCATGCGGTCCATGAGGCCATGCGGCTCATGCGGCATGCAGCCCATGCGGCTCATGCGGTCCATACGGTCCATGCGGCTCATGCGGTCCATGAGGCCATGCGGCTCATGCGGCTCATGCGGTTCATGCGGTCCATGCGGCTCATGCGGTCCATGCGGTCCATGCGGCTCATGCGGTCCATGCGGTTCATGCGGCTCATGCGGTCCATGCGGCCATGAGGCCATGCGGCTCATGCGTCTCATGCGGCCAGGCTGCTACTGCCACATGGAGGGTTCCGCTGACTGTGTAGACTACAAGTCAGTTATGGAAAGACTGATTTAATACGATTAATTCAGATCCTATCTTTGTGGGATTTGAATTAATTTCGTTGCTATCTTTGTGGGATTTGAATTAATCTCGTTGCTATCTTTTTGGGATTTGATTCAATCTTTCCATAACTGAAGTGGCGGCTAGGGTTTCCACCCTCTCTCTATAAATACTCTCTTCTGGCCTCCTTTGTGGTTACTACGAAATTATAAGTCAGAAAAGGAGAAAGAGAGAGAGCTGCTGCCGCTATTGCAAGTCCATCAGAGGAGTCCGAACAGAGGTGACTTCGAGCGTTCCACATGTTCTTCAACTTGCTGGTTCCTGAAAGCAATTCGTGTGGGGCGAATCTTGCTTTGAGCAACGGTGTTTTGACACCCCAGTATTTTTCTTTTTCTCATCTTTCTCTAGATTATTGTACCTCGTTCTGTCCCAAATACAACACGTTTGCAAGGAAGAACGAGAGATCTTCTCTTCTCTATTTTTCTCCTCTATATTGTAATCGGGTTATTTGGTTTTTGTATCATCGTAGACCTCTGTTGCATCTGTTTTACCATCTTTGATCAAGCCCCGGAACTAACAATCTCAAAGCAAGATCCGTGTAGATGGAAAACATTAATGCTTCGCTTCTCCAATCGAACTTCTGCAAGTTGGAAAAGTTCGATGGAGAGCATTATCAAGTCTGGAAGAGAAAGGTTTACCTAACTCTTCAACTAAAAGACGTTGATCATGTTCTGTTGGAGGAAGAACCCTCTGTTCCAGACACTGGATCTACTGCCACAATCAACGCGGCTACCAAACTCCAGGCCAAGTAGAGAAGGGAAAATAGCATCTGCAGGCTTCTCATCCTGAATGCTATGGAGGATTCCCTGGCAGAATCCTACTCGAAGAAGGAACTTGCCAGAGACATTTGGGAGTCTGTGGAAAATCTGTATGAAGAAGACAGGAACAGGAGCAAGATGTTTGTGGTTGAAAAATATCACAAATTGCTCTTTGAGGACGAGAAGTCCATGTTGCCACAGGTGAAGGAATTTCTGAAGCTGCGTCAGAAACTGGAAGACAAAGAGATGCCCCTTCCCGACAAGTTTGTCGTTGGAGGGATCGTCTTAAAACTTCCTGCTGGATGGAGTACCTTCTATGCAAGGATGCTCAGAAAGAAGCTAGACATTAGCTTGGGAGATCTACTTCAAGAGATCCATGTTGAGGACGAGATGCGTTCCCAACAGAAGGTGGACACTCTGTCCAAACAGTTGGCTAAAGCCAATCTAGTGCAGACGAGAGTTCCCAAGGGGAAGCAGGCGGCTTCTCATCCCAAGAAGAAGGACTTCACTAATCTGAAAGTGAATGGTCCTTCTTTCAAGCAACAGAAGACTAAGTCCCACGTGACTTGTTACAATTGTGGCAAGAAAGGCCACTACAAGAGTGAATGCAGATCTAAGCCCAAACAATTAGAGAAAGGTGAGCCTAATAAGGTTTCATTGGTTTCTAACATTGTTGTTATGATCGGACAGGTCACAACTGTGGGGGTTGACTCTGACTGGTGGATAGACACTGGTGCGACTTGCCATGTATGTTCTGGCAAGGAATGGTTCGTCACGTACCAGCCGATATCCGAGAAGGTTGTCATGGCGAACCAGGCCCAAGCTGAAGTTCTGGGGATCGGGACCGTGGAATTGAAACTCACTTCTGGGAACACTCTGACGCTTCAAGGTATGAAGCATGTTCCGGCGATTGCCATGAACCTGATCTCTGGGAGCCTGCTCTGCAACGCAGGCTTGAGGATGGACATCAATGCTGATCAGATGGTGATGTCCAAGAAGGGAACATACTTCGGGAAGGCTTATCTAACCGAAAGAATGTTTAAAATTCAGCTTGTCAACCAGTTTGATGACATTAATGCAGTTGCATTTTCTGATTATTTTCTTGAGTTGTGGCATAATAGACTAGGACAAGTTCATTGTAAAAAAATTAACAAAATGTCTAGTCTAGGACTTATCTCCAAATATGGGGGTAAGGTGGAGAAGTGTGAAGTGTGTGCTCAGACGAAGATCACCAGGAAACCCTTTCATCGGGTCAATCGAAGCACAGATCTTCTGGAGTTGGTGCACTCCGATATCTGTGACTTCAAACATTTCTCCACGAAGGCCGGGATGAAGTATTTCATAACCTTCATCGACGATTTCTCAAAATACGCGTTCATCTACTTGCTCAAGTCTAAAGACGAAGCCTTCGAGAAGTTCAGAGAGTTCAGGGCCGAAGCTGAACGGCAGACTGGACAACAACTCAAGAGGTTAAGAAGTGATCGAGGTGGAGAGTACAGGTCTCATGAATTCGCATCGTTCTGCAAAGAACATGAAATCATATGCGAGACTACTGCTCCATATTCTCCTCAATCCAACGAGTAGCGGAGAGGAAGAACAGAATGTTGACAGAAATGATGAACTCAATGCTGCTAACCGCGGGTCTTCCTAAATGCTACTGGGGAGAAGCTGCATTGACGGCCACTTTTATTCTAAATAGAGTGCCATATGCAACTTTGGACGTAACTCCTCATGAACTCTGGTTCAAAGTCAGACCAAACTTGAATGTCATTCGAGTGTGGGGGTGTCTGGCGTATGTGAAGCTCCCAGATCTGATGATTCAGAAGCTAGGGACAAGGACTACGAAGGCGATCTTCTTGGGGTATGCCGAGAAGAATGATGCTAGGAGATTTCTTGATATTGAGTCAAATCATATCATCGAATCTCGCGATGCTGAATATTTTGAAGACAAGTTTGCAAAAGACAAAAACATTGTTCTTTCGGACATTCCAGAAAATGATGTAGGTACAAATGAGACTGAAATCTCATATGGACCAACAGTCCAAGAAGAAGCTGTTGTTGATGAAACAACTCTTGTACCAGAACTCGCAGAGCCGTCAGCTAAGCAAGTGAGGAGACCGAAAGATTTCGGAGATGACTTTGTCACATATCATGTGGAAGCAGATCCGCTTACCTATGATGAGGTGATGAAGACCAGAGATGCTATCTTCTTGAAGGAGGCAGTGAATGACGAGTTTGAATCTATCACCTCCAATAACACATGGTTGTTGGTAGATCTACCTGAAGGAAAAAAGCCCATCGGATGTAAATGGATCTTCAAGAAGAAGATGAAGGCAGATTGAACTATTGACAAGTTCAAGGCCAGGCTGGTAGCCAAGGGATTTTCTTAGAAACAGGGGATAGACTACTTTGACACGTACGCTCCAGTAGCTCGGATGACCACCATCAGGATGTTAATCGCTCTAGCAGCTATACATAAGTTGGTGATACATCAGATGGATGTAAAGACAGCATTCCTGAATGGGAAGCTGACCGAAGAGATTTACATGCAAAAGCCAGATGGATTTGTCGTCAAAGGTCTTGAAGACAAAGTCTGCAAGTTGGTGAAATTATTGCATGGTTTGAAGCAAGCTCCCAAGATGTGGCATGAGAAGTTTGACAAAGTTATTAGGTCAAACGGCTACAGAGTCAGCGAGACGGACAAATGTGTTTACACAAAGTTCGCTGATGGAAGAGGAGTCATCGTTTGTCTGTACGTGGACGACATGCTAATCCTATGTACGGATTTAGGCTGTGTCACAAAGACAAAGAAGTTCCTCTCAACCAAGTTCAGTATAAAGGACTTGGGGGATGCAGATGTCATCTTGGGCATAAAGATCATCCGGACAGACATTGGAGTAGCGCTGTCACAATCTCACTACATTGAAAAGATGCTCACACGCTATGGGTATAAGGATCTTCCAGGGATCGATACGCCATACAGGTGTGATCAGAAGCTGAAGCCAAACTCGAAGGAAAGCGTCAGGCAGCTGGAGTATTCTAGCATTATCGAAAGTTTGATGTACGCAACCACTACCACAAGGCCTGACATAGCTTTCTCCGTGGGAATGCTGAGTCGGTTCACAAGCAACCCAGGGGTTGAGCACTGGAAAGCTGTGAAGCGGGTGATAAAATATCTCAAGAAGACTCAGACATATGCACTGTACTACAACGGGTATCCGACAGTAGTGGAAGGCTTCAGTGATGCTAGCTGGTGTTCAGAGGTGGAAAGCGAGAGATCCACATGTGGATATGTCTTTTCCTTGGGTGGAGCTGGTATATCGTGGAAGTCGAAGAAGCAGACTATACTCTTTCGTTCCTCCATGGAATCTGAATTCTATGCACTTGAAACTGTAGCAGATGAAGCAGAATGGCTTCGGGAGCTCATGTATGATCTTCCAGTGGTTGGGGCTCAGATACCGGCGATACCGATATACTGTGACAACCAGGCGACTGCGGCGGTGGCATCAAATGACCTCTTCAACGGAAAGAAGAGGACTGTGCGGTTGAAGCACAGGGCAGTACACGATCTTATCAAAAGAGGTGTAATTACAGTAGTTGATGTTCGGAGTCAGGAGAACCTGGCAGATCCGTTCACAAAGGGCCTCAAGCGCCAGTTGGTCGATGACACAGCTTGTAAAATGGGCTTGAAGGCATTCTGATAGTGTGTCTTTGTAATCCTACCATAAAGTTTTATGCTATTAGTTCAAAGAGAAATCTACTTGGCATCTAACTTTTGGTTCA
Organism: Iris pallida; assembly: GCA_029216955.1. Classification (NCBI taxonomy): domain Eukaryota; kingdom Viridiplantae; phylum Streptophyta; class Magnoliopsida; order Asparagales; family Iridaceae; genus Iris; species Iris pallida. The sequence goes on along the minus strand of JANAVB010018196.1, from coordinate 878,526 downwards.
AAGGAGGATCACTGACTGGGAAACTATCAGGTAACAGTGGGTACTTGTTCTCTGGAACATGGAAGGGATACGGACCCATAACCACTGTTGTCTACTATGTATTTTCTGTGAAAAAATAGATCCTGTGGAAGGTTGGCTTAAACGCCTTAATGAGTTCTCAGGCAGAGTGAATGCCTGGTGTGCTTTACAGGAAACACGGTAGAGCAGCACTACAAGGAGTGAAACTCCATGCTACAGTGGGGTGACTCCACCATGAGGTTTTCAGGTAGGGGTAATGCCTCGGCTTTGCAAGCCAAGTCACAGCGGCGTAGCACCGCAAATAGGCAGGTAGCCTAATGCTGTATGACGTAATTAAAGAGTTGTAAACAGCACTACAAAGGGGAGGATGGCCCCATGTTACAGTGGCACGACATCACGATGAGGTACCCAGGTAGGGGTAAAGCCTCGGTATTGCAAGCCATGTCGTTGTGGCGTAACACCGCAAGGAAGCCTTAGGCTTCATGCTGAGTAGATTGGCACTACAAAGAGGCTGAGACCTCATGCTACAGTAGTATGACACTACGATGAGGTTCCCAGGTAGGGGTAATGCCTCGGCTTCAGGCCATGTCATAGCGGCGTAGCACCGCAAGGAAGCGCAAGGCTTCATGCCATATCTCTTTAATAAAGAACTCACCTATAGTGCATGGAAAGAGATATCAGGCCGTCTCTTGAGGGTAAACTTGTAGACGCCCAAAATTATACACTGAAACCAGGCTGGCACAGGGCTTTTAATGTGCAGCCAGAAGCACACGTAACTACACTTTGTGAGTGAGAAAAATTATAATTGTGGTGCAGAATTCAAGGAGTAGTCCATTCTTGTATCACATTGTTATTTAACCCATGCGGAAAGATTCAAGTCGTCAGCGACATCTATCCTAATGTAAAATGGACAGTTACTGTAGGGAACGCTCAACCCTGGATACATATATATGTTGTGATATGTGGGAGATTGTTGGTGCTTTCTTTACATGGAGTGAGCTAGCTCTCAACATGCCTTGTAAAATTTTAGTCCCACATCGGAAATACACCATGAGTTATCTCAACATATATACTTGGGTGTGTTGTTGAGAGATGCACATGGTGTGGCGACCTTTAGGAAGGAACCATGTGGGTGATTTTACTAGGAGGTAAGAATAAGGCTCCAAGGATTAAGCATTAATGCTTTTGTCATTCTCTTGGATTAATTCTATTTGGAGCTAAGCCCCAAAGGGGCTTAGCGACTCGGACTCGGACTCGGACTCGAACTCGGACTCGGGCTCATGGGCTCATGAGGCGTAATGTGGCATTTTGTTGGCGCACTTTGCACTTAGCACGTCAGCAGTCATGCGGTCTTTATGCGGCTCATATGCGGCCATGTGGTCTTATGCGGCATGCTGCTCATATGCGGCCTCATGCGGCTCATGCGGTCCATGCGGTCCATGAGGCCATACGGCTCATGCGGCATGCGGCCCATGCGGCTCATGCGGCTCATGCGGTCCATGCGGTCCATACGGCTCATGCGGTCCATGCGGCCATGAGGCCATGCGGCTCATGCGGCATGCGGCCCATGCGGCTCATGCGGTCCATGGGGCTCATGCGGCTCATACGGTCCATGCGGCTCATGTGGTCCATGCGGCTCATACGGTCCATACGGTCCATGCGGTTCATGCGGTCCATGCGGTTCATGTGGTCCATGCGGCTCATGCGGCTCATGCGGCCAGGCTGCTACTGCCGCATGGAGGGTTCCGCTGACTGTGCAGACTACAAGTCAGTTATGGAAAGACTGATTTAATGCGATTAATTCAGATCCTATCTTTGTGGGATTTGAATTAATTTCGTTGCTATCTTTGTGGGATTTGAATTAATCTCGTTGCTATCTTTTTGGAATTTGACTCAATCTTTCCATAACTGAAGAGGCGGCTAGGATTTCCACCCTCTCTCTATAAATACCCTCTTCTGGCCTCCTTTGTGGTTACTACGAAATTATAAGTCAGAAAAGGAGAAACAGAGAGAGAGCTGCTGCCGCCATTGCAAGTCCATCCGAGGAGTCCGAACAGAGATGACTTCGAGCGTTCCACAAGTTCTTCAACTTGCTGGTTCCTGGAAGCAATTCGTGTGGGACGAATCTTACTTTGAGCAACGGTGTTTTGACATCCCAGTATTTTTCTTCTTCTCATCTTTCTCTAGATAATTGTACCTCGTTCTGTCCCAATTGCAACACGTTTGCAAGGAAGAATGAGAGATCTTCTCTTATCTATTTTTCTCCTCCATATTGTAATCGGGTTATTTAGTTTTTGTATCATCGTAGACCTATGTTGCATCTGTTTTACCATCTTTGAACAAGCCCCGGGACTAACAGAAAGAATGATATACAATGTATACATGAAAGTATATAATGAATACTAGATATGAATACAAGGTATACATGTAATGATAGATATGAATGCATAATGTATACATAATGTAATACAATATATAATGATAGCATGTATGGTAATGTAGAATATATGATGCAAGCATGTATATGTCCACTGTTTCTCTTTTTCTTATATTTTTTCTTTCCTTTCCATTTTAGCTTTTTTCCTTTTTTCCCTGTTCTATTTTTACATGTTGTATACAATGTATATAATGTATAGATGTATGTAAGTATGTAATATGCATGAATGACATGTATGTAATAAAAATAAGTATATGTATGCAACTTAATGATATGTGAATGGATATAATGTCTAAACTGAAGTATGCATGCATATGGGATATGAATGAATGATATATGTAGGTGTTAAGGTAATGTAATGTATGTATTCACATATATTTTGAGTTAAATATATGAGTTTGTATGCATATATTATATGTATGCATGTATGCAGGAATAAATGTAATATAATATAGAGTATGCATATATGAATATAATGTATGCAAGTATATAATGTATTCAAATATGTATGTATGCATCTAAGTATGTATATAATGATAACATGAATGAATGAATGTATAAATGCATGAATGAATGTCATATATGAATGAATGAATGAAGCAAAGGTACAAGTAAAATATAATGCATTGTAATGAATGTTAACATATATAATGTATAAAAGTATGTAAATGTGCATGAATGTATATATCTATGTAACTATGTAAATATGCATGATGTAACATATGCCTATATATATAAATATGTATGTAATGTGGATATGCATGTATGTATGAAGGTATGTATTTATATATAGTATCTATTTTATATTATGCATTGTTGTGGTTCACATTGTCTTGTGATTGTGTGAGTGCTAGCCTAGGCTTGGTTAGGCCTAGTGAGACTTGTTAGACTTGTTTGGACTAGGACTTGACCTAGTTTGACTAGTGTTGTTGACTAGAGTTGACCAAGGATTGACTTTAGCCTAAATTGACCCAAACATTATGTAGAATGCATTGTAGCAGTCTATTTTACTATTTTGGACATGTAGTGACTTGTACTATTCTATAGGAGCCATATACCACTCCTCGGACAGTATATTCTCTTCAGATATTCAGGATACCAGGCGAGTACATTCTCTGATCATTTCATATCTTGTTTAGGATTATATTTCCTACTTTAGATTACTTTACTTGATGCTGACACGTTGGTAACACGGATTAGTACTATATGGATCTTGTCGTACGATGTTATCACCTTAGCGGATACATCGGGTATTTCGTGTTCGTGTACTTTATCATGGACATCATGTACTCCTTGTGTTCATGCTTTTCGTGTACAAATCGTGTGAAATCGTGTATACTCATGTGCTCACATGATCTTCGTGTGCGACTATACTTCGTGTGTAATAATATAACTTGGCTAGATCCTTGTGTATTGATTGGGGCGGGGGAGGAGAAGTGGTTATGTAATCAATCCAGTAGATTACTCGTGTGCAACCTCTTTAGATTACTCGTGTGCAACATCGTGCCGTTTTCATAACCATCTTGTGCTCTGAATCACTAGTCACTGATAGTTCTCTATATATTGTACCTATTTTCTTACAGTCTCTCTCTTTTTACATCATATTGTTCTTCAGTTTCCTGTATCTTACTCTCTAGCATGATTATATTTCCTAGCCTGTTATGATTTGTTGAGATGTACTATACTCGCTCCCGTCCTGACTGGACCTGTTGATAAATTTTACAGATAGCTTGGAGGTTACCTGCTAGCCTAGAGGAGACACAGTAGAGGTTGGAGTATATAGCTAGAGTTTTCTTATTTTATTTTTATTTGTCTTGAGTTGTATTTACTTTATGGATTACTGTATTTGCGATTTGAGATGCTTTCTGGATTTGTGATATCTTAGACACTTAGACTTCTATCTGTTGTATCTCTTTGTGGATTTCAGTTTTTTTATCTATTTTTTTATCGTATTCCACCTTAGATGTGATTGAGACTGTATTCTGCTATGTCACCTCCATTCGGAGTGTATATACTGTACAGGTACCTTATATATCGTTAGATGATTGACCTAGGACAACGTTCTACCGCCGACACTGCGGCGTAGGCTGGACGTACCTACTTCTCGTACCCTTACTCTAGGGTGCGGGTCGTGACAGTTTGACCATAAATCGATCATCGATCACCCACTTTAGGGTTTGGCTCGATTGTGACAACGTGCGCCATCTCTTTTTAGAGTTGGGCACACTCCATAACTTGCGCATCCCTCATTAGGGTTTGGGTTGCTGTCGATTTGTGTTGCATGATATTTCGAAAGTTGTGCTCTCTTTTGGACGTAACTTGACATATTGTGCAGCGAAAATGTGGCGCAACCTGAATGATGCGCAATATGAGGGTCGCGCAATCCGAGTACTGCGTAACATGAATGTTGCGCAATCTGACTGCTGGGCAACATGAGTATCACGCAACATAAAGTCACGCGTTTGTTAACCAAAAAAGATCATTAAGTGCTCAGTTCATTTTCGACGATGAACCTATTTATGGGGGAGTTCATTTTCCGAAACGACTTTCTCTTCTTCTTCCTCGTTTTAAGCTTTTCTTTAAATGCAATCCGCTTTTTCATGGGGAATCTGAAGCGTCGGCGGGGACTGATCTTCACTGTATATATATGGGCAAGATGCCCAGCCTCCATCTTCATTCACTCTTATGGCTTCCAAAAAGATCATGAAGCAGGAGATGAACATCAATGTCGACGGCAAAGTTTGTGAGGAGAAAACACGCTCTGTGCCTATGGCGTATTTGTTGGAAGCAGACCCGTCCTTGAGGGCAGAGAACTTTCTAGATTGCTTGGGCCTGACCCCAACAGTCTTCGCTCGTTCCAGTGGTGGGCCATCGTCTTCTTCCGAAGAGCGTGGCGCATTGGAACATAGGGAAGGTTTCCTCTGTTTGATGCACCGCTCGGGAATCCACAACATGGAGGAGTTAAATGCTGCTTTGCGTCAGACTGATGACAGAAACAAGAAGTAACGTGATATGAGAGCGTCATTTTCCATAATGGTCATAGTGCCTACGTCTGTAGTGTCTGTCCTCTTTTTCTATTATAAAATAAAAAAATTGGACTTTATTAAATCCTGGCACATTTGAACTTGACACGTCTCATTTTTGGACATATGTGAGCTTTGTTGTGTAACTGTCTTGATATATCATGTATTTTCTCGGTTCTGACAACGTCAACTTCCGAACAACACATAGCATTTCTTTCTAAAATATACGCCTATGGACGTGCATAACGTTTCAACTTCAATTTCATATAAATAGTTGCGAGAAGAAAAAGAACATTTTCTGTATTCTCTTCTTCTTTCTGATGTTTCCAGGGGACCAACTAACGAAAATTCCCAGAACCGGTATCGGTGATTTTGGATGCTATAAAGTTGAACCACTTTGAAACACACATCAGAGAGCTCAGAACTCTTCATGCTTAAAAGGGCTTCTTCATCGGGACCCGGAGAGGGTTAACTCTAGAAATAACATGAGTAGTTCGGCCAATGATATAATGCCTTGTCTTTTCAACAGTAAACATCAAAGGTAGACATTCTTTTTCCACTGGGGGTGTATCGATACTCAGCTCCAATCATTGTACGGCTAAGGTAATAGATGGCCTGTTCATGACCTTCTTTATTTTTCTGAGCTAATAAAGCACCTAATGAATGGTGCATTGCTCGAACATACATCAGGAAGGGTATTCCTGACACTGGAGGCACTAGAACTGGAGGGTTCATCAAGTACTGCTTTATATCTTCAAATGCTTGTTGACATTCTTCAGTCCAAATAAAAGACACACCTTTTTTCATGAGTTGAGTGAACGGTCTACAGCGTCGAGAGAGATTTAAGATGAATCTCCTGATATACGTAAGTCGTTCCTGGAATTCCCATAGCTCTTTTAGGTTGCATAGAGGATGCACCTCTTGAATGGCTTTGATTTTCTCAGGGTCAACGTGTATACCTTTAGAGGTAATAACGAATCCAAGAAATTTTCCACTGGAGACTCCCAGGAATGACTTGGTGGGATTCATCTTGAGTTGATGCTGGCACATTAGACCGAAAATAGTTCTCAAGTCTTGAATGTGGTCTTCTTTTAGACGACTTTTGATAGCAATATCGTCAACATAGAATTCAACAGTTTTTCGTAAATGATCACGAAAGATAGTACTCATGGCCCGCTGATAAGTTACACCAGCATTCTTAAGACCAAATGGCATGACAGTGTAGCAATAGACTCCAAGAGGAGTGCGAAAAGATGTATGTTTCTCATCTTCTGGATGCATCTTGATTTGATTATATCCTGAAAATCCATCCATAAAGGACTTACGTTCAAATCTCCAAGTATTATTGATCATGACATCAGCGATTGGAAGAAGGAATTCGTCTTTGGGACAAGCTTCATTAAGGTCTCTGAAGTCGATGCAGATGTTTGCCATTGATTATCAAAGAACAGAACAGTTTTATGGGAGGACTGAACTTTAATTCACAATTACAAACTCGTTCGTACAAAGAGAGCCTAGGAACAAAACCTAGGAAAAGCAATCTAAGTACAATTGTTTAATTTGGATTCTGGGGGGTGACGGTATAGGCTCGGGAAAGTGCTATCATCTCTGCCTTACTCCTTGGATGATCGAACTCAACCTCGGCTCCGGCGAAGAAATGATCTCTCTGCTCGGATCTCTCTCTGTGTTGCTCTCTATATGTCTCTGTGTGTGTGTGTGCAAAAGGAATAATCCCATGTTATTTATAGGAATTTGTGATGAGTGGGTGTGTACAGCCACGTGGCCACATCCTTGTAACTACGCCTTGAGAAGTGGGCGGTTGGGGATTGGTTAAGATTAATCTTTATCTGTTTGTTGTAATAAATCTGGACTGTTATGTTGGTTGAAATAAATCTGAACTGCTATGATCTGTTGGTTGCATTAAATCTGAGTTGTTGAGACTTAGTCAACTTCTGCCACGTGTCCCAACTGCCACTAGGTTGCGAGCCGCATGAAGGACTGTCCCCCATGTCTGAGCCGCATGAGGGTGGCCTCACAACCGAGCCGCATGAGGGTGGCCTCACAACCGAGCCGCATGAGGGTAGCCTCATCACCGAGCCGCATGAGGGTGGCCACACAACCGAGCCGCATGAGGGTGGCCTCATGTCTGAGCCGCATGAGGGTGGCCTCATAACCGAGCCGCATAGAGAACTTTCTTTGGACTTTGTGAACTGTGTCCAATATCATGAAGATTCTCTCTTCTTTTTATGAGCATGTTGCGTCTCTTCTTTATGTCAGAGCCATCATGTCAGAGCTGTCACTTTGTGCCAGAGCATTAATGGCCAGCTGCACAGAGTAATTATGGCCTGCTGTATGGACCTATTTCGAACCGCATAAGGCCACGTGGCTTTTCCTGATCCGCATAAAACTATCTGAGCCGCATGAAGCTCTCAGGGATTTTTGAGTCACATGAAACCTCCCAAGTTCTGAGCCGCATGGAGTTTCTGGGCCGCATAAGAATTTATTATTCTTTTTCGTGCTTCTACAAGACCCCCTTCAAAGTTTTCAATTTCTAAAATTGAAATACTTTGAATAAGAAGCATGGGTATGTCCGCCTAAGCTTCTCTGGCCGCATAGGCTTCTTTGGCCGTATAGGCTTCTTTGGCCGCATAGGCTTCTCTGGCCGCATGCTGGTCTTTGTGTCACGTAGGCGTCTCATTAATTGTTCTTGATTTGTTTTTTATTTAAAGCCGTCTTTTGGATAGGATCCCAAGAGTCGGCATTAAATATTTAGATTTTCCTTGATGATTCTGAGCATTCTTTTTTGCATGACAGGGGATAGAATCCCAAGGGTCGGCATTATCTTCTAGGCAGCACTAAACCCGAAGCGTCTATCGGTTCACACGCCCTTGCTAGCCTATAAATATGAGTAATTTTTGAAGAGAAAAGTTCTTTACTCTCTTTACTCTCCTCTTTCTTCAAACTTTTGTGCCCTAGTCGCCGTCTCTTCTTCTCCTTCGATCATCAATGGCTCCCAAGGCTTCCTCCCGTGCTGCGGTGAAGGGCAAATGAGTTGCCTTATCGTCAGCGATTCCAGTTCACCCCGACGTTCATCCTGCCATTGACAGTAAGAATGTTGGAAGAAAACTGTATGGATTCAAACCCTAACCAAAATGGCTATGTCGCATGTTTTATGCGCGGGCCTTTGGCATATAATGCTCTCTTCGTCTTCATTGAACTGCTCAAGTTCAGTGTGATGAATCCGCATATGCTGTGCTGTATGGGCCGCATGAACGTCTCATATCCGAGCCGCATGGGTTATGCCTCATGTCCGAGCCGCATGAGAGTCGTCATGTTGCCGCATAAGCACTTCATAAACCGGGCCGCATGAAGACCCACCAAACAGAGCCGCATAAGCTCTTATGAACTGGACCCCACCAAACAGAGCCACATGAGCTCTTATGAACTGGGCTCCACCAAATAGAGCCGCATGAGCTCTTATGAACTGGGCCGCATGAAGTCCCACTAAACAGAGCCACATAAGCTGTTATGAACTGGGTCGCATGAAGTCCCACCAAACAGAGCCGCATAAGCTCTTATGAACTGGGCCGCATGAAGTCCCACCAAACAGAGCCGCATAAGACCCTTATAAATTGGGCCGCATGAATTACCACCTAATCAGAGCCGCATAAGCTCAGAAACATTAAGTGGTTTTCTCTGGCTATCTTCTGACTTCTTTCTTTTGTCTTTTTTCAGTGAAGTTGCCAGTCAATCCTGCAGGAGAACTTTTGGTAGGTCGAGCCCAATTTGCCGTGGGTGTAAGGTTCGATCATTTAGTTGATTATGTGTCGAACCAGTTTTCTAAGGATGAACCTAAGGAGAGGCTACGGGATATCAAAAACCAATCCTTCTACTTTCTCTTGGGTATGATGAACTCGGGGAAATTAGGGGGCCAACACCTGAAACCTGCGTTCCTTTTCTGACATGCCCTGACTGTAAAGAACTCCAGCGTTCTGGACATATCTGAAAGTTTGAGTTTTTCTTCTAACGGAATGGCGATCCACATTCCTCAAATGGAGCGTCACTTCCCGATGTCGTGGTTCAATATGCTGCCAATGGACAGGAAAATGGTGGACTCCTTGACTCTGAACCGGCAGGGGATGTTTGTGGGTGATATTCACTATAACAGAAACTTAGGGTCGGTGGTCGCGAGCAGGATGCCGATCAGCTGCTATGTGATGAGGTTGGCCCCGGCTAGTTTCTTAAATGTGCAGGGTCCCAACTTCCGGTTCTCTCAAGCTGACACTTTCATGAACCAGCTTCCTCAGAAGGGGTCCTACCCCATTGGTTGGTTGGCGCTGTTGAATTGGATGAACCCCATCCCTTCGTGGACCAACTTGACCATGTGGATTTTGCGGACATACGAGAATCTCCTGCACGAGATCGGCTTGTATCATGCCATTCGGGGCACCTGTTATGGTTTACACATAAACAAGAAGCTCTTCATGGGTCTTCTTGAAATGTACAACCGCCGAACGGGGACCTTCTTTACACCGGGAGGGGAGATGGGACTCGCTCTCCACGAGATGCGTGAAGTCTCCAGGCTGCCCTGGGGAAATTAAGTCTTCGAAGTGTATACTCCCACGAACGAAGAGTTCGAGGAGTTGGAGCAGAGGTTCCCGGGCTTTGTTGCTGTCTACCGGGAATTGCTGTGTCACCACAGCACGTGCCAGCATATGTCAAAAAAGAAGAACGACAGCTCGGAAGGGAACCGTCCTCATACGAAGGCCTGGCTCAGTTACCTTTTTAAGCTCGGCGCCTCAGGCCGGGTTTCTTCCCGGAGTCCTGGAATCCGGAAGGAGGTGCAGGAACAGGTGTCGACCGCCAAGAGGGTGAAAATCACAGACGACAGATTTGGGAGTCAATCTGACTCTTTTACTTATTTTTATCAGGATACTCAGAAGTTGTCCGAGAAGGCTCTTCTGGTAGGATTTCTGAAGGTATGGCTATGGAACTGCGTAGTTTTGGGAGGGGCTGGCTCTATTGAGAGAATCAACCGTAACTTTATCCTTCCTACGGTGAAGCTAGTCTTTGGGGCCAGACTAGCTCTCCTTACTGCCATGGTGTGCAGCATACATCGCGGCCTCCGCGCTTTCTCGTCCAAGGTCATTTTCCGTGATACGGTGTAACTCCACTTTCCTGTTTTCCTAAATAAAATTTAAGAATTCATTTTTATACTTATTATTATTTGGGAAACATTTTTATTGAATTACATTTTTGACAATTTTACAATTGGAAGTTGTTGTAACAATTTCTATATATTTTTCTTAATTTAAAAACTGTTTTTAAAATGAATTATGTAATTATGTAACAGCAAGGGGTTTATTTGTAAAAGTTCCTATTATATTTTCGTTGCGGGCAAATACGAAAAGGCTGGGGGGGTTTTTGCATATTGGCCTTTTTGCGGAGGGGCTTATGTGCAAATTTTCCATTCGTTTTATTTTAAAACGAACTGACCGTTCGTTGGAGAGAGAGAACGACCATTCATTATTCTCTCCACTCTTTCTCGAGACTTCTGTTCTCGTTCTCCCCGCCGACTCTTCGTTCTCCACCAGTTTCTCGAGTCTTCCACCGACTTCTCGAGTCCTTCGCCGACTCCTCGAGCTCCCAGCTCCGACGACCTTCGGCGACTCTGATGACGATGACGACGACGGCGACGATGATGAAGACGGTGGCTCTGGTGGCGTAGATCTGAGGGAGCGCGGCGACTTCCATGCTGATGGCGACTTTGTCCCTGTTGAAGCCGACGACCCCGATGATGATGGCTTTGACGATGGCGACTGAGGGAGCTGAGCAGTGACTCGAGCTCGTCTTCTTCTTGTCTTCTTCCTGTCTTCTTCCTGACTTCTTCCTCGACGAGCTTGGCTTCGACTTCCAGAGGGTAAACCCTAACCCTAATCTCTATTGTTGGTCAGATCTGGTCAGATCTATGGCCTAGGCTCTGAGATCTTTGATCGGTGACGAGATCTAGGGTTTCTGTGGTTGTGTGAGATCGATGATGTTGTCTTTCTCTTTGAACAGTTCTAACTGTTCAGATCCGTTGGATCTAGGGTTTCTGTGGTCTGATCTTGTAGATCGACCCTTGCATGTGGTTATTTTGGGTTGCATGTTTAGATCTGTGATGTTTTAGTTGATTCTTTGAGATCATTCGATCTGTGAATATTCTGTGGTTATGTTACTATTTTCTGAGGAGTTTTACTCCAGATCTGGTAGTGGTTCCAGATCTGTTGAGAGTGGGTTTTTCGTTGGTGATTTCTGTGGAAATCCAGTAGATCTATTTCCTTTTGCTTACTGTCGGTTGGCCTAGACCTAACGAACCCAGTGGTGACTCTAGGGTTGCTCGGTTCGTTAGATCTAGAATGGGTTTGTTTTGGACAGTTTCCTTATTCATTTCTGTGTAGAATTTTGGGATAGATCTGAGGTTCTGAATCCTTCTTTGGAGAACTGAGATCTTGTGTCTAAACACTTTCGTGTCTGACACTGCATGCATGCCATAATTTTGGGATATGATGTTAGTTCCTTTTTGATGAACTGAGATCTCAGTCGGACACACTCGTGTCCGACACTGCATGTATATTTTATGGATTTTAATTGATGACTTCTTCTTCTTCTCTTTTCTGTTCTTTGTTGCTGAGGGATTTTCTGGTGTTGGACCCTGTTCCGACTGGACTGTGGACTGTACCTACCTGTTCGTATCCGATGTTCGTGTCGGATACGAAGTGGCGAATTTGTGGCTAGAACATTGCTGGACTTGCTGTAGCCGTGTCCTCTTTCCCGTGTCCGACGTGCGTGTTGGACACCAAGGAGATGATGTGACCTTCTGACCTGACGTGACTGGCCTTGGACTTCGGGCCTGACCGGCGGTGGACTTTGGCAGTTTGTGGCTTTTATCTGTTGGGCCGGGTTGGTGTTTATTCAGTGGGTTTATTGTGTATTCTTTGTGGGCTGAAGTATGGGCTGGGCCATACAGTATTGTGTTGTAATATTATTTTATTAATTATAGCTGGATAACTGTAATTATTTATGGGTGGGCTGGTTTGGCTGGGCCATGTTGGGCCGGGCTTATATGCTGTTGTAGTTATGTTTGGGCTGGTTAGAAGTTGGGTCTGAACTGATCCTTGGTTCTGGGTTGGGCCGAGTGACTGTGGGTTGACCTGTGGACTTTGCCTTTGGGGCAGAACTGCTGTAGTATAATTTTTGTAAAACTTTTTTTCAATTAAATAAAAAATGTTATTTTCCCAATTGCTGTGAGTTGATGGAAACATCCTCTTAAGACCAATTTTTGTAATTAAAAACAATTAGTTAACTTTTTACTGCTGTTTAGTTAATTCTTTATAGCTTTTAAAACCAAGTTTATAAAACAAACCACTTTTATATATATGACAGTTGCAAATGCTAACTCTATATATATAATGAGTTTTTGAATTATAAACTTATAAAACCCTTAGTGTTAAACACGTAAAACCAATGGTTGTGTTTAACATTGTTTTTCCCAAAGAGAACAAGTAAGTTAGTAATTAGAACTAGTGTAATGTAACTTGTGAACCTCCAAATAAGACTATCTTATTTGGACAGAATCAAGATAAAGATTTAGTTCTTTAATTAACCTAGAAGCAACTAGCATAGTTTATTAACCAACTTGTACATCACTATTGTTAACAGGAGAACATCCAGCTAGATTGCCTACCATATTGCTGGAGCCAGGCAAGTACATTCTATGGTTCTGTTCAGTGCATTTTCCTTGTTCTTTATTGCTGACACACTGCGACACGTTCATGTTCTTTCTGGCTTGTTCTTTCATGTTCTTACTTGTATCTTGGGGTGGGGAAATACTCTAGATATGTGACTTAACCCGGTTACTTATTCATGATCTTTAGCTTAGGCCTCGCACTGTGCACGCGGGTCCTAAGCCGTACCTACATGATCTTCCAGGATCCTTTCATGTTCTTTCATGATCTTACCCAAGCCGGTCACATATCTAAGTAGTATTTCAAACATATAAACACATGTTCAGGATATTGTTCTTACATTAGTTTCTCTTGATCCTGATCTTGATATTAGTCGTGATCTTTACTGCATCTTACATTGTCATGATCTTTCATGTATCTTTATAGCAGTAGTTCATGTTCTTCATGTTCTTTACATACTTGTTCTTATCCTGTTCTTCCAGCATTTACTTTCCATATCATTATGTTATTGTTCATTACCTAGAACTGTGCTTTGCTCCGCTCCTGACTGGATATGTTATGATAGGTGAGATGGAGGCTTTATGTGACACATACTATGGGCAGGATACTGCTTTCCTTGAGCCAGCTGGAGCTGCTTGTGACATAGAGGCTGCAGAAGCCTAGTTATCTTCCATTTAGTTGTCTTTCCTGCTTTTGAGACTTTAGTCAGACTTTAGTACATTTTCTGGATGATTGTAATAATAAAATGCTTAGACATGTATTTGAATATTCTCTTAGACATGTATTTGAATATTCTGGGATCGTTATAGATGCTGTGATTCTCTATCTTTCATGTTTATCTGGTTAGTTTTCCCTAGTTGATACAGCTTACTTCATTGTGTCTAGCAATGAAGGCTGGGCGTGTCCGACTCGTGTCCGATTATTCGGGAGCGGGTCGTGACATGTTTTTAGTGGTGGCCCATGCAGGTCCATCCTAATGGTACCTAGGACTTAGCGTACTATTGGGGGACTTGATTACACTAGGGAAACTTGATCACAGCATAGGAAAATCGGGAATTAAGGGTATATCAGGTTATTCATGTTCTTCAGGTGCTTTATTATTATAAAAAACATTGTTTGATAGGTTTTAGGGTTTGTCGTTCAACGAAGTTTTCTTTTTATGCAGGATGGTCACTACAAGGAAGACCGCAGACCAGGCTGGAGTTGCAGGCGCTTCTGGAGTTGCAGGCGGTTCAGAGCAGGCCGCACTAGAGCAGCCCGCACCAGACGTCCAGGCAGATCAGCTTCCGCCAGCGCCTCCTATCTTCCCATCGCTACCGCCGACGATGATGCTTGACGGCAACCAGGTGATGGCGTTGTTTCAGCACTTTCTGGAGGCCCAGAACCATCAGGCAGCGCAGTTCAGAGCGACTGTCGTCGACGCGCTGAGGACCAGGGAGCCGGCAGCACCAGCACCAGCACCAGTAGCACCTCCAGCACCGCGAGGACCGAGACCCGGGACAGCGAAGGAGTACCAGCACCTTAGCCCGATGGACTTCTGGGGCGACGAGGGGATCATCTATGCAGATGAATGGCTGGAGAATGCAGAGAGGACTTTGACCATGGCGAACATTCCAGAGGACCAGAAGGTGTCAGTGGCTAGCATGCGACTCTTTGACTTGGCGAGAGCTTGGTACCGGGAGGACCCCCAGTTGGCGGAGCCCCGGGTGTCTTGGACAGTTTTCAAAACACTGTTCAAGGAGAAATTCTTCCCAGAGGTGGAGCGTGATGAGTTGAGGGTGCAGTTCGAGGCGCTGCAGCAGGGGACGATGACGGTCGCGCAGTACACTTCGGAGTTTACCAGGCTCAGCAGGTTCGCTGAGAGACTGGTTAGAGAGCCAGAGGACAGAGCATGGAGATTCAAGAAGGGTCTCAACAGGGAGCTGCGACATGCGGTGGCGATTAGTCAGGCGACCACCTACTCTAGCATCCTCAAGATCGCCCAGGCAGTTGAGAAGGAGGCGGACCCCAAGCTGAAGAGGGACCGGGATGTGGCCAGCAGCAGTTTCCAGGCACCAGCGAAGAGGGTTCAGACTCAGACCCAGACGAGGCCTCAGCAGCAGCAGCATCACCGACAGGCCAGAGCTCCAGCACATCAGCATCAGAGACAGAAGCTAGCGACTCCTTGTGCCTATTGCCATCGCCCTGGACATCATATCGACGAGTGCCGCAAGAGGTTGGGACTTTGCCTCTTCTGCGGATCCGATGCACACCAGATGAGGGACTGCGCACAGGCTACAGCCAGACTAGCAGGAGGACAAGGAGGAGGACCACCGGCTGCACCACCCAGAGCATTACCTGCACCACCCCAGAGAGGAGGAGCTTTGCCACCCCAGCAGCAGAGGTTTGCACAGCATCAGCAGCAGCAGAGAGGAGGAGCTCAGCAGGGACGTGCTTACGTCATGGCTGCAGTTGAGGAGGATGAGGCAGTGCCAGATGTGATCACAGGTTCTATATTCTTGCATTCTTTTCCTGCCATTGCATTGTTTGATTCTGGAGCCACCCATAGCTTTGTGTCGTATGAGTTTCTGCATAGACACGGCTTCACACCCAAGCCCACTAGGCGGAACTGTCAGATCATGACAGGAGGCGGATCAGTTCCAGTAAGTGAGATGGTGGAATGCCCTATCACTATTGCTGGGAGAGAGATTCGAGCTCGACTTCTAGTGATGCCACTGCCTGGATTCGACGTAGTCCTCGGCATCGACTGGATGAGCGAGCAGTTTGCTGTAATAGACTGCCATGAGGGGAAGGTGATCTTCAGCCCGCCAGGAGTTCCACCGTTCGAGATCAGTAGACGAGTTGCAGAGAGGCCAGAGGGAGTCTACTTCGGAGCAGTTGCAGAAGACCAGGAGTTGCCGCATCCGCTGATTGCAGAGTATCTTGACGTCTTTCCAGAGGAGCTTCCAGGATTGCCGCCGGATCGAGATGTGGAGTTCGGCATTGATCTAGTGCCCGGATCAGCACCGAAGTCCCAGCACTGTTACAAGATCAACCCGAAGGAGGCTGCGGAGTTGAAGGCGCAGATTGATGAGCTTGAGGGTAAAGGATTTATTCGCTCTAGTACTTCACCCTGGGGAGCACCGGTGCTTTTTGTGCCCAAGAAGGATGGGACGGTGAGGATGTGCATTGACTACCGTGCACTCAACAACATCACCATCAAGAATAGATATCCTTTGCCACGGATTGATGAGCTGTTTGACCAGCTTAGTGGAGCGAAGGTCTTTTCTAAGATCGATCTTCGGTCGGGGTACCACCAGATGAAGGTTCGGGAGCAGGATATTCCGAAGACAGCCTTCAACACCCGATACGGCCAGTATGAGTTCCTAGTGATGCCGTTCGGACTCACCAATGCCCCAGCTGTGTTTATGAACCTGATGAATAAGGTTTTCCACAAGTATTTGGATAAGTTTGTCGTAGTTTTCATTGACGACATTCTGATCTATTCCAAGACGGAGGAGGAGCATGTTGAGCACCTGCGGATTGTTTTGGAGATTCTGCGGAAGGAGAAGCTGTACGGAAAACTCTCGAAATGTGAGTTTTTCTTGGACCGAGTGGAGTTTCTAGGGCATGTGGTGACTGGAGAGGGGATTTCTGTGGATCCCAAGAAGATTGAAGCAGTGGAAGCCTGGGCACCTCCCAAGTCAGTAGCAGAGATTCGTAGTTTCCTGGGTCTAGCAGGATACTACAGGAAGTTCGTAAAGGATTTCGCCAGGATAGCAGAGCCTATGACGAAGCTTACGCGGAAGGACGAGGAGTTCATATGGAGCGACGCCTGCCAGACAGCCTTTAAAGAATTGAAGAGAAGACTGACGACTGCACCAGTTCTAGCTTTGCCATCGGGATCAGGAGGATTCGTCATCTACAGCGATGCTTCAGGGAAAGGCTTGGGATGTGTGCTGGAGCAGAACAAGAAGGTTATAGCATATGCTTCTAGACAGTTGAGGCCCCATGAGAAGAATTATCCTACACATGACTTGGAGCTTGCAGCAGTCATATTTGCCTTGAAACTGTGGAAGCATTATCTATATGGAGAGAGAGTGGACATCTTCACGGACCATAAAAGCCTGAAGTATGTCTTTACTCAGAAGGAGCTGAATATGAGGCAGCGCAGATGGCTGGAACTCATGAAGGACTTCGACATTAGTCTGCAGTACCACCCTGGGAAGGCGAATGTGGTTGCAGATGCTCTCAGTCGATATCCTATTGCTATGTATCTCACCATGGACCGGCATCTATTGGAGGATCTGGAGAGTCTTGGGATTGAGATTGTTCTCCCAGGGTATAGAGGTCAGATGATGCATATGCAGATACAGTCGGGGTTGCTAGAGAAGATCAAGGAGGCCCAGTTGCTTGATGAGGGAATCCAAGGTCTTAGAGCTCAGGCAGAGTTAGGTCTGCTCGACGATTTCACCATTGCGGAGGACGGATCCTTACGGCACGGGAGTCAGCTGTGTGTGCCCAAGGACTTGCGGGAGGAGGTGATGCAGGAGGCCCACCAGTCACGATATTCTATACATCCTGGATCTACCAAGATGTACAAGGATTTGCGTGAGTATGTTTGGTGGTATGGGATGAAGAGGGAGGTCGCCAGATTTGTTTCCAGATGCCTTGTGTGCCAGCAAGTCAAGGCGGAGCGCCAGAGACCAGCGGTTCTACTCCAGCCTTTACCTATCCCGGAATGGAAGTGGGAGCACATTACTATGGACTTTGTCTCTGGATTGCCGCGTACTCCCAGTGGCAAGGACGCTATTTGGGTGATCGTGGACAGATTGACAAAGTCCGCTCATTTCATTCCGTTCAAGGTTGGGCTGTCGACCGAGAAGCTTGCAGACCTCTACATGCGTCAGATCGTGAGGATTCACGGGGTGCCAGTTAGCATCGTTTCAGATCGAGACAGCCGCTTCACATCACACTTCTGGAGGAGTCTACAGCAGAGCTTGGGATCACAGTTGAAGTTCAGCACAGCCTATCATCCACAGACGGACGGACAGTCTGAGAGGACCATTCAGACCTTGGAGGACATGCTGCGGGTTTGCGCACTCGACTTCGGAGGTTCGTGGGAGGACCATTTACACCTCGTGGAGTTTGCCTATAACAACAGTTATCAGGCCAGCATCGAGATGACTCCATTTGAGGCGCTGTACGGACGGAGATGTCGCACGCCGTTATCCTGGGACGACGTTGGCGAGAGAGCTTTACTTGGGCCAGAGATGGTGGTGGACTCAGCAGAGAAAGTCAGACTGATCCGGGAGCGTATCAGAGTTGCACAGGATCGGCAGAAGCACTGGGCGGACAGCACCAGACGGCCGCTTGAGTTCGAGGTTGGAGACAGAGTGTTCTTGAAGATCTCACCGACCAGAGGCGTCATTCGGTTCGGTAGAGGCGGGAAGCTCAGTCCGAGATTCATTGGACCATTCGACGTGACAGCACGGATTGGCGAGGTGGCGTACCGACTAGCGCTTCCAGCTAGGTTGGAGGGAGTGCACGATGTTTTCCATGTATCTCAGCTTCGACGATACATTCCAGACCCCAGTCACGTGGTGGACTATTCAGAGCTGGAGGTGGGCCCGAGATTGACTTACGAGGAGCAGCCAGTAGAGATCCTCGACCGGAGGGAGAAGCGTCTGCGGAACCAGACCATTCCCCTTGTCCGCGTCATGTGGAGGCACCACTCTCCGGGAGAGTCCACATGGGAGCGTGAGGATGAGATGCGTGAGCGATATCCTAGTTTGTTCACTTGAGTGCTTTGTATTGTATGCATTTTTTTGAATTCAATAAACAACTCTTTGGATTCACTATTCTTGATTTTCTGTGTTTGCTTTCCAATTTCGAGGACGAAATTTTTCAAGGGGGAGAGATTTGTAACTCCACTTTCCTGTTTTCCTAAATAAAATTTAAGAATTCATTTTTATACTTATTATTATTTGGGAAACATTTTTATTGAATTACATTTTTGACAATTTTACAATTGGAAGTTGTTGTAACAATTTCTATATATTTTTCTTAATTTAAAAACTGTTTTTAAAATGAATTATGTAATTATGTAACAGCAAGGGGTTTATTTGTAAAAGTTCCTATTATATTTTCGTTGCGGGCAAATACGAAAAGGCTGGGGGGGTTTTTGCATATTGGCCTTTTTGCGGAGGGGCTTATGTGCAAATTTTCCATTCGTTTTATTTTAAAACGAACTGACCGTTCGTTGGAGAGAGAGAACGACCATTCATTATTCTCTCCACTCTTTCTCGAGACTTCTGTTCTCGTTCTCCCCGCCGACTCTTCGTTCTCCACCAGTTTCTCGAGTCTTCCACCGACTTCTCGAGTCCTTCGCCGACTCCTCGAGCTCCCAGCTCCGACGACCTTCGGCGACTCTGATGACGATGACGACGACGGCGACGATGATGAAGACGGTGGCTCTGGTGGCGTAGATCTGAGGGAGCGCGGCGACTTCCATGCTGATGGCGACTTTGTCCCTGTTGAAGCCGACGACCCCGATGATGATGGCTTTGACGATGGCGACTGAGGGAGCTGAGCAGTGACTCGAGCTCGTCTTCTTCTTGTCTTCTTCCTGTCTTCTTCCTGACTTCTTCCTCGACGAGCTTGGCTTCGACTTCCAGAGGGTAAACCCTAACCCTAATCTCTATTGTTGGTCAGATCTGGTCAGATCTATGGCCTAGGCTCTGAGATCTTTGATCGGTGACGAGATCTAGGGTTTCTGTGGTTGTGTGAGATCGATGATGTTGTCTTTCTCTTTGAACAGTTCTAACTGTTCAGATCCGTTGGATCTAGGGTTTCTGTGGTCTGATCTTGTAGATCGACCCTTGCATGTGGTTATTTTGGGTTGCATGTTTAGATCTGTGATGTTTTAGTTGATTCTTTGAGATCATTCGATCTGTGAATATTCTGTGGTTATGTTACTATTTTCTGAGGAGTTTTACTCCAGATCTGGTAGTGGTTCCAGATCTGTTGAGAGTGGGTTTTTCGTTGGTGATTTCTGTGGAAATCCAGTAGATCTATTTCCTTTTGCTTACTGTCGGTTGGCCTAGACCTAACGAACCCAGTGGTGACTCTAGGGTTGCTCGGTTCGTTAGATCTAGAATGGGTTTGTTTTGGACAGTTTCCTTATTCATTTCTGTGTAGAATTTTGGGATAGATCTGAGGTTCTGAATCCTTCTTTGGAGAACTGAGATCTTGTGTCTAAACACTTTCGTGTCTGACACTGCATGCATGCCATAATTTTGGGATATGATGTTAGTTCCTTTTTGATGAACTGAGATCTCAGTCGGACACACTCGTGTCCGACACTGCATGTATATTTTATGGATTTTAATTGATGACTTCTTCTTCTTCTCTTTTCTGTTCTTTGTTGCTGAGGGATTTTCTGGTGTTGGACCCTGTTCCGACTGGACTGTGGACTGTACCTACCTGTTCGTATCCGATGTTCGTGTCGGATACGAAGTGGCGAATTTGTGGCTAGAACATTGCTGGACTTGCTGTAGCCGTGTCCTCTTTCCCGTGTCCGACGTGCGTGTTGGACACCAAGGAGATGATGTGACCTTCTGACCTGACGTGACTGGCCTTGGACTTCGGGCCTGACCGGCGGTGGACTTTGGCAGTTTGTGGCTTTTATCTGTTGGGCCGGGTTGGTGTTTATTCAGTGGGTTTATTGTGTATTCTTTGTGGGCTGAAGTATGGGCTGGGCCATACAGTATTGTGTTGTAATATTATTTTATTAATTATAGCTGGATAACTGTAATTATTTGTGGGTGGGCTGGTTTGGCTGGGCCATGTTGGGCCGGGCTTATATGCTGTTGTAGTTATGTTTGGGCTGGTTAGAAGTTGGGTCTGAACTGATCCTTGGTTCTGGGTTGGGCCGAGTGACTGTGGGTTGACCTGTGGACTTTGCCTTTGGGGCAGAACTGCTGTAGTATAATTTTTGTAAAACTTTTTTTCAATTAAATAAAAAATGTTATTTTCCCAATTGCTGTGA
This sequence comes from Iris pallida, assembly GCA_029216955.1. Lineage (NCBI taxonomy): Eukaryota > Viridiplantae > Streptophyta > Magnoliopsida > Asparagales > Iridaceae > Iris > Iris pallida. Next base: position 857,292 of record JANAVB010018196.1, on the reverse strand, counting down.
GTTGATGGAAACATCCTCTTAAGACCAATTTTTGTAATTAAAAATAATTAGTTAACTTTTTACTGCTGTTTAGTTAATTCTTTATAGCTTTTAAAACCAAGTTTATAAAACAAACCACTTTTATATATATGACAGTTGCAAATGCTAACTCTATATATATAATGAGTTTTTGAATTATAAACTTATAAAACCCTTAGTGTTAAACACGTAAAACCAATGGTTGTGTTTAACATTGTTTTTCCCAAAGAGAACAAGTAAGTTAGTAATTAGAACTAGTGTAATGTAACTTGTGAACCTCCAAATAAGACTATCTTATTTGGACAGAATCAAGATAAAGATTTAGTTCTTTAATTAACCTAGAAGCAACTAGCATAGTTTATTAACCAACTTGTACATCACTATTGTTAACAGGAGAACATCCAGCTAGATTGCCTACCATATTGCTGGAGCCAGGCAAGTACATTCTATGGTTCTGTTCAGTGCATTTTCCTTGTTCTTTATTGCTGACACACTGCGACACGTTCATGTTCTTTCTGGCTTGTTCTTTCATGTTCTTACTTGTATCTTGGGGTGGGGAAATACTCTAGATATGTGACTTAACCCGGTTACTTATTCATGATCTTTAGCTTAGGCCTCGCACTGTGCACGCGGGTCCTAAGCCGTACCTACATGATCTTCCAGGATCCTTTCATGTTCTTTCATGATCTTACCCAAGCCGGTCACATATCTAAGTAGTATTTCAAACATATAAACACATGTTCAGGATATTGTTCTTACATTAGTTTCTCTTGATCCTGATCTTGATATTAGTCGTGATCTTTACTGCATCTTACATTGTCATGATCTTTCATGTATCTTTATAGCAGTAGTTCATGTTCTTCATGTTCTTTACATACTTGTTCTTATCCTGTTCTTCCAGCATTTACTTTCCATATCATTATGTTATTGTTCATTACCTAGAACTGTGCTTTGCTCCGCTCCTGACTGGATATGTTATGATAGGTGAGATGGAGGCTTTATGTGACACATACTATGGGCAGGATACTGCTTTCCTTGAGCCAGCTGGAGCTGCTTGTGACATAGAGGCTGCAGAAGCCTAGTTATCTTCCATTTAGTTGTCTTTCCTGCTTTTGAGACTTTAGTCAGACTTTAGTACATTTTCTGGATGATTGTAATAATAAAATGCTTAGACATGTATTTGAATATTCTCTTAGACATGTATTTGAATATTCTGGGATCGTTATAGATGCTGTGATTCTCTATCTTTCATGTTTATCTGGTTAGTTTTCCCTAGTTGATACAGCTTACTTCATTGTGTCTAGCAATGAAGGCTGGGCGTGTCCGACTCGTGTCCGATTATTCGGGAGCGGGTCGTGACATACGGCGAAAGACTTTGAACGGATCGAGCTACCCTATCATTATCTGATGGGGTGGCTGTTGATGCACTATCAGTCTTTGATGAGACCTGGCCCAGAAGACGACGTAACTGCAGATGATGCCTTCATCTTCCAGTATCGTCGTATGCCTTGGAAGTGCAGTACCATGCCAGCCTGTCGGATGGCGCCGGCGAGAGTGGATAGATACACCTTTTTCGTGTCTGTCCCTCCTTTTACAGATGAAGAAGTGAATGGTGTACATCTTGATGGCACTGGGCCTCCCCACCTCTTGTCCGATAAGATGCTCCTCTGGTTACAGAACATCCGTCCTGCACACCTGGGATATCGCAACCGCAACTCTGTCTTCCAGGAGCCTTACTTGCCCAGTCGGTTCTCCCGACAGTTTGGGTACAGTCAGCTGTTTCTGGACAATCCCAGCCCCTGCCTGGGTTTTGAGGGTAGTGTCCTTAACGGCATCAGGGCTTGGCAATACTATAACACTGTTCACACCCGTACCAGCTTCTCTGTGCCTGATGCTAGGGAGTCAGGGCAGATTTTGTACATGGCGGCTCTGTACCATGTTATGGTGAACAAGCCCCCTATCGATTTTGACCCAGGTACCAGTTTTATTGTCGGTACTGGTTTGGAGGAGAAACCAAAAGGGTCCAAGACGAAGACAAAGAAGGGGAATGCAGTTGAGGTGTCAAACTCGGAGACCACCAATGCGGACGAAGAGGATGACCCCGATAACCTATCTATTCCACCTGCAGATGATGTGGTGGCAGATCAGCCTCCTATTGTGCCTAGCCCTTCACGCAAGCGAAGCAGGCGTGAGTCCGCTGTTGGCGGCATAACTTACTCCCGAAAATGGACCACTGTCAAGCCCCACGGGCCAACCATTAGGGAGAGAAGCGAGGATGTTGACGCCGTCTCGGAGGTGAATCGAATTACAACCATCTTTTTTTCTTAGCTTTTCTTTTCTGCACTATGATCTGATCATTCTACATTTTATTATAGGCGTCAGGAGAAGTGGACTCTCGAGAGCCGGCTACTACCTCTGAAGTCGACCCGGCGGTAGCCACTTGAATTAGTGATATGAGTGCTGCGCTTATTTCCGCCAGGGTTCTCCCGGCGACGGCCGAAGTTCCTCCCGTTGTCGACATCCCAACCCAGTGTAACGCCCCTGTCCCAAAATACGTAGGACTAGGAACGTAGACATGCCAGCTGTATACATACGAAGTAAACTCCAATATATAAAAATCTCGTATGAATACATAAGCTGTAAAATGCAGTAGAACCATAACTAATCTCATCCACAACAAAATAAATGAATAAAATATATCATATAATGATAATGAATTGTCTTGATACAATATGTTGGGCGGAGACAAATCCACTACCAATAAGTAAAGAAAAAAATACATTGAAATGAAATGAGTTTTGGCGAGCGAAGCGAAGACGATCCAAGTGCAATCATCCTCGAAGATATAGAGATAGTCACTGCTAGAACTAGAGCACCTGCGAAAGACAAAAGCACACACCTGGCGAGATAACCAGGTCCTCAGAGGGACGTAACAAGACACATAATATCATGCCAATAACTGAATAAATAAAGCTCAACAGAAAAGTATATGTGACTATACAATAAAGGTCCTTAAACATTCTATGTGAAAATGCATTTTAAAGACAACGTTCCACACAAGGGCTCTTGAGACTAGAAATACGGCACGTTAGCGTTTCAACCAAGGCACTAGTGGCGTCTAGAGAAAAGTAAATGCACGGCCACTAGCTCTTGGGTGAGTCACTAACGGCAGCTAGAGGAAAGTAAATGCACGGCACATTTGTGTTTCAACCGAGGCACTAGTGACATCTAGAGAAAAGTAAATAAGTGCACGGCGCACTAGCTCTCGGCTGAGTCACAAATGGCAGCTAGAGAAAAGTAAATGTGTGAAAGCCCCTACGCCTAATAACTGTCTTCACCCTCCCCATGCACTACTCGTGCTGAATCCACACCACGATATTTCTAATAACCACTAAGTCTTCTAGACAACTATATTAGCAGTTATATCCTAACGCTCGTCCTGTACGCACCGATGTACGGTCGGTACGCAAGTCCGAATCTATATGAGACACGTGACATCGTGGCACACAGGTGTCGGGCCAATGAATGCGGCACAAACAAAGGTGGTCCCTTAACTCTAGGCCAAATGCATAACGAAAACTAAGTATAGTAATTTGCAACTACATAAAGTTTTGAAATAACAATTTATATTTTCTAGAAATAAATAATTATAAAGCATGCATGATATTGAGCAAGAAATTTAAACAGTAAAGGCAAGGTGTCTTGCCTGGTGTTACGCCTGGTGTGGTGCAATGATCCAACAAGTCTTGTTCTGTCCAATAGCCATGGTCGGTGCAATATGGTCCGAATTCGCGAAAAAAGATGAATTTGGAATTAGTTACGATGAAGGTTGACAGACAGTGAGGATGTGCGAAGAAAAATATTTAAACCCCTTTGTAAAATATTCTTACAAGTTGAAAATATCTTTTATTAGCCAAAAATAATTTTTTTAATAACTACTTGAAAGTAATCTATATATATATATATATATATATATATATATATATATATATATATATATATATATATATATCACAATCTTTTAGGAAACTTCATTTTTATTATATATCTATATATAAATACTTGAAGAAAATGGGAAAAATTATTTTTAACCTAAATTATAAGTTCGTAAATATATAAGTTTATTGGTAGAAAATCTAAATTTTATTAGCTAGATAAGTGTTCGAAAAAATAATACTAGAATATATTTTATAATTTGGGAAGCTACATTTATGGGCCAACAAGTTTCTAGGTAAATATTTACTTTATATATTTAAAATATAACAATAAAGACTTCAATATATCTAATAATAATAATAATAATAATAATAATAATAATAATAATAATAATAATAATAATAATAATAATAATAACAGTAATAGTTAATATAATAATAATAATAATAATATTTAGTAAATAAACAGAAATAATATTTAATGAATAATAATACTTGTATTTTAACAGAAATAATATTTAATAATAATTCTTATACTTTAAATGAAATAATATTTACTAATTAGAACACTTATACTTTAACAAAAGTAATATTTAATAAATATAACCCTCATACTTTAACATCATCTGCCATTTAATTGGAAGAAGCAGAAGGGAGTGGAGAGAGAGAATTTAGAGGGAAGGGAAGAGCAGAGGGCTCACCTCGGTGGCGCTGCTCTAGGGAAGGCGAGGCGGCGCAGCTCGGTGGCACAGCTTGACGGAGGGGACGAGACGCGGAGGAGTAGAAGGAAGCGGGAGGCTGGGAGCGCTCGGTGGGAAATCGGGGGGTTCCGGCGACGCGGGCTGGTGGATCACGGCGGTCGGCGGTACTAGATCGGTCACCAGGCGACGCGGCTGAGGGGGATCGACGCCCAGCTCGACGGCGATAGGTGACTTGCGCGCGGCGGCCACCTGAAGAAGGACGGCGGCTCCCAGCGTGCGGAGGGGTGCGCCCGCGGCTCGGATCCCGACGGCGGATCCGCGGCGGCGCGGCGAGGGAGGTGGCTCTCGGAGCTCCGGATCTGGTAGGAAGTGAGGAGCGGCGCGACGCCCCCCCTGAACAGATCTGGCGCCTCCGTGAAGCGGCGTTCGCCGGACGCACGGCGACGGGAGCGGCCTGGTGCTGTCACGGAGGTCGGGGTAGCGAGCGGAGGGCAGGTATGGGTTTTTCGTTCTTTTCCCACGTGTGTAGCGATGGTGCCATTTGCGGATTTGGGGTTTTGGGTTGGGATTTTCGGCGGTGGCCGGGGCGGCGGAGAATTTTGGTGAGGTGGTGGTGGTGAAGGTGGTTGTCGGGGCTGTCGGTGTGTGGCGGTGATCCTGTGGTTGAAGGTAGCGCTGGTGATGGGGACGGTAATGATAACGGGGATGGTGATACTGGTGGTGGTGGCGAGGTGTTCGGCCGGGCGGGTTTTGGGGGCTGTGCGGTGGAGGACGGTGGATAGAGGTGGATGGTGACGGTGGTGGTTGTGGAGTCGACGGGTGGTGTTGGGTTTGTCCAGGGAGGAGCCGAAGGGGGCTGCGACTGGAGGTCGGCTGTGTGTTGTGATGGAGAGGCTGGGTCGGGGAAGATGGTTTCTCGCCGAGAAGACGGCGGACAGGAATTAGAGTAGGGTTAGGTGTAGGAATTTGATGGTGTCGGGGCGTGTCTGACACGAGAAATTTACAATGTATATGTAAAAAAGAATGGAATAAGATTTGATCGGGAAGGGACACGGACACGATGCACGGGATGAGCTATTTGTGGTATTGATGGAATTTGTGAAGTAATTATATGGAGGAGTACCTACCTATATATAGGATATGGGAATTCCCATTTGGATAGGATTATGATTTAAACCCAATTAGATAATTCAATTTAAATCAAATCTAAATTCAATTTAAATTCTAATTTTAAATCTAGATAATCTAGACTCAAATTAAATATAAATCTACCTTTAAAATATTTAAATTAAATCCATAAAATCAAATCAAAATTTAAAATTGTCACAATAACTTCCAAATATATTTTTCAAAATACCAATAATAATAATTTCAAAAATAATAGATATTTTTAAATATCTTTTTGAATAATAAAATATTAATATTAATAAATCTCGAAAATTATATTTTCATTTAAAAATAAACTAATAAAATATTTAGGAAATATATATACGTATACACAAAGAATATTATTTTTTATTAGTAACTATTATAAACGAAAGACTTTTTATAAATAAATAAAATAATGGATTTGGAATTATTGGTATGATAGCTAAAATAATTATTACATATATTATTTTAAAACTATAAAATAAAATGATAAATAAAAATATTTTTCTAAAAATATGTACGCTCGCACATATTCGCACTCGTCGAGCAAATTCGATAATAACGAAATTTCGTGCGCGACGAACTCTGCAACTACGCAACGTACAAATACAAAAAAATAATCAGTACCGAATTTGTTAAAAAATGTAGTAGAAATTTAGGGGTTTTACATCCTACCCACCTTAAAAGAATTTCGTCCTCGAAATTAAGTATAAGTAGGGGGTGAGAAGGTACAAGGGGTATATCGATAATGAGAATATGACAAGTTTTCGGGCGAGGCAAAGAAACAACGCCTTAACATAAACAAGCATTTAGTAGGTCATGAATTTGATAAATTCAAAAATAGTCATGGATATGGAGGGTTGCTAGTTAAGGTAATGAAATCATGATAACACGAATTTGAGTGATAACACGAATTGAGTAGATCAAGGGAATTAATTTCTAGAGTCTTTAGGAGAGGTAATAGTGAACGTCTAGGTCGAAGGCATGAAAATAGGAGAACGTTTGGGATTATTCAAATGATTTAGAAGGTCGCGATGGTAGGTTTAGGATCAAGGAAAAAGACGAATAGTTTTAGGATGAGGATTTAGCCACGGGTTGGTAATAGCTAATTACAGTGGTCATAAGTGATTGGGCAACTAAAGGGGATACTCGGCACGAGGGATTTCGTCCTTCTAAAATAGGAGGAAGATGAAAGCGATAAAGGGTTCCAAAGGTGATATTATCGAATAAGAACACGTAGTTCAAAGACGGCCGTATACATTTCAAAAGAATCATCAAGGCAGTCGTGGATAGAATTCTAAGGGAAAAGTTCAACTACATCTCATCCACGTAGATTGATATATGAAAAGGCGAACCAAAGTGCACTCGGTTGATTAGACCATCATGCACCGGTTCTGATTAGACAATATGTTAGTGAGCGGCCGCTCAATAGCATATGCCTTGATCAAGCTCGATAAAGAATTAGCTTGCAAATACTAGGCTATATTAGCATCATTAATCTAGATAGTAAAATATAGGCACGATGGTAGATGAAATAAAAACAAATATGAATAGCCTAAGAGTCATAAGGATCTAAGTCTTGTTTATCCCTATGCCATCACTCTACGGTTTTATTGACCAAGTCTTGGGTGACCAAATGGGTTAAATTCCTCTAGTCTCTATGGTCTAGATAATACTATTTGTATTCTCTTTAGCGGTCAAGGGTGTGGCAGGCCGTGGGGTATCCTACCCAACTTAAAGAATTAAGCTAAGGGTGTTTGGGACATCTAATTAGTAGGGTCAATCACTAGCAAGCACTAAGGAAAGATAAGGATAATGATAGAAGGAATCAAGCAAGATGCAGTCGATGAGTCGAACGATAGTTCGAATATGGAATCGAGGAAAGATGTCAAGTATGTGGATGAGATCCTAGACTTCTATTCCAATTCGCAGGCTTGCTTGGTACGGTAAAGTAACCAAACAATTTATCTTGACCTGCATGGGCCACCACAAAAACATGTAACGCCCCTGTCCCAAAATACGTAGGATTAGGAGCGTAGACATGCCAGCTGTATACATACGAAGTACACTCCAATATATGAAAACCTCGTATGAATACATAAGCTGTAAAATGCAGTAGAACCATAACTAATCTCATCCACAACAAAATAAATGAATAAAATATATCATATAATGATAATGAATTGTCTTGATATAATATGTTGGGCGGAGACAAATCCACTACCAACAAGTAAAGGAAAAATACATGGAAATGAAATGAGTTTTGGCGAGCGAAGCGAAGACGATCCAAGTGCAATCATCCTCGAAGATACAGAGATAGCCACGGCTAGAACTAGAGCACCTGCGAAAGACAAGAGCACACACCTGGCGAGATAATCAGGTCCTCAGAGGGACGTAACAAGACACATAATATCATGCCAATAACTGAATAAATAAAGCTCAACAGAAAAGTATATGTGACTACACAATAAAGGTCCTTAAATATTCTATGTGAAAAAGTATTTTGAAGACAACGTTCCACACAAGGGCTCTCGAGACTAGAAACACGGTGTGTTAGCATTTCAACCAAGGCACTAGTTGCGTCTAAAGAAAAGTAAATGCACGGCCACTAGCTCTTGGGTGAGTCACTAACGGCAGCTAGAGGAAAGTAAATGCATGGTACATTTGTGTTTCAACCGAGGCACTAGTGGCATCTAGAGAAAAGTAAATAAGTGCACGGCGCATTAGTTCTCGGCTGAGTCACAAATGGCAGCTAGAGAAAAGTAAATGTGTGAAAGCCCCTGCGCCTAATAACTGTCTTCACCCTCCCCATGCACTACTCGTGCTGAATCCACACCACGTTATTTCTAATAACCGCTAAGTCTTCTAGACAACTATATTAGCAATTATATCCTAACACTCGTCCTGTACGCACCGATGTACGGTCGGTACGCAAGTCCGAATCTATATGAGACACGTGACATCGTGGCACACAGGTGTCAGGCCAATGAATGCGGCACAAACAAAGGTGGTCCCTTAACTCCAGGCCAAATGCATAACGAAAACTAAAGTTTTGAAATAACAATTTATATTTGCTAGAAATAAATAATTATAAAGCATGCATGATATTGAGCATGAAATTTAAACAGTAAAGGCAAAGTGTCTTGCCTAGTGTTACGCCTGGGGTGGTGCAATGATCCAATAAGTCTTGTTCTGTCCAATAGCCATGGTCGGTGCAATATGGTCCGAATTCGCGAGAAAAGATGAATTTGGAATTAGTTACGATGAAGGTTGACAGACAATGAGAATGTGCGAAGAAAAATATTTATACCCCTTTGTAAAATATTCTTACAACTTGAAAATATCTTTTATTAGCCAAAAATAATTGTTTAATAACTACTTGAAAGTAATATATATATATATATATATATATATATATATATATATATATATATATATATATATATATATATATATATATATATCTATCACAATCTTTTAGGATACTTCATTTTTATTATATATCTATATATAAATACTTGAAGAAAATGGGAAATATTATTTTTAACCTAAATTGTAAGTTCGTAAAAATATAAGTTTATTGGTAGAAAATCTAAATGTTATTAGCTATATAAGTGTTCGAAAAAATAATACTAGAATATATTTTATAATTTGGAAAGCTACATTTATGGGTCAACAAGTTTCTAGGTAAATATTTACTTTATATATTTAAAATATAACAATAAAGACTTCAATATATCTAATAATAATAATAATAATAATAATAATAATAATAATAATAATAATAATAATAATAATAACAGTAATAGTTAATATAATAATAATAATATTTAGTAAATAAACAGAAATAATATTTAATGAATAATAATACTTGTATTTTAATAGAAATAATATTTAATAATAATTCGTATACTTTAAATGAAATAATATTTACTAATTATAACACTTATACTTTAACAAAAGTAATATTTAATAAATATAACCCTCATACTTTAACATCATCTGCCATTTAATTAGAAGAAGCAGAAGGGAGTGGAGAGAGAGAATTTAGAGGGAAGGGAAGAGCAGAGCAGAGGGCTCACCTCGGTGGCGCTGCTCTAGGGAAGGCGAGGCGGCGCAGCTCGGTGGCGCAGCTCGACGGAGGGGACGAGACGCGGAGGAGTAGAAGGAAGCGGGAGGCTGGGAGCGCTCGGTGGGAAATCGGGGGGTTCCGGGCGACGGGCGACGCGGCTGAGGGGGATCGGCGCCCAGCTCGGCGGCGAGAGGTGACTTGCGCACGGCGGCCACCTGAAGAAGGACGGCGGCTCCCAGCGTGCGGAGGGGTGCGCCCGCGGCTCGGATCCCGGCAGCGGATCCGCGGCGGCGCGGCGAGGGAGGTGGCTCTCGGAGATCGGAGCTCCGGATCTAGTGGGAAGTGAGGAGCGGCGCGACGCCCCCCCTGAACAGATCTGGCGCCTCCGTGAAGCGGCGTTCGCCGGACGCACGGCGGCGGAAGCGGCCTGGTGCTGTCACGGAGGTCGGGGCAGCGAGCGGAGGGCAGGTACGAGTTTTTCTTTCTTTTCCCATGTGTGTGGCGGTTGTGCCATTTGCGGATTTGGGGTTTTGGGTTGGGATTTTCGGCGGTGGCCGGGGCGGCGGAGAATTTCGGTGAGGTGGTGGTGGTAAAGGTGGTTGTCGGGGCTGTCGGTGTGTGGCGGTGATCCTGGTGGTTGAAGGTGGCGCTAGTGATGGGGACGATAATGATAACGGGGATGGTGATACTGGTGGTGGTTGCGAGGTGTTCGGCCGGGCGGGTTTTGGGGGCTGTGCGGTGGAGGACGGTGGATTGAGGTGGATGGTGACGGTGGTGGTTGTGGAGTCGACGGGTGGTGTTGGGTTTGTCCAGGGAGGAGCCGAAGGGGGCTGCGGCTGGAGGTCGGCTGTGTGTGGTGATGGAGAGGCTGGGTCGGGGAAGGTGGTTTCTCGCCGAGAAGACGACGGACAGGAATTAGAGTAGGGTTAGGTGTAGGAATTTGATGGTGTCGGGGCGTGTCTGACACGAGAAATTTACAATGTATATGTAAAAAAGAATGGAATAAGATTTGATCGGGAAGGGACACGGACACGATGCACGGGATGAGCTGTTTGTGGTATTGATGGAATTTGTGGAGTAATTATATGGAGGAGTACCTGCCTATTTATAGGATGTGGAAATTTTCATTTGGATAGGATTAGGATTTAAACCCAATTAGATAATTCAATTTAAATCAAATCTAAATTCAATTTAAATTCTAATTTTAAATCTAGATAATCTAGACTCAAATTAAATATAAATCTACCTTTAAACTATTTAAATTAAATACATAAAATTAAATCAAAATTTAAAATTGCCACAATAACTTCCAAATATATTTTTCAAAATACCAATAATAATAATTTCGAAAATAATATATATTTTTAAATATCTTTTTGGATAATAAAATATTAATATTAATAAATCTCGAAAATTATATTTTTATTTAAAAATAAACTCATAAAATATTTAGGAAATATATATACGTATGCACAAAGAATATTATTTTTATTAATAACTATTATAAAAGAAAGACTTTTTATAAATAAATAAAATAATGGATTTGGAATTATTGGTATGGTAGCTAAAAAAATTATTACATATATTATTTTAAAACTATAAAATAAAATAATAAATAAAAATATTTTTTTAAAAATATGTACGCTCGCACATATTCGCACTCGTCGAGCAAATTTGATAATAACGAAATTTCGTGCGCGACGTACTCTGCAACTACGCAACGTACAAATACAAAAAAATAATCAGTACCAAATTTATTTTAAAATATAGTAGAAATTTAGGGGTTTTACACCCAGGGCGATGTGGGCTCTACTGAGCCAATCCCCGAGGTTGCTGAATTCCAACCGGGTGATGCTGACCCAATTGTGTCAACCTCCGAGGCTTCTGGGGCAGACGAACCAGCTGCATTCGGCTCAGATGTCGCTGGTGAGGAGGATACAATGGCTGTGAGCCAGCCTCAGCTTCAGCAACCCTCTCCTGGTAAGCTAAGTCAAGTCTTGACTAGTGAGGAGGTTTATTTGCTCTATCTTCACATCCTTCGGGTTATGCTGATCGATGGTTGCTCCGGACATATAGGTCATGTTCTTTTACCGCTGACGACGGACATCGTCGAGGGAGAAGTCACCGGAGGGGATCCGGTGGAAGAAAGTATGCCTTCTCCTCCTTCAACTCATATCGAGGGGCCTCCTGCCGGTTCGAGTTCGGGAGATCAGGCAGTAGAACGGCCGGGACGGGGAGAAATGGTCCATGCACCCTCCTTGATCCATGTGGCTCCAGAGGTCGACCTTTCCGTCCTGCCAAGTCTCCAGATCCTTCGGGCGGCGGAGGAGGAGATGGCTGCTATTCAAGAATCTTATCGCTCGGAACTTGTGTCCCTAGTGGCAGGGGCGTCAAGTTCCGGTGCATCTTTTTCAACTCTGCCAACTACTCTTCCTTTGACGCCATCTTCTTCGGAAGTTCTGGATGAATCGTCGAAGGACGTGGTTGACAGTTTGTACCGCCACCTGAAGCGAGGGGTTGAGGCTGCCGTGGAGAGGGGAACATCTTTTGCATTGGCCCGTCAATGTGCTCGTGGCCATATTGAAATTCTCAGAACCCTCCCCGGTGGGGCAGGGATAGTCGAACTTTTGGAGCACAAGTTACTAGAAGCTGATCAGCTGGTGGCTCAGTATCAAGGACTGCGGCAAGTTGATCTATCTTCAGCAATAGATCAGGAGCGTGCCTTCCTTTTAACTGCAATGGAAAAGGTAAGGACGGTACGGGAGACGTCCAAGCCTGCTCTGATGAAGGACCTCCGAGATTTGTCACTAAAGTATGATCAATTAAGTTGTAGCAGAGAGGACTGCATTGCTCGGGAAGAGGCCGCCTCCCGTGGGATAGCCGATACCAAGGAGGAGATCCTCCAGCTTCAGAGAAAATTGGTTTCTTTGGAGTCTGAGCTGCAGGCCTCGCGCGAAGACAAGGAGCTAATTTTTCGGGAGACCGACATGGTTACCTGAACCTCAGATGCCTTGGAGCGTGCCCTGAAGAAGCTTGAAGACGGCTGGCAGGCACATGCGCATCTGGAGGATGCAGAGAAGTTGACGCAAGAGGCGGAGCGCCGGGCCACCCTGAGAATTGAGCGGTCGACGTCCAAACTGAAGGACCGGCTCCGAGAATTATGTGTCGCCGAACCATGATCGGCTTTTTTCTTTCTTTCTTTATGTTTTTTCATCTTTTTGACAGGGACGTGATCCCAGAAAATATAGTACTTTTGATTTAAATAAATGACTTTGATTGCATCATCTTTTATCTGTTGTGCTTGTACTGCATCTTTGGTATTATGTGTTTGCCCCACTGGGGGACTTTCTGTGGACCTATTACCCTTGTCATACCTTGGTTTTAGGTATGGATAATAAGCTTGATAGAGATACCTAGAACGACTCCGTGGTAAGGTGGACATGGAAGTTCTTGGTATCGGGCGAAAGAATTCCATGGAACGGCTGGGTTCCTGAGGCATAAGATTGTGAGAAAAGAGGCGCGTGTACTAGGGGACCTAGTACAACATTTTTGGTCAACTGCGGACATTTGTGCTCAACTATGGATATCTGTGGGCCTATTATCCTTGGCGTACCCTGATTTTGGGTACGGATAATAAGTCGAGAGAAAACCGACATACTTACTCAGAGGTAATAAGGACGTGGTAAACATGAGGGTTTTACAACGGAGTCTTCCTACTCAGAGATAATGAAGATGTGGCAGGAGTGGACTCCACGAAGGGTACATAGAACAACTCAGAGGTAATATGGACGTGGAAGTTCTACGTAAGGGGTGGTTTGTTTTTGATGGAAGTGAAACAACTCAGAGGTGACATCGACGCGGCTGTTTCGGGAATTTTATGGATCTGTTACCCTTTTTTATGCGCTGAGAGCGCGGGTAATAGATCATGAGAAAAATACTCTTTTAGGAAGGAAGTTCAGAGGTATGATCATACATGACTTACTACCCAGAAGATGTGATATAGATTCATTTGGAGTGACCAGAGTGTAAGTTCAGCAGTACCTAAGGGTACATAACTCAACAATCTGGTTGATTCGGCGGATGTCGTTTGGACATAGTATTTCTTCAGGAGCTTGTCGTTGATGGCATCATAAGCAAGTCTCCGTTTTGCTTCGCGAGACGGTATGCACCATTGGAGAATACTGCCTCGATGATAAATGGGCCTTCCCATTTTGGCTGGAACTTGCCGTCGGTTTTGTGAGTCATAACCATCGGCCTCCAAACTGCCAAGACGAGATCGCCTACTTGGAATGTTCTGAGTTTAACCTTCTTGTTGAAGGCTCCAGAGATGCGGGCTTGATAAATCTCGATTCGCTGTTGAGCTAGCAGGCGCTTTTCATCTAAGGCCTCCAACTCTTGTAGCCGACGACGGTAATTATCATCCGTCGTCAATCGGTAAGTGAGGGCGACACGGAGCGAGGGGATTTGAGTCTCAAATTGAAGAACTACCTCACTTCCGTACACCAAAGAGAATGGTGTGTTCCTAGTGGCCGTCCGGACTGTAGTACGGTATGCCCATAAGCATTCGACAAGCTTTTCATTTTAGTCGCGTTTGTTTGAGGACACGAACTTCTTGATAAGCTTCATTATAGTTTTGTTGAATGCTTACGCCAAACCATTAGCCGCCGGGTTGTAGGGTGTTGACGCAACATTCTGGATCCCATGTTTGTCGTAAAACTGATAGAAGGCATGGCTTGCGAACTGCGGACCATTGTCGTGGATGATCCTCCGAGGCAGTCCAAAGCGATAGATGATGTGATGCTTGAGGAAGCTGATCACGTTTGATGTCTTCACTTCTGCAAGCGGAACAACTTCTGTCCATTTGGAGAAGTAATCCGTAATCGCCAGTATAAAACGGTGTCCTCTGGATGAAGGTGGGGTGATTGGACCAATAATATCCATTTCCCATGTCTCAAATGGCCAGGATGCCACCGTCGGATGTAGGAATTCGAATGGTTGGTGTATGAAATCTGCGTGGACCTGACAAGCTTTGTACTTTCTTGCATAGTCTATCGCATCTGCCACCATCGTAGGCCAGTAATAGCCCATCCGGCGAAGGTGGTCTTGCAGCTTCGGGCCAGGTTGATGGGTCCCACAAACGCCGTCGTGAGCTTCGCGTACCGCTTCTTTGGCCTCTGTAATTGACAAACACCGAAGCAGTAGTCCATCGTAGGATCATCGATACAATATTTTTGTCTCAGTATCGTAGAAGAATCTGAGAGAACGTCTTCAGATAGAGGTGGCTTCTTTTGGGTTCTCCGGCAAGATGCCATAGACTGCGAAGTCAATAAATGTGAGCTACCAGTCCTGTGTCTCGTCGACTGTCAAGGCAGAATAACTCTCGAAAAATTGGACGTTGTTCTTTGGAAAGACCAATTCATGGCCTATTACATCCACCAAGTGGTGAGTATGATTTGGAACCGCCAGGGAAGCGGCTAGTCCGGCTAAGGCGTCGGCTTCAATGTTCCGGAGTCTGGGAACATGTTCTATGAAGAATCCTTTTAAGGAAGTGATGATGGCAATTGCTATCTGATGATAGGGGATCATGTCTTCATGGCAAACTTCATATGAACCCCGGATCTGATTGACGATTAACTGTGAATCGCCATATGCTTCCAGGTACTCTACCCCCAGCTCCTTCGCAAGTCGGAGACCGATAACCAAGGCTTTGTACTCGGCTACGTTGTTTGAGCAGGGTTCTGTAAGGAAATATGCCCGGTTGATCACCAAGCCCGAGGGAGAAATCAGTACCACTCCGATCCCGACGACGATGTTGCCTTTTGGTCCGGTTCTTGAAGCACCATCGAAGAACATTCACCAGACGGTATCATGGGAAGCCATGTTTGAATTGGCAACCTCGTCTGGGATCTCTTCGTATATTCTGGTTGACTCCGAACCTGGATGGGCTGCTAAAAAGTCTGCCAGAGCTTGACCTTTAATCGCCTTCTGCGGGACGAAGATCATGTGGTAGGGAGACAATAATATCGCCCAGGTAGCAAGACGAGAGCTGAGCGCACCCGGCTTGGTCATGAGGACCCTTAGGGGGTTGACTCGTGATATGACATGGATGGTCTGTCCTATAACATAGTGTCGCGTCTTCTGGATAGCGAACACCAAAGCAAGACATTCCTTCTCCACGGCGGTGTATCTATGCTCAGGCCCTATCATCATTCGGCTGAGATAATAGATAGCATGTTCATGCCCTGCATCATTGTTCTGTGCTAGTAGAGCAACGAAGGAATGCTCCATCGCTCGCACATAGAGCAGAAATGGTTTTCCAGCAACCGGAGCCAGCAGGACTGGAGGGTTTGACAGGTATTCTTTAATGTTGTCGAAGGCGCGTTAGCACTCTTCATCCATACGAAAGAGACGCCCTTCTTCATGAGGTGGGTGAATGGTTGACACCGCCCAGAGAGGTTAGAGATAAACCTCTTGTATAGGCTAGCCTCCCATGAAGGCCTCTGAGTTCTCGAAGATTTCTCGGGGGGTCCATCTCCATGATTGCCTTCGTCTTTTCAGGGTCTATATGGATTCCCTGGGCAGTAATGATAAAACCCAAGAATTTTTCGCTAGATACGCCTAAAAAGGATTTTGTGGAATTCATCTTCAGGTTGTGCGCTCGCATTAGGTCGAAGACTGTCCTCAGATCATGTAGATGATCTTCCTTAGAGCGACTTTTGACGGCGATATCATCGACATAACATTCCACCGTCTTACGCAAGTGGTCCCTGAAGATGACACTCATAGCCTGTTGATATGTGGCACCGGCATTCTTTAAACCAAAGGGCATGACTGTGTAACAGTACACGCCAATCGGCGTTCGGAATGATGTATGCTTTTCATCATCAGGAAACATCTTGATTTGGTTGTATCCTGAGAAGCCATCCATGAACGACATGTGCTCAAAGCCACATGTGTTGTCAATCATTATGTCCGTAATAGGAAGAGGGAACTCATCCTTAGGACATGCTTCGTTCAGATTTCGGAAGTCGATGCAAATTCGGATCTTCCCATTTTTCTTGAGGACCGATACTATGTTGGCGACCCAGTCTGGATGTTGTTCCTCCTGGATGAATCCGCTGGCTATCAGTTTGTTGACCTTAGCTTCAATAGAATTCATGATATCTGGGCGGAACCGTTATTGCTGCTGCTTGACAGGCTTTGCGTCCTGCTGAATATTGAGCTTATGGAGTGCAACCTCGGGGTTTAGCCCTGGCAGGTCTTCATAGCTCCAGGAGAACACATCAATGTATTCTCTGATGAGTTACAAAAGCGCATCCCGCTCTTCGTCTGTCAGGCTTTTGCTGACGAAGATTGGCTTTGGAGAGGATTCATCGCCGAGGTCGACTTGCATGACCTCATCTTCGGTAGGAGGATCTCTCTGTTCGAAATGCTTCTCCTACTGCGCATCTAGCTGTTGAACCCAAGGCTCTAACTCGAGAAGCTCGGGTACATCTTCATCTTCTGCATAGGCATCAGCAAATACCATATTGACAGACAAAACTTGCCTGAATACGTCTCCGATGCTGACATCCGAATCAGAAGTGGGTGATCCGGTCGAATGTGAATGCCAGTCACATTCCTCAACTGAGCTTTGAGGAGTTGTTGCAGGTGTAACATAGCCTAGACCACGTCTGGTCTTGTTGTAGTAATCTCGTAGTTTTCCAGCCATGATCGGCAATTACAAAGGTAATCGCTCGCCGGTGCCGTAATTCAAGCCTGGTGTAGTCTCCATATCATACCCCTATTTTTGCATGAGGTACTTGGATCGAAAGCTATACAGATAAAGGGGCGGTCTCCCGGTGTCGGGTTCGAGATCAACTTCTTCTATCCTGAAGGGCTGTGGATCATTCTTTCGGTCGAAGATGATTGGATGATCCCCTCCCTCGACCATAAAGCAAGCGCCTTCCACGGGAGTGAGTTGGTTCGCAGTATAGACATTTGTCACTTGGGTGTGTAGGTTGGTGCCTATACCGTGTTCCATAGCATACATTACACAAAGCTTATTAAGCTCGAGGTAGTTCAAAGATAGCCCTTTATTGATAAAGTAAGGTATCTTTTCAGGTGGGATTACATCGTCAGCAGAAGGAACATCAGTGTGGGCAACCACATACTTGGCTAGCTCTAAATCCTCTTCGGCCATCCCCTGTATCAATGAAGACTGGGAGGATGACCTGGGCAGCTTGATCATCAGGGGCTCCACTGGTGGTGATGAACGTGGAGTCATTGGCGCACTAGCGACCCCCGGCTTAGTGCTTGGTGCTGGACGGGGAGTTGTTGGCTCACTAGCAGTCCCCGACTTAGCGCTCGGCTGTCAACTTGTCCTAGGAAGACGAATCGTCATTGGCTTAACAGAAGGATTGGACTCTTCTGTTTGTTGTTGACCGGCTCTAGGCAGCCTGATTGTCAGCGGCTCCGTAGTGGGTCTCGGCCCTTGGCCAGACCTTGGCAGTCGGATTGTCATCTGCTCCTTTTGTACAGTGAGCACCGGAAGACTAGTTGCTTCTCTACGCAGAGTGGCTGTAAGAGGTGCAGTCCTGCCTGGTTTGCGGGGTTGGAGATAGATTCTCAAGGGTTCCTCAGGCCCCGCAATGGCCTCCGTCTGCTCTTGAACATTCTCCTTGATCAGGTGCCTCTTTGATTTCTCGTACAAGCAGGAATCCGAATAGTAGGATTCGACTCCTTTGAAAGGGTCGATGTCGACAAATTCCGTCTTTACGAAGCCGTACTTATCGACGTACTTGAAGCACTGGTGCAATGTGGAGGGCACGATCATATAATCATGTATCCACGGACGCCCCAGGAGAATATTGTAGGAGGTGTCTGCATCGATGACATAGCAGGTTACTTCCGACTGAAGGTCGCCAATTTGGCACTTCAGGCGAATCTTCTCAATGGGATAGCTTCTCCCTGTATTGAAACCGCTAATTGCGGTGCTGGTAGGAGTCAGCCGATGCATAGAGATGCGCAGATGGTGAAGCAAGCTCTTCGGAATAATGCTTATCGAAGAACCGGGATCAATGTGCATTCGATCCACCTTGATGTCGCCGACGTATCCAGTATAATACAGAAGACGATCGTGCAGGCATTGCACCTATACAAGCGCTGTCCTGGAGATCCGCCGGTGAGCTTTCCCCTGTAAGATTGACCTGAGCCAGATATGCGTCGGCATTCTGGAGTGCTTCGCTCAGTGCGACGCGAACATCTTTGGAGAGTCTCAGGAGCTCATATAATGACAATTTGGCTGGTGTGTTGGCCAATTGTGCCAAAATGTCAAATTTGTAGGGCTTCTCCAGCCCCTGAGGCGTGTCTTTCCGGAGCGGCTTGTCAAAGCGGGTCTCCTTTGGCTTGGGCTTATCGGCCAGCGGAGGTTGAGAAGGTCCTGGGGCATCAGCAGTGGCCGGCTGACGTTCTTCAACCGAGTTACCCGGCATGGATTGACTTTGTGCACCAGACCGGGTAACGACAGCTGTCGCTTCTTCGACGTCGGCTGAGATTGTGCGGCAGGACTTGACTTTCCCGTCTTTCTTCTTGCCAGTAGATGGTGATGCTGGCTGGGTTACTTCAGATACTAAGTCCCGGTGGACCCACATGACCTCCCCTCGTGATGTGGTGAGGGGTACCAGCCCAGCAGCCTGGTCTCGGGGAGGTGGAAGATTAGCGACCTCCATTTTTGCCCGGAGGACGGGTACTACGCCGTCTTGGGTTCTCGTCGGCGGAAAGCTGCCGAATTGGACTGATACCATGTTGGCAGCGACTGTCACCTCCTCGAAATCAATGGCCAGGGCCTTGGAGTCGATGAGGTTCTGGATGTACCGCTTCAATTGGAAGCAGTCTTGTGTAGCATGGTGGACGTAGCGATGGTAGTGACAGTACTTGGGGCTCTCCATCTCTGCAGGTCGAGGTTCACGCCTTGGTGGAGGGAGATGAATTATGTCTCCTTGTAAGAGCATATCAATGATGGGCTTGACATGACTATCCTCGAAGGAGTAGGTCATATGCGGCCACTGCTTTTCTGTCTGCTTCGGTTCGGGCTTCGGGGCTGTGTCGGCCACCATAGCCCGTTTGCCCTTGTTGTCTCGGTTGTTGGAGGAATTACCGCCGTTGTTGTTGTTGGCATTAGGGCGCTTACCCTTGTCTTCCCCATCCGAGATGTGCAATTCCAGTTGACGAGCTTTCTTCAACTTGGCTTCTGCGCTAGTGGTGCTGATAATAAAGGTCTTCCAGTCCTTAAAATGACTTTCGCCCATCCAGAGGCTGATTGTGGGGAGCAGCCTCTTTTGGCAAATTTCAATTAAGAGTCCGGGTTACCGGAGGACAACTTCATCGCGGTTTGGCAAAACCGCTCAATGTAATTTCTTGTTAGCTCCTTCTCTCCTTGGACAACGTCCATGAGGGTTGACATGGTCACATCTTGTCCCACCTCATAGAACCTGTCCAAGAACATATGTTTGAAGCCGGCGAAGGAATGGATGCAGTTGTCCGATAAGTTGTGGTACCAGTCGAATGCGACTCCCTCCAACGCCCCGACGAACAATCGTGTAAGGATGGCATCGTCATGCGACAGATGATCGGTTGAGACCTCAAAGTAAGTCACGTATCGGCTCGCAGATGTCTTCCCGTCATAAGGGTTGATGTTGAATGGTTTGTATCGAGGAGGGAAGGGGACATCTCTCCATGCTTCGGGATACGGCTGTCGTATCCTGAGGTCCTGAGAGTTTTCTCGGACGTGAAACATTGCCCGGAGCTCCTGGACTTCTCTTCTCGCCTCCCTGGCCTCTTCTGCAGCAGTGGGAGCCGACATTCCGGGTGGATTGTCACCCGGGGTTGGTGCGGTTGTGTTTGAGTCTGCATTGACGGCGGGACCCAAGCTGGTTTGGCCAGGTGTTCTTCCTTGGAGAGTCGGCAGGGCTGCCTTGATCTCATCTACTGACTTGACCAGGGTATGAAGTATGGCCTCAAGAGTGTCGAGGCGCTGTCGATCGTTGGGACCGTCCTGGTCATTCTCAGTCATAAATACTGTTCTCACACGAGAAACAGTGGAAGGAACTGTGGAGGATGTGCTCTCCGAATCATACCCCCGAATGGAGAAGTCGTCGGGATATGTAGGAATGTTCTCCTCCGGTTCGGACTAGGAGGAAGTTCTACCCCCTGCATAGGAGGTTGCTTCATCTTGGCACCCATGGACGTTTCAAAGGGTATCTGGTTCTGTAGCATCTGTTGGGGGAACTGTCTCCCATGGTTCATCTTCTTAGAACACCGGATTATCGTGGATGTTCCGGGGAGTGCTACACCCAGCTTCGGCTACCCCCAGGGATGTAGATGACGAATCTCCAAGTGTTGAAGATTTCGTCTTAGAGCGGGTGCCTTGATAAACTCCTCCTGTGATGGTTGTGATCAACCGTTTAGACGAAGGTTTCTTGGCCGTGCTAGTGGAGATCGTCGGTCTAGAAACATTTACTTTCTTCCCTCTCTTGCTGGTAGGGACCTTCCGGGTAGAATTGCAGGAGGCGAAAGGAAGCGCCTCGTCTCCCGAGCTTTGTTCTAGGACCGGTCCTGGCTGTTGCAGTCGTTGGAAGACGGACTGTCGGTCCTCTTGTACTGCTGTCTTATTGCAGCAGCAGTTGACAATGACTTGAGTGCAGTGATGTCCATGGAAGGACTCTCTGCACACCAAACTTTCTTCTCTTTCTTTGCGTTTGTGAAGGATCACATCACGCAAGTCAAGTGCATCTCGAGAAACCTTTACACTCATTTTGTGGGCCCGGGAATCCCGAGCACACGAGTGTTGGCATCATATTTGCTCCCTGATGTGGGGCTAGTAAAAGTACTTGCCCCTGATCATTGTTGGGAGACTCTTGAGAACTACCCTGTCGGTTGGTCGCCGGGGGCTGGACACGGGTATTTTTGTATAACTTTCCATCAGAGGCCCGCATAACAGTTAGCGGGACTCCCTGATGGTCAGAAGTTGGGACAGCTGACTGAGCTCGACGAGCCCGCACTGTCCTAGACTTCTTCCCTCTAGCAGCCAAAGGCGCGTAGTAGGAAGAGTCCAAGTTGTGCCGCACAAAGTCTGGCACATCTTTCTGGGAGCATCTGAGGTCAGGACCGCGTGAAAGGCGGTCGAAGACTGAACCCGAGCCGCATAGGACGGATTGTCTGCGGCTGGGATTGGATGCCGCATGAGCCATCTCCCTGCGGCTGGGCTTAGCGGCCGCAAAAGCATGCTGCATGCGGCTGGAATAGGTGGCCGCAAGAGCGGTCTGTATGCGGCCGATATTGGTGGCCGCATGAGCTATCTGTATGCAGCTGGAGCTCGTGGTCGCATGAGCCTTCTCCATGCGGCTGGAATTGGTGGCCGCATGAGTCTTCTCCATGCGGATGAGATTGGTGGCCGCATGAGCCTTGATGCGGCGGGCGCCCTTATACGACTTTTTCTTGGACCGCACAGAGTTTCCATTTGCTCCCGCAAGCCCAACATCGCAGTGCTTTCCTTTGCCAGACTTGGGGACAGCAGGGTCCTCTACGGCCTGAAGTGGGGCCGCATGTGAGACTTCTCCGCCGTCTTGGGCAGCAGAGAACACTTCTTCCAGAGCTTGGGGAGGAGCAGCAATTTGGGCCTCCACTCCCTGCGGGCCTTCTCCGTGCCGGCTCGCTTCTGGACCGGGCTAGCGCTCCCGTCAGAGAGCATCTCTTCAAACGCTTGTCGATCGAAGCGAACAACCAGCATCTGTTGCGGGGAGCCGAGCCTGTTTGCGTCCGATTGCGTCACCAACTTCTCAGCAGTGGAGAAGTTAGTCCCCAGCAGAGTCGCCATCGCGTTTGCCATTGATTATCAAAGAACAGAACAGTTTTATGGGAGGACTGAACTTTAATTAACAATTACAAACTTGCTCGTACAAAGAGAGCCTAGGAACAAAACCTAGGAAAAGCAATCTAAGTACAATTGTTTAATTTGGATTCTGGGGGGTGACGGTAGAGGCTCGGAAAAGTGCTATCAACTCTTCCTTACTCCTTGGACGATCGAACGCAACCTCGGCTCCGGCGAAGAAATGCTCTCTCTCTGCTCGGATCTCTCTCTGTGTTGCTTTCTATATGTCTCTGTATGTGTGCAAAAGGAATAATCCCATGCTATTTATAGGAATTTGTGATGAGTGGGGTGTACAGCCACGTGACCACATCCTTGTAACTGCGTCTTGAGAAGTAGGTGGTTGGGGATTGGTTAAGATTAATCTTTATCTGTTTGTTGCAAAAAATCTGGACTGTTATGTTGGTTGAAATAAATTTGAACTGCTATGATCTGTTGGTTGCAATAAATCTGAGTTGTTAAGACTTAGTCAACTTCTGCCACGTGTCCCAACTGCCACTAGGTTGCGAGCCACATGAAGGACTGTCCCCCCTTGTCTGAGCCGCATGAGGGTGGCCTCACAACCAAGCCGTATGAGGGTGGCCTCACAACGGAGCCGCATGAGAGTGGCCTCACAACCGAGCCGCATGAGGGTGGCCTCATAACCGAGCCGCATGAGGGTGGCCTCACAACCGAACCGCATGAGGGTGGCCTCATAACCGAGCCGCATGAGGGTGGTCTCATGTCTGAGCCGCATGAAGGCCACACAGGCGATCCGCATAGAGAACTTTATTTGGACTTTGTGAACTGTGTCCAATATCATAAAGATTTTCTCTTCTTTTTATGAGCATGTTGCGTCTCTTCTTTATGTCAGAGCCATCATGTCAGAGCTGTCACTTTGTGTCAGAGCATTAATGGCCAGCTGCACGAAGTAATTATGGCCAGCTGTATGGGCCTATTTCGAACCGCATAAGGCCACGTGGCTTTTTCTGATCCGCATAAAACTATCTGAGCCACATGAAGCTCTTTGAGACGCATGAAGCTCTCAGAAATTTTTGAGCCGCATGAAACCCCCCAAGTTCTGAGCCGCATGGAGTTTCTGGACCGCATAAAAATTTATTATTCTTTTCCATGCTTCTACAGCAGACTCAGACTTTCTCTGTTTTATTCAAAACTGGGACAAATTAGCCACCCAGTCTGGATGTTCTTCTCTGACGAAACCGCAGGCGATGAGTTTCTTGACTTCAGCTTCTATGACATCCATCATGTCAGGCCGAGACCGACGTTGTTGTTGCTTGACTAGTTTCGCATTCGACAGAATGTTGAGCTTGTGGATAGCGATCTGATGATCCAATCCCGGCATGTCTTCATAGCTCCAAGCGAATACATCAATGTATTTCCTAATGAGTTGGATCAATTCCTGTTTATCCGCTTCAGGGAGGCTTTTGCTGAAAAATATCGATTTTGGGGAAGTTTCATCTCCAACATTGACTTGAACCAATTGATCTTCAGTAGATGGCTCACGTTGCTCAAAGCGAAGCTCCCATTGAGTATCCATCTTTTGTGCCCAAGGATCAGATTCAGAGGCTTCGGCAAAGTCTCTGTCATCTTCCGAGAACTCGGCAGTTACCATATTGGAAGATAGAGTCACTCGATGGACGTGCCCTACACTGGTGTCTGAATCCCATGAGACAGAATCAGAAGAGTTAGATCGTTCTTCTTCATCGGATTCGGTGGCTTCTGGAGTGAAAATTGGTAAAGTATAACCTAATTCCCGCTTCGTTTTGTTCTAGTATTGTTGTGATTTTTCTTTTGGAGCAGAAATACGAATAGGAGTTCGCCTTCCTTTGTCGTCATTGAGACTAGCTTTAAATTATAGCCCATCTTTTGAATGATATCTTTTGATTGCTGACTATAACGACGTAGTTGAAGTCTTCCGTTATCGTGATTTTCTTCTTCACTATCAGGCGCGATCTTCTGTTCTGTTCCTTTACTAAAAAGTATAGGAAGTTCATCTTCTTCCTGGAAGGAACTAAGAAGAAGGAGTTCTGCATTGGCTTGAGCAATACTTCGTTTTGGGAAGCTTCAACTGCTCCTATGGTAAGTGGTTCGAAGTTATCTAATATTTTTAAATAACATCGAGTATAATAAAGAACATCAGTATACTGTAAAGGAGATGCTAATTTATTGATTTGTACATCATTATTTACAACATGATTCTTAGCCTCAACAGAAGGCTTAGTAAGGTTGATAACCATAGAAGGAGAAGGTGAAGGTGAAGGTTTGTTACGACGAAGATCAATAACAAGAGGCTCAGAAGAGGTGAGCTCCATTTGTTCCCTTTCTACAGCAGGAGGCTGTTTGTTATGAGAGAAAAGATATCAATGTCTGAGAAGAAGATGGACGAGTAGTACGTCATTTGACGGGGATCATGAGAACATCTTTTGAAGCATCTTTCTGATCTTCCTCACTATCCATCGCCAATACAACTTTCATGAACTCATCCTTGCACATCCGAGAGTCCGTACAATATGCTTCAATACCCCTGAAATGATTTAAGTCGGCTACTTCCTTTTGGACCTCTCCATTGACGTCCATATATTTGAAGCATTGATGTAAAGTGGATGGTACAATATTATGCTCATGCAGAAAGGGTCTTCCCAGCAAAGCATTATAAGAGCCATGATTATCGATGACGTAGAAAGTAACTTTTGTACGAAGATTGCCTATTTGAACTTTCAGGCAAATCTTTTCCAAAGGTTCGCTTCTTCCAGAATTAAATTCCAAGATTGTCGTGATGGTTTTTGAAAGATTGTGTACATGAATCTTTAATGCATCTAGTAGAGTCTTTGGCATGATGCTAAGTGCAGACCCAGGATCGATCAAAATGCGATCAACCTTCATGGTATCGACATATCCCGTGAAGTAGAGGGGTCGGTCATGACGATTATCTTCCAACAGCATATCATCTTTTGTAAAGGTGATATTTGGCATCAGCTCCATCACACTATGACAATGAAGGCATGTTATAGGCTCTTCCTCTGGCTTCTTGAGGAATGTTAGACAAGTATCAGCTTGCATCAAAGCTTGACTCAACATTTTTCGAGTTTCCTTCGAAAGACGGAGTAGCTCAAAAATCGACAATCTTGTCGGGGTATTAGCCAGCTGAGCCAGTATATCAAAGTTATACGGCTTCTCAAGTCCCAAAGTTGGATTCTTCTTCAATACTTTATCAAAACGGACAGATTGTTTTTCTTTGTCGGTTGTCGTCGGTTTGGGAAAAGTTGGCTCTATTGGAGACGATGAAGCTGATGGAACATTGACAGCAGGAGAAGATGGTGCTTAAGGAGCCTTCAGAGCTGGAGCAGAATTTTCTTGACCTTCTGAATAGTCTCTTCGGTAAGGTTTTCCAGACCTGATACCAGTTAAGACTTCTTCTTCGGATACCGGTTCAAAGGACACCATATTGAAACTCTTTGCCTGGATCTTGTTTCTGGAAGGTTTCTTTTGGCAAGATGAAGAGTTTGTCCAGTAACCCAAACCAACCCGAGATTGGTTGTGAGAAAGATATAGGGAAAGAGGTACATGAGATCCCTTTTCATGGTTCAAACTAGAGGCCTTTTGTAGATCATATCCTATTTTCGTCATTAGTTCACGAGACTGTGGACTATACAGATGGAAAGCTGGTTGACATTTGGCTTCTGACTTTGACAATGTTGTCTCAGTAGGGGAAGAAGAAAGATTATCTGCTGCCGAGATGAAGGTGGCAGTTAGGGGTGGAAGACAATGTTCACCAAATAAAATCATATGACATAATTTATTTTTAGTGGCATTCTTAGACTTGGTGGAAGAAGATGGGGTTTCGAAGTCTGCCACTAAATATGGATGGATCCATAAAAATTCTCCTTTATCAGTAGACAGAGGAACAAGACCATCAGTTCGTGCAGATGGAAGATTAACAATCTCCAGAGTAGTTCTCGGGATGGGGATGACACCGTCCTGCACAAGTTGAGCCGAAAAATCTCTAAACTGTAAAGAGACGACGTTAGCCGTTACAGTTTTCTCGTCTTATTGGAGATTGATTGCACCGGAATTGACCATCTCCTGAATTTTATCCTTGAGCACATAGCATGCTCGGGTTGGATGTCCAATAAATCTGTGGTAAACACAATATTTAGGATGGTCAGTCTTACCAACTTCCTCTGGCCGTTTTGGTTATGGCAGTTGAAGTTTATTGCTCTTGATGAGACAATCAAACATACTCATGATATCATCTTCATCAAAAGAGTATTCTTCTTTTGGACGTGGTGCCCGTTGTGGTGGTGCTGTTGGGGTAGATGTTGGATGATTTACATTGATAGCTAGGGCTTCTTTGCCTTTGAGATTAAAAGCCAAAGTCTCCTTACTCTTGCGATTGTTCTGACGGCCACTAATATTTGGTGTAACGTGTTCATCTTTGTCAAGATTAGGCATTTGAATACCTAATTGCTTGAACTTGTCAGCGCTCTCTTCTGTTGCTTTGGCGTTCTCTATGAAGGAAGGCCAATCCTGAAATTGTGTTGATTCCGTCCACATGCTGATTATAGGCAATAGGTTTGATTTGCAAGTGTCTATAGTTAAAGCATCTGGAGTTTCGAGAGACATTTTGAGTGCTTCATGGCGAAATCGTTCAATGAAACGTTCAGTAGTTTCATTATGTCGTTGTTTGATTTTGATGAGAGCAGACATAGTCATGTCGTTGGTTCTCTCATAAAATTATTCCAAGAACATTTGTTTGAAGCCAGCAAAAGAGGTTATACAACCATCTGGTAAACTACGATACCAGTCATATGCTGCACCAGCTAAACAGCCGACAAATACTCTAGTAAGAAGAGCATCATTTGGTTGAAGTTGATCAGCCATTACTTCAAAATGATTGAGGTATTGACTTAGAGACGTGCTACCATCAAACAGCATAATAGTAGGGGATTTGTATTTAGGAGAAAATTGGACTTCTTTCCATTCTTTGGGATAGGTCTGCTTGATCCCAAGTTTCTGCAGGCCACCTTTCTGTTTGAAAGCTTCAAATTGAGTACGTAAAAGTTTTACGGCCTCATTGGTATATCCCGTTAATTACGGAGGAGTGGATTGATTTGATATGTTAGGAGGGGGTACCACATGATAAGTACCACCCTCGGCACCAGATTAACTTGGAATAGCCTGCGCAGGAACGGAACTGGTGTGAGGAGACTGTACCCCCAGATCAATATTGATGAGAGTTGCTGTTGTTACAGGTTCCTGAGTCGGAATCAGATTCGCGACCGGTGGAATTGTATGTTGTGCCATAATCACAGCATGCATGCATGTCATCATCTCAGCCATGTTCTTCAAACTAGCCTCCAAAGTAGCAATTCTCTGCTCTTGACTATTAGAACTGGAAGTATCTTGATCTTCTGGGACGACATAAGCAGTCACTTCTCTATCCCTCGAAGACAAGCTAGTAGAAAGGATGGTCCTTTCAGAACTTTCACGGTCAGTATAAAGAATCAAGAAGATTCCTTTTGACTGAAGAAATCTTGGTTAGAATCAAGAAGATTTCTTTGACCGCTTGTGTCTTGGTCGGAAATAAGATTCCTTTGACCGATTATTTTTTGGCTTCTTGATCTAGTATATTGTGAAGAACAAATAGGCAACTCTAGAGGGGGTGAATAGAGTTTATGACAATAATGTCCAATTAAAAATTAAACTCTTTCACCAACAGTAAATAATCAGAGTAAATGCGGAAATAGTAAAGAGCAAGAAAGCATACGCAAACACAGCCGATTTTAACCTGGTTTTCCTCGTGGAGTACTAGTCCAGGCCTAAGAACTCTAGCTCAGGATTAAATCCACTATTTGTGAAATAGTAGTTACACCCCGTGCCTTTTCTTCAGAAGAGCACGTCAACTTCTTACAAAGATCGCAGTGGCGATGCTTGGATTTTCCAAGCGATTTCTTGAACTCTTGCACAAACTCCTAACTGAAAAGTACTGAGCACTTTGAAGCTTAAGGAGCTTGTGGCTAGTAGATGAGAAGGGTATGGCTTGTATAAGGCTTTAGAGAGAAGAGAAGAGAAGAGAAGATTGGATGAATGAAAATGAAAGAATTCATGGCATATTTATAGGATACCATACAGGCAGAATTCGGCCAGAATTCTGGTTGGAATATTCAAAAATTTGGCCGTTGGACAACTTGCATCCAGCCAACCCTAAAAATTAGGGTCCTGGATTTTAGGAGGCAGAGTTCGGCCCGAACTCTGTGTGGAGGCAGAGTTCGGTCCGAACTCTGTTTCCAGAGCACAGAATAGGTCCAATGGGCCAATGGGCTATTTGGATGTTTGGTGGGGCTTTTGGTTTGAGGTATAGGTATAGTCTAAGTCTCAAAATGCTCAGCACAACTCAGTTTACATAAGTCTAGACTCAAATAAAGTGTAAAATACAGATTCAAACTATGAATCATTGCAGGTACGAGCTGTCGTCTGGCTTGTACCGAATTCAGTCTTCATGTGTCGTATTGAAATATTACAAGTATCATGTTGTCAATTGTATCAATATATGGTTGACTGTGATTTTGTGTCAACAATTTCACCCATATTGATAATTGACAAAATGATATTTGTATATTTAATATTCATACCTGGACACATTAAAAAAACAGTAGTGTAGCTACCCCGTAATAAATGCAGAGCTAGCAATAGCTCCCCCGTAAACATTGCCTGTTGTCCTGATAAAAATATTCTTTTCCCAAAGCACTGATACACAAAGCCAGAAAAATGACATGATAATATAATATGAATATATCAAAATATTTCTCCCCCTTTTGGCATTTATCAAATAACCAGAGATAAGGGCAAGCACACCAAAAATAATAATGATAAACTGCATAAAATGATAAACGGCATAATAAAATGTCTCCAAGAGTCACATAATGAGTTCTAATACAACCAAAGTGCAGACATAAAAACAACTACATCAACTAAAAATGCATAAAAGCATAAACTACGATCCTCAGCAGCAGCAGCAAAGAGAAATCCATATCCATCATCGAGCTCGTGAAGGCCCAGCGTCGTCGGATGGATCAGTGAAGGAACGACGAGGGTCCACGAAGGCCGCATCCGGATCCAGGTAACGGATAACCCAAGGGTCATCGATACGGTATCCATCGCGAGCAGGGTCCCGCTCCATGGGAATAGGCATAGAAGGATGCTGGGACATAGAGTACCGAATATCGTGCAGTGAGTTGCTAATGGCACTCATCTGCAAGGTAGTCTGGTAGTCAAGCTGAGTCCAATGATCATCCTCTAAAGTGAATCGATCGCGGAGCATAGTCTGGAGTGACTCAAGAGTAGCAGCAGGAGGAGGAGGATCCTGGCCAAGAGGAGGGGCGTCGGGCTCATCGTCAGAGTGCTCGGACACAACAGGTGAGCCAACTGCTGCCTGAAGTCGCCGTGCCTTAGAGAGGAAGGCAGGGGCAGGTAGGAACTGGCACTCATCAAGAGGTACACGAAAAGCAAGAAAGAGCATAGGAAGATAAAGAGCATAAACCAAGGATCTTGGTTTCTTCCTAGCATTAATCATCCAGTCCATCATGGTACGTGGAAGATTAAAAGGAACATAAAAATGGAGGTGATACAAAACAGAGATTTCAAAGTATGTAACCTCATCGGTCGAGCCTGCTTTAGGCAGAATCGTATTAAAGACGATCCGATGAAGTTCATAAAAGTAAGGATTGAGAAACTTGGCGAGAAGCTTACGAGGACGTGTGTTAGGGGTACAAAAGTCGTCCTTAAAGCTTTCTAGGGATGACCCATCGAAAAATTGAAACTTTCGAGCTTCAACAAGTTTTTCCCATGAGTTTGGCTCCGGGAGTTCAAGGTGTTCGGCCAAGTCGAAATCATCAAAAGAAATATCAATGCCCGCAACCCGTGAAAATATATGTGTATCATTGTGAGTAAGGTTGCAGTAAAACATTTGTATGGCATTGAGATATATAACCGAATTGGTAGTGACAAGTTCATCAAGACAAAGATCATGAAAAAGTGAATCATATTGAGAAAAGATAGTAAAATTTATAGGGTGACCCGCATACACCGGACGTGACCGAAAATCACTAAACCATTCATTGGAAGCATCAAGTGATACAAATATCCGATCATCATACGTGTTGGGGTCGAGTGGACGAGGTGGGTTGAACAACGGGTGAATGGGTTGTTGATTGGGTTGTTCAACGGGTAGTTCAACACGAGGAGGAGCATTCGAAGAGGACGCACCCTCGGTTCGAAGTCTCTTTCCCCTATTGAACAACTTGGGAGCCATGAAATAATAAAAAAAATTGAGAAAATTTAGATGGAGAGAAGTGTGGAAATAAACCTCAATTTGATGATGAAAGATGAAGGAGAATGGTGAGAGAATCCTTCTCCTTGAGTTTTGAGAAGAAATATGCTCTAGGAAGGAAGAACTAGGATTAGGGTTTGGAGAAAAATAGTTTGGAGAAGTTTAGAAGGTGGCAACGGAGGAGAGAGAAGAGGGGAACCCGGTTTTTAGTGTAGGGGTTCGAATGGTCGGAACAAATGTGGACCATTGGATCACAAACTGATCAGCGGCTGAGGCTGCTTTCGTTTCTGGAACAGCCAGACCGAATTCGGTCCGAACTCTGGGTAAGACAGAGTTCGGCCCGAATTCTAGTTTCTGTAACAAGAATAGAAATCAGGTTAAAAACAAGTTTGATCAAGTAAGAGAAAAAAAAATATGATAATAAGTAGATGCAAATGAGAAAAACCAAGTAGCGAATAGAAAAAAAATGTAATGCTGAATCAAAGTGAAGTTTGAATTAAAGCATGTGATAAATAAAACTAGACCATGTAATAAACAAGAAAATATGCCACAATTCAATATTTTGAAGCTGACATGGGGTAGCTGCAGGGGCCGGATCCCAGCTAGCGGTAGTCCTGAGGACTAGTGCACCGTGTCGCTTAGGCTTTTACGCCTTGTTGTCAGAAGGACCCTTTCGGCTTGTACCCATAGCAAGTTCATCATAAAGAATCAAGACATAATCGATATTTATGCAGGTTACTTTAATGAATAACAGCTTCATCCAAAATTCCTAGTTCACGACAAAGAAAGTTAAAACGCTCTTCGGATAGTGGTTTGGTAAAGAAATCTGCAAGCTGATGATCGATGTCAATAAATTCTAAGTTAATAGTGCCATTTTGTTGATGATCACGCAAAAAGTGGTAACGTATTTCAATATGCTTCGTGCGTAAGTGACATATGGGGTTCTTAGTGAGATTTATAGCACTAGTGTTGTCACAAAATATAGGAATGTGCATAAACGAAAAGTTATAGTCTTCAAGGGTTTGCTTCATCCACAGAATTTATGCACAACAACGACCAGCTGCAATATATTCAGCTTCTGTTGCGGATAGTGCGACAGAATTCTGCTTCTTGCTAAAACCAAGAGACTAGAGCCTTTCCTAATAAATGACACGTGTCGCTCGTACTTTTACGATCGACCTTGCATCCAGCGAAATCAGCATTAGAGTAACCAATGAGGTCAAATGATGTTGACTTGGGATACCATAGACCCACTGTAACTGTACCTTAAGGTATCGAAAGATACGCTTAACAGCAGTCATGTGTGATTCCTTAGGATTAGCTTGATATCTAGCACACAGGCAAACGCTAAACATAATATCAGGACGACTAGCAGTTAAATAAAGTAGACTGCCTATCATACCTCGATACTTACGTTGATCCACAGGTTTGCCACTTTCATCTGGTTCTAGTTTAGTTGTAGTAGCCATTGGAGTGCTGATTGGTTTAACGTTGTCCAGGTCGAATTTCTTCAGCATGTCCTTTGTATACTTTGACTGACAGATAAAACTTCCATTTGATGTTTGTTTGACTTGCAGTCCAAGAAAGTAATTGAGCTCCACCATCATGCTCATCTCAAACTCGGTCTGCATACACTTGGCAAAATCTTGACAAAGGGTTTCATCAATAGAACCAAATATAATATCATCTACGTAAATTTGCACTAAGAGAATAGTGTCTTTGAAAGATTTTATAAAAAGTGTAGTGTCAATTTTCCCTTTTGAAAAACCTTTTTCAAGCAAGAAATTGCTTAGCCGTTCATACCAAGCTCTAGGGGCTTGTTTGAGGCCATATAGCGCTTTCTTGAGCTTGAAAACATGGTCGAAAAATTTGTGATTTTCAAAACTAGGGGGTTGTTTTACAAAAACTTCCTCCTTAATAAATCCATTCAAGAAAGCACTTTTAACATCCATTTGAAACAATTTGAAATTTTGAAAGTTAGCAAATGCGCAAAGCATCCGAATAGATTCCAATCTCGCAACAGGAGCATACGTCTCATCGTAGTCGATACCTTCCTCTTGGTTGTATCCTTGAGCTACTAGACGAGCTTTGTTGCATGTAACTGAACCATCTTCATTTACTTTGTTTCGAAAAATCCATTTAGTACCAATGATCGAGTGATTTACCGGCCTAGGAACAAGTTCTCAAACTTGGCTCCTCTCGAATTGGTTGAGTTCTTCTTGCATGGCAGAAATCCAAAATTCATCATTAAAAGCTTCTACAATATTTTTCGGCTCAATTTGTGAAATAAAGACAATACTAGCAATGGAGTCTCTTAATGATGATCTAGTACTTACTCCGCGTGAAACCTCACCTATAACAAAATTTTCTGGATGTGACGGCTTGAAAGAGAATTTCTTTGGCAAGCCCTCTAGAGAGTTGGTTTCAGTGGTGGTATTCATTGGAGTAGAAGTTGATGGCTCAACATCATCATCAAGAGTAGCTGCTGCACTGTTATCCTCATCGAAAGTCACATTTGTAGACTCTTCCACAATTAATGAGCATTTGTTGAACACTCTATATCCCTTGCTCTTGGCCGCATAGCCAAGGAATATACCATCGTCAGCTTTGGCATCAAATTTGCCTAAGTTGTCTTTGGTGTTAAGGATAAAACATCGACAACCAAAAACTCGAAAATATGAAACATTTGGAGCTCTTCCAAATCAAAGCTCATAGGGTATTTTCTTCGTAATAGGACGAATAAGCACCCTATTTAAAATATGGCACGCTGTACTGACAGCTTCAGCCCAAAAATATTTTGGAAGAGAGAATTTATTTAACATGACTCTAGCCATATCGCCAAGAGTCCTATTCTTTCGCTCCACAACACCATTTTGTTGAGGAGTTCTTGAAAAAGAAAACTCATGATTAAAACCATTTAAATCACAAAACTTTTCAAAATTACTATTTTCGAATTCGCCTCCATGATCACTTCGGATTCAAGTAATCATGTAGCATTTTTCGTTTTGAACCTTTTTTAGCAAATATTTTGAAAACTGAAATGGCATCACTTTTATTTGTAAGAAAGAAAACCCAAGTAAATCTAGAAAAGTCATCAACTATAACAAAAGCGTAGAGTTTTCCACCAAGACTGACTACTCTACTAGGGCCAAATAAATCCATATGAAGTAATTACAAGGGTCTAGTAGTACTTACTGAGTTTATGGAATGAAATGAGGACTTGGTTGTCTTATTCAATTCACATTCGGCACATACCATGTCCTTTTTGAATGTGATGTCGGGCAAGCCTTTAACTAACTTCTTGGTCAATAGCCTGGATATAGTATCCATATTGGCATGACCAAGACGCTGGTGCCATAGTAATCTTTCATCCTTGTGAGCATAGAGTAGGGGTGCAACTCGGGCGGGTTGGGTCGGGTTTGAGGTCAACCCAAGCCCAATCCGATGAATCATAAGCCTAGCCCGAGCCTAAGCCCAACCCAACCTCGGGTTCAATATATGAAGCCCAAGATCAAGCCCGGAGGAGCGGGTTGGGCTCAGGTTGGGTCGGGTCCATCGAGTTAATTGGACTCTAATATAAAATTTAAAATTCAACAAAAGTAATATTAAACACATAATCAAATAACAATCAAGCCTTGATCGTTACAAAATACAAATTGAAATGAGAATTCTTTATAAGGAGTTAAAGAGTTTGGGTGGAGAAATTTAGGATTTAAACTTTTTATTTAAGAAGCATGAAAAATATATATACATTATATGTATTTCGGGTTTCGGGTTCTTTGGGTAACCCGACGCATGAACCCAAGCCCAACCCGATTTTTGATCGGGTTCAAATATTTTAGCCCGAGCCCGAACCCAAGTATCATCGACCCTAACCCAACCCATTAGCGGGTTTATCCGATCGGGCTCGGGTTTAGCCTGCCCTAGTTGCACCCCTAACATAGAGACATCTTTCTGCACTGTTAGTATCTCTAGATAGATAGGAAATGTAAATGTTATCCTCTCTTATCCCTTCAAAAGCAATGACTCCTGTTGACCTATCATAAATGTAGCATTTATTTTGTCCAAAGTTAATATCATATCCATGATTAGCAAGATGACTTATGCTGAGCAGATTATGCTTTAACTCGGTCACTAGGCAGACATCCTTTATTACAGGAGAATGAGGATGACCTATAGTACCATTACCAATAATATACCTTTTTAGGTTGTTGCCGAAGGATACATACCCTTCCCTCTTCATCGATAGTGATGCGAAAAGATTTGCGTCTCCTGTCATATGTCGCGAGCATCCACTATCGAGAATTCACTTACTCTTAGTTGAGGAGGGAAGGTCCACCTACTCAAGAGTAGATGTGACCTTTGGTACCCAAGTTCTTGAGGGTCCTGAAAAGTTAGTTTTCGGCAACCATGCATATATATTTCTATCTACTAATCTCCTAACTCTACATTATGGTGAAATGTGTCCATGTAATCCACAATATGTACAAATAGCATTCCTATTTATGTTAGGAGCATGTTGATGATGTCTATATGTAGAGTGGTGTGGAGTAGCATGGTGATGATGTCTATATGTAGAGTGATGTGGAGTATGATGATGATGTCTATATGTAGCATGGTAAAAGTGGTGTGGAGCATGATGATGTTTATATCCATAAGTAGTATGATGGTGATTTTATTTATGTGCAATATAGTGATGATTGTATCTATGTGTAGCATGGTGATTCTGTGTCATATAAGAATTATTTCTACGTGCATGTGGTTTGTGTGTTTTATGAAAGTGGGTGTATATATAAGCATGATTACGTGCTGCAGGTGGATGATGTGGTTGACTAGTATGCGTAGTGTCATGCTTTGTGTGTGTCTCATGTGATTGGGTTTGAGGTTGAGCAACCTGTTTTCCCAATCTAGTCTCTAATTTCTTAGAGACAGCCTGCAGTTCATTAATCTTAGTATTCAAACCATAAATCTTAGTGATAGAGATCTTGTGTCTATTCTTTTCTTCAGCGATCTCAGTATTGAGTGTTGTGATCTCTTGTGTTTGCTTTTCTATTCGTGCTTCGGCATCTTGTAGGCTTAATTTAAGCTTAGACACCTCATTTGTGACTTCCGTGGGTGAAGTGTCTCTACTATTATCAAGTAATGAAGAGAGTCTTTGAATCTCGACTTCATAACTTTTGATCTTTTCCTTGGCATGTTTATATTTACCAATGACTTTCTTGTGGTCACTGAGTAAATCATTGAATGCATCGCCAAGTTCATCAAACGTGAAATCATCGAGAGTTTCGCTTGTTACCTTGTCGGATGTAGCCATTAGGCATACATTGGCGGTGTCTTGAGGAGAGTCCTTTTCTTCCTCGGAGTCACTAGCTTCGCTTTCATGCCAAATGCTTGTGTTGGCATATTTCTTTGAGGAAGCTTTCTTGTATGGTTTCTCATATCGGTTGCTCTTCTTTGTGAATGGACAGTCTTTTCGGACGTGTCCAGTCTTCTTGCAACCGTAGCATGTTGGCTCTTCTTCGTCATCTTCTTGTGGTTCCTTCTTTCTTCGATTGAAGCGAAGGAATGTCTTGAAGTTGCGGACAAGGAGAGCTTGATCTTCACCTTCCGAGTTGTCGTCATCCGTCTCTTCAGGATCAGCCCTTCGTCGGTGAGCTTTAAGGGCAATCTCCTTTGCCTTAGGAGCAGGCTCTTCGAAGTCTTTGAGGTCAAGCTCATGAGTCATCAGCTTTCCCATCAAAGTCTCCATGGACATAGTCGTGAGATCATTTTCTTCTATGATGGCTGTCACCTTAGGGTTCCAAATCTTTGGTAGCCCCTAAGTATCTTGCGGATCTTCTCGTGATTTGTATATTGTTTGCCGAGAGAGGACAAGGGGTTGATGATGTCGAGGAATCTTGTAATCATTTGTGTGGTCGTCTCATTTGGCTTCATCTTGAAAGCCTCATATAATTTTTGACTCCTTCACTTGAGTGGTTCCTTCATGCGTCACTTCTAGAAGTCTCCATACTTCGTGAGAGGTGGTGCATGTTGAGACCCTATTAAACTCATTCCTGTCTATAGCAAAGAATAAAGCATTAATAGCTCTTGCGTCTAGACTCGCCTGTTTCTTCTCCTCGTCAGAATATTTGTCATGGGTTTTCTCAACGAGATCACCATTGACAACTATCCTGGCGGGCTTTTTGTAACCATCGGTGACAATGGTCCACAGGTCGAAGTCTAGCGACTTGAGATAAAAACTCATCCTTATTTTCCAATAGGTGTAGTTAGTTCCATCAAATAGGGAGGCCTATGAGTGGACTGTCCTTCACCGTGATTGGAAATCATGGATTGTGTAGTTGCCATGGATCAGCTCTAGGATGTTAGTCCTTGTTGAGAGAACCTAGCTCTGATACCAATTGAAGAACAAATAGACAAATCTAGAGGGGGGTGAACAGAGTTTATGACAATAATGTCCAATTAAAAATTAAACTCTTTCACCAACAATAAATAATCAGAGTAAATAAGGAAATAGTAAAGGGCAAGAAAGCATACGCAAACACAGCCGATTTTAACCTGATTTTCCTCGTGGAGGACTAGTCCAGGCCTGAGAACTCTAGCTCAGGATTAAATCCACTATTTGTGAAATAGTAGTTATACCCCATACCTTTTCTTCAGAAGAGCACGTCACTTCTTACAAAGATCGCAGTGGCGATGCTTGAAATTTTCCAAGCGATTTCTTGAACTCTTGCACAAACTCCTAACTGAAAAATACTGAGCACTTTGAGACTTAAGGAGCTTGTGGCTAGTAGATGAGATGGGTATGGCTTGTATAAGGCTTTAGAGAGAAGAGAAGAGAAGATTGGAGGAATAAAAATGCAAGAATTCATGGCCTATTTATAGGATACCATATAGGCAGAATTCGACCAGAATTCTGGTTGGAATATTCAAAAATTTGGCCGTTGGACAACTTGCATCCAGCCAACCCTAAAAATTAGGGTCCTGGATTTTATGAGACAGTTCGGCCCGAACTCTGTGTGGAGGCAGAGTTTGGCCCGAACTCTGTTTCCAGAGCACAGAATAGGTCCAATGGGCCAATGGGCTATTTGGATGTTTGGTGGGGCTTTTGGTTTGAGGTATAGGTATAGTCTAAGTCTCAAAATGCTCAGCACAGCTCAGTTTACATAAGTCTAGACTCAAATAAAGTGTAAAATACAGACTCAAACTATGAATCATTGCAGGTACGAGCTGTCGTCTAGCTTGTACCGAATTCAGTCTTCATGTGTCGTATTGAAATATTACAAGTATCATGTTGTCAATTGTATCAATATATGGTTGACTGTGATTTTGTGTCAACATATTGGTATACTCCTTCACTAGATTCATGAATCCGATCTAAGTACTGTTGACTGGGATTACGGGATGCATTACGTTTTGGATGTTTTCCACCCAGTGCCTCGAGATGCCATGTTGACAGGAGCATAGAGTAATTCATCTTCGTCCACTAGGATTGGTTCAGGAGTCTGAACATAATTCAAACGGTCAAAGACGGACCGCTTGGCTGACTGACAGCAGCATTTGATGACAACTTCATGGTGGTGATTGCAATGATGTTCTTGATGTTGGTCTACCGCTGGACGGGATAGATTTACAACCTTCCGCTTCTGTATTAAGAGTTCGCAGAGGTCACTAACAGGACGAAAAGAAGTTGCAGGAATGTAGTCCTTGACGATATTCGGGACATGGTTCATGTTCTTGAGGTGTCACGTACCTTGAGTGTACAAGGACGTGCTAAGCTGGTTAGCATAAGTCATACGATTTTTCACCTCAGCATTCTTCCTATGGTGCAAGTTAGCAATTGGTGCAAGTTGCACTTGATACATTTTGTGTCTTCCCGAGGTTGACCCTAATTGGCACCTGTTGATATAGGTGCGCAAGTCTGACAGGAGAGCTACTTGAGCATCTACTTGAGATACTAGTAGTTTGCTTTGTCGGGATCTTTAGATACATAGGGTCGGTAGATTCTGCCCTACCTCTTTGGAGTAAGCATAATACTCTTTTGCGTGGAAATTTTATTCTGAATAGAACCTATCTTCCTGAAATAGATTTGGTTGTCTCTGTTAAGGAGAGTAGGATTCATATCTGAATTATCAGTACTTTCCACCCAGTCAACGACTCGAGCAGAATGAGGAAAAGCTAAAGAGCGTTTTCCTTGATTTAGTAATTTCTCACTAAACTTTTGGCTTGATGGCAAAGAGGGAGCCACTAAACAGTGTTTCTCTTTATGTTGCGCTAGTTCAGAAGTATGTGCAGGTTGCGCCAGAGCATGAATAGGCATAGGTTGCGCCAGAGCATGAACATGCGCAAGTTGCGCCGGAGTAGGAGCAGGCACAGGTTGCGCCATGGAGGAAAAGGCCAAATGGCGCTTTCCTTTGTTTTGGACAGCAGTGTGTCGAGACGAAGTCTCCTTCAATTTCAGAATCAGAGAAGTGGAGGGATTATCCAAAAGACTGTTTTTCTTAGGTTGCGCCAGGGCAGTGATGGGCGCAAGTTGTGCCGGAGTAGGAGCAGGCACAGGTTATGCCAGGGAGGAAAAGTCGAAGGGCGCTTTCCCTTGTTTTGGACAGCGGTGTGTTGAGACGAAGTCTCCTTCAATTTCAGAATCAGAGAAGTGGAGATTGTGCCGTCGAATTGTGCCAGGACAGTGAGGGGCACAAATTGCGCAGAGGCAGGAGATTGTCCCGTCGAGGACTTAGGAGTCCAGACAGAGCGCGTCTTGCTCTTAACAGCGGCAGTAGTGCGCTTGGCACCCCCAGCATTGATCATGGCCTCGTAGGCTGTCTGGTCGACTTGAACGATCAAGGTCTTCTGCGTCTTGTCGATTGACGCGGTATCACATTGAGTTGTCACTTTTTCGTCGGAAGAGAAAGACGTCCCCAGCAGATTCGTCATTTTGTTTGCAAAAACAAAAGTCTTTATTACAAACTTAGAAAAAAGTGTACAAGAATACAATTGATTTCTGGGGAATACAACTATAGGAATCTGATCAGAAGACGATCACTTTATCCCTTGGACGATGTGATATCGAAGACACGAGCCTCTGGAGGATGCAACAACACTTTAGCATGAGATTATGATCCTTCTTGATGTTTTGAGATTGATTTGAAACTCGATTTATAGAGTTCTTGGAATAACTGTTTAGCAGTTATTCTGGGTTGCGCGCGCTTCAGGTTGCACGCCTCATGTTCACTTGCACGAACGGTTGCACTAACTGTTGTGGACGCGTGGCATCGTTTGATTGAGATGCGCGTGGTCGTGGGTAATGTAGTGGGCACATTATGCGAAGTTAGTGGCTTTCGCGCCACGTCACTCTGTTCTGAACACTATTTGATCACCTTGCGTAAGCTTCATCAGGTTGCGCGTGGGCGCAATGTAGCAACTTGAGCGAGAGGTTGCACCAACTGCTATGGATGCGTGGCATCGTTTGATTGAGATACGCGTGGTCGTGGACAGTGTGGTGGGCACGTAATTCGAAGTTTAAAAAGTTGATCGGGTGGCGCCAACTAGCCAGGTTGCGCATGGACGCAACTCAACTACTGGCGCCTTTGACTGGGTCTTCTGTGCTATACTGATTAATTCTCACGCCATACAATGACTTGCACGAACCAGCTGTCAGCATTAATTGCATGCTAACAAAATCTTCTCGAGCACCGCGTTGCGCGGGATTCAAATGGATTTTCCTTAATCTCCGTGCTGTCAGTTGTCAGGCAATGATGATGCCGTTACAGCTTCTCGAGGAAGTGTGCCACGTGGCACTCGCGCAACCTGTCTCTTGCGCAACTTGACGTTTGGCGCAACCTGTTATAGCGCAACTTGATGGTTTGGCACAACATAATGATTTGGCGCCATCTGATGATCGAACACTTTAATAGGTGGCGCAGCTTGATTTTTAACCTCTAAAATGATGTATGGAACGGTGAAATCCTTTGTGGGCAAGAGTGAACTTGAGTGTTGTAGCTAACGTGGCAAATTCAGTTAGGCTACTGAAAGCCTTTGTAACCATAGTTCATTCATTAATAAAGAGAACTGTTTCATATACTCTGTTTTCTTCCGTTGCTAATATAAAATCAGAGATAACCATTTGAGAACTTGTCATCTTGTCTTGTATGAGTGCAACTCCAGACTCATACGGTATCACGTCCCAGTAAGGACGAACAATTCAGATAAATCGATGATCACCCCTAGTTCTGTGAGTGATGGGAGAGAATAGGGGAGAAAGTGAGTGCTGGAGAGGAAAAGTAGGTGAGGGTCTGTACGTGGGAGAGAGGGGGTGAGTGAGTTGAGGATTTTTTTTTCTCTGTTCTTTTTTTTTCCTTTTAATAAGGGTTTCGGGATCGAATTTTTAGGGCCATATGTAAATCCCTCTTTTCTGTCTACATCAATTTATTAACCTTTTTGTAAGTAAATATCTTCCATATCAGATCTTCCCGACATAAATTCAAACTGATTCTATAAAATTCAAGTCACTTTCTTAGTCTTTGTTGAATCACTCACTTTCATAGTTTCATTGGATGACTTATATAAGCTTAATTTCTCGATAGTTGTTACAACTTTGTATATCTCCCTCACTCTTATATATGGAGATTATAATATTGCTTCTCCATTCATCCAACATCTTTTTAGTCATAAGAATTTTGTTGAATAATTCAGTAAGTCACATCAATCATTTCTTTGCTTCTCTATTCACCCGACATCTTTTTAGTCCTAAGAATTTTGTTGAATAATTCAGTAAGTCACATCAATCATTTCTACCCTAAACATTTCAAAATCTCAATAGGAATATCATCAGGTCCTATCACTTTCTACTTTTCATTTTTTTAACGCATCCTTATCTTCAAAATTTCAAATTTAGGACAATAACAATATAACTAATCCTGAGCTAACTCTAATTCTAAACTAAGCTTTTCTATAACAATATGACCCATCCGAACTAACTCTAATTCTAAACTAAGCTTTTCCATGTTGTACTCATTAAATAGCATGTGAAAATAGCTTCTCTACCTCTCCATAACTTCACTAACTCTTTTCTACTTCCTCCATTGCAACTTTACATAAATAATCATAGGCCTTAGATTTAGCTTTATTAACTATTTTTGTAGCTTCCTAAACTTTTCTAGGTTATAATATTGCTTTTCCGTTCACCCGACATTTTTTAGTCCTAAGAATTTTGTTAAATAATTCAGTAAGTAACAACAATCCTTTCTACCCGGCATCTTTTTAGTCCTAAGAATTTTGTTGAATAATTCAATATCCTCTCTACCCTAAACATTTCAAAACCTCAATAGGAATATCATCGTGTCCTATCATTTTCTTAACGCATCCTTATCTTCACAATTTCAAATTTTAGGAAAATAGCAATATGACTCATCATGAGCTAACTCTGATTCTAAACTAAGCTTTTCTATGTTGCACTCATTAATAGCTCCTCTCTCTCTC
The DNA here is from genome assembly GCA_029216955.1 of Iris pallida. Taxonomy (NCBI): domain Eukaryota; kingdom Viridiplantae; phylum Streptophyta; class Magnoliopsida; order Asparagales; family Iridaceae; genus Iris; species Iris pallida. Next base: position 814,706 of record JANAVB010018196.1, on the reverse strand, counting down.
TCTCTCTCTCCCCTTAATTTCACTCTCTTTTCTAGCTTCCTCCATTGCTACTTTATATAAATAATCATAGGCCTTAGATTTAGCTTTATTAACTAATTTTGTAGCTTCCTAAGCTTTTCTAGGTTGCCCTTATTAAATAGCTTGTGAAAATCACTCTCTTACTAAACTTACACCTAATTTCATTCTCCTCCTTTTCCTGCTCTTAGCAAGTCTATAAATGTTATTTCCTCCCTTTCTTAGTCTCTAACTAGCTATATAAATAAATGGTCCTTAGATTGCTTTACTAACTCTTTCCTAGCTTCCTTTATTGCAACTTTATATAAACAATCATAGGCTTAGATTTAGCCTCATTAACTGTTTTCCTAGCATCCTAAGCTTCTCCATGTTGCTCTCCTTAAATAGCTTGTGAAAAATATCTCTCTTACTAACACATTTAGGTCCACGCTCTTAATACACTTAATATTACCTAAGAAGTTCTTACATAAATAATCTAGACTTAAATTTAGCTTCACTAAACGTTTTCCTAGATTTCTTTATTGCTTGCTACTTTCTCTCTCAATGTTTTTCTCACTTTTACACATTTATTAATCTATATAGAAAATTTAATGTTATGTGGTATAGTATGGCAAGTTGTATCAAGAAAGTACCGAGAGAGATTGCAAGAGTGTCAAAAGGTAATGGTTGGACCTCAAAAGAAGGTGGTACAACAAGGAAGTTCAAAAGATTATTAAGGCAAAAAAATTCCTAAAAAGATTAATGCTTCTATGTCTCATATTCTTTCATTAATCATCATATCCTTAAAAAAAAATTAAGTTATCCCCTTCCAAATTCTACCATTTGGTTATTGGTATCTTCTCTACCTTAACCTTTTTCTTACATTTCTTAATACCATCAACCTATGTTAAGTGGTTAAAGTCGCTCATAGTATAATTTTACAATCTTTACATGCAACCTTTCTAATAAGATAGTAATATATCTGGCTAATATTGGGTCCGCTTTTAAAAGTAAGTAAATTTTCATCTCTTCCTAAACAAGTATTTATTATTATAAGATCATATAAAACTGCAAAAACAAAAATTTTACCGTCACCTTCATTCCCAACTCCATACCCACACTATTATTATAATCATTGTTCTCATTTCCAACATGATCATTTAAGTCACCTCCAGGTACTCCTTGAATCAAGCTATCCATATGTTCCCAAAATTATTTCTTTTATTTTCTATGTAATACTAATTGGGTTGCATACGCGCTAAACATTAATAACATCGTCCCCTATTACTAAATTAATATTATCCTATTTTTAAGATCTACAATGATATCCATTAAATGAATTATTTACATATCCGAGCCTAAATGAATAAAAGTTAATATATACAAGTTATTCATTCAGCCTCTATTACATACATCTTCTCTATACAGGACAATTTTATGTACAAGTTATTCATTCAGCCTCTAGGACATACCTCTTTCCCCAAAGAACATTTTTTGAGTTATATCAAGTTTCCCGCAAAAAAAAAATCACAAGATAGATGAATTGGCTTAAAATTGTAAAAAGGGGAAATCAATCACATCTCTTCAAAAATCATATTTGGGGTGACTTTTCGAGTATGGTATTTGTTCACTCGTTCCTCCTAGCAAGCCTTGAGCAGTGATCTTTCCCACTAATAGTCTCTTCACTTGATGGTAAAACATAGCCAGATTCATTTAGTCTCCTGGTGATCAATCAATATGAAGCAATCCATTTACAGTCATATTTACCATAAGCAGCCAATGGTTTACCGTTAGGGTCGACTAAGTGATACAATATATCCTTCATACATAATGGGGGTTAGGCTGTGGAGAATAAGAAAGCTCCATCAAAGAATTGACGAAGTTTCACCGGGCTCAACCTGATATCAACCCTCTGAAAGTTCAAATTCCAAGCCAAGTTAGATAAAAGCATGAGGCATGAAATAACAATAAGACCTCGATGGCTTATTGGCATATAGGTACACCACCTTTCGAGTATGGTATTTGTTCACTCGTTCCTCCTAGCAAGCCTTGAGCAGTGATCTTTCCCACTAATAGTCTCTTCACTTGATGGTAAAACATAGCCAGATTCATTTGGTCCTGGTGATCAATCAATATGAAGCAATCCATTTACAGTCATATTTACCATAAGCAGCCAATGGTTTACCGTTAGGGTCGACTAAGTGATACAATATATCCTTCATATATAATGGGGGTTAGGCTGTGGAGAATAAGAAAGCTCCATCAAAGAATTGACGAAGTTTCACCAGACTCAACCTGATATAAACCCTCTGAAAGTTCAAATTCTAAGCCAAGTTAGATATAAGCATGAGGGTACCATGAAATACCAATAAGACCTCGATGGCCTATTGGCATGTAGGTACACCACCTTTTGGTTATGCAATAAGCTCCTGCAACCAAGGACCAACCTCCAAGTTTCCCTAATAATATAAAGAGACTGGACAAAAATGTAATAGTACTAAATAGAATACAAATTTGTTAGAGAGTTGCAGTGATTGCTATGACACGTTACACCAAAGTGTGGAAAAGAATGATGATCCCATTGAATAACTGAAGTGGTACAATTATGAAACATAAATCCAGATATACTAAAAATTCAAAAAGGATACAAATTGATCCATTTGATCACATGAGTGCTGCACTTGTGAATGACCAATACATGCCAAAATAGATGAAAGCTTGATTAAAAGACCGATATAGGTCATATACGAAGACATAGGAGGAATGATATATGTTGGTGCTTTTACTCCTTTACATGAAGAGAGCTTGCTCTCAACATGCCTAGTGAAGTTTAGTCCCACATTGGAAAAGCACCATGAGTTATCTCAACATATATACTTGTACGTGTTGTTGGGATATGCACATGGGGTGGTGACCCTAAGGAGGGAACCATGTTGGTGATTTTACTAGGAGGTAAGGATAAAGCTCCAAGAAAAGCATTCATGCTTTTTGCTCTTGGAAAATTAATTTTCATTAGGGCTAAGCCCCGAAGGGGTTTAGCGACTCGGACTCGGGCTCATGGGCGCATGAGGCGTAATGTGGCATTTTGTTGGCGCACTTTGCACTTAGCACGTCAACATTGTCGCTAGGCGCATAGTACGCTTAAGTTGCGCTCGTTGCGCGGCCCAGTTGCGCGCCCAGGTTGCGCCCAGATTGCGCAGGGTACGCGGGTGCGTTGGTTGCACAGGCGCGCAGCTTGCGCTGGTTGTGCCGCGTGCACAACATGCGCAGTGCGCACAGTGTGCGCTGGTTGCGCTGGTGGCGCACGCGCAACTCATTCAATGGCGCAACTCGCGCAGTTCGTGGCTATCCGCGTTCTGACTGATTCATAATGTGCGACAACTGATTCGGAAATTGTGGATCTGACATTAAATCGTGGCGCACATTGCGGATCTGAGCGTTTCTACAATGGCTATATAAACAGAGCCTCTATTCTCTCTCGAGGCACTTAGAGACTTCAGAAAATCACGAAGAGAGAAGAGAGTGTTATTCGAGCCATTAAATCGTCGTCCTGTCCTTGTCTTTCCGAGCAGTCCGTCGTAGAGCAGATTACCAGAGCGTTCCAGAGTTCTTTTTGAACTTGCTGGTTCCTGAAAGCTGACCATGTGGGCGGATCTAGCTTTGAGCACTGGAGTTCTTGACACCCCAGCAGGCCACCACCTTCCATCTATCGCCTGTCATCTTCGCTGCTGCCTTTAGCATTTCGATTAGTACCTTCTGTTTAGAAGTACTATTATCGTTTGCTACGTTTACGAAATCTTTTTAGATTTTCGTATTCCGGAATCCTTCTAAGATCTCTGTTACGCACCTTCCTTGAAGTGTTGCGTTGGAACGTTATTTTTACAACTGTTTCATTCAGTTTTCCATTAAAAATTGTGCCCCGGTTCTAACAATCTCAAAGCTAGACCAACACACAATGGAAAACTCCCGTGCCTCTCTCCTCGATACCAGCTTTAACAAACTGGAGAAGTTCGACGGAGAACACTTTCAAATCTGGAAAAGAAAAATCACCATCAATCTTCAACTAGTCGACGTCGATCATGTGTTGATCGAGGCTGAACCAACGATTCCAGAAGGACCGACGACTCCAGAAGGTGGTACAGCAGATGTTATTGCTGCTGCACAAGTCAAACTTACCAAATGGAGAAGGGATAATAGTCTCTATAGGCTATTGATTCCAAATGGAGAAGGGATAAAAGTCTCCAATAACACATGGGTGTTAGTTGATTTACCCGAAGGAGTAAAACCCATCGGATGCAAGTGGATCTTCAAGAAGAAGATGAAAGCTGATGGAACTATTGACAAGTTCAAGGCCAGGCTAGTAGCCAAGAGATTTTCTCAAAAGTAGGGGATCGATACTTCGACACATATGCTCCAGTAGCACGGATGACAACCATCACATTGTTGATTGCCCTTGCGGTAATACACAAACTGGTGATACATCAGATGGATGTGAAAACAACATTCCTGAATGGAAAGCTGACCGAGGAGATTTATATGCAACAGCCAGAAGGATTTATCGTCAGAGGCCTAGAAGACAAAGCCTGCAAGTTGGTAAAATCTCTATACGGCTTAAAGCAAGCTCCCAAAATATGGCATGACAAGTTTGACAAAGTTATAAGATCAAACGGCTACAGGGTCAGCGAAACAGACAAGTATGGCTATACTAAATTTGCTGACGGAAGAGGAATCATCGTTTGTCTGTACGTGGACGACATGCTAATCCTAGGTACGGATATAAGCTGTGTCACTGAGACAAAGAAGTTTTTCCCGACAAAGTTCAGTATGAAGGACTTGGGGGATGCTGACGTTATCTTAGGACTCAAGATCATCCGAACAAACACTGGATTGGCATTGTCACAATCTCATTACATTGAGAAGATGCTCACTCGATACGGGTATCATGACCTTCCTATAATTGATACGTCGTACCGAAGTGATCAGAAGCTGGAGCCAAACTCGAAGGAAAGCGTCAGGCAATTGGAGTACGCTAGCGTCATCGAGAGTTTGATGTACGCTACTACTGCCACTAGGCCTGACATAGCTTTCGCTGTGGGAATGCTGAGTCGATTCACAAGCAATCCAGGCGTTAAGCACTGGAAAGCTATGAAGCGTGTTATGAGATATCTCAAGAAGACGAAGAACATATGCACTGCACTTCAACGGAGAGCCGCCAGTAGTAGAAGGCTTCAGTGATGCCAACTGGTGCTCAGAGTTGGAGAGCGAGAGGTCCACTGGTGGATTCATTTTCATAATGGGTGGAGCTGCTATATCGTAGAAGTCGAAGAAGCAGACTATGCTCTCGCAGTCCTCTATGAAATCTGAGTTCTTTGCACTTGATACTGCAGCAGATGAAGCAGAATGGCTTCAGGAGCTCATATATGATCTTCCAGTGGTTGGAGCGCAGATACCGACAATTCTGATATACTGCGACAACCAGGCGACTGCGACGGTGGCATCAAATGATCTCTTCAACGGAAAGAAGAGAACTGTGCGGTTAAAGCACAGGGCAGTGAACGATCTCATCAAAAGAGGGGTCATTACAGTAATCGATGTTCGGAGTCAGGAGATGTAATGCCTGTGGTTCGTATTACGTATTTCTGAAATACGTGTACGTATTTTATTCTGTATTGCATGATTCCTTGTTTAGTTTTCTTCATGGCTTGGCTTGGTTTATTCTTGGCCCGGGTTGGCTTGGTTCGGTTGGGATTATTTTGGTTCATCATGAACCATGGATGAACCCCCTACCTACCACCACCTTTGATATTTATTGCCATTTCTTCTTTCTCTCTCTTCATTACTCATCTTCTTCTTCCTCATTTACCTCCTTATCTACCAGAGAGAGGAGAGAGAGGTCTAGGCAAGTGCATCTTGCTTCATGAAGGAACTCCAATTTTATTACTTCATTCTCTTCCTTACTACATTCTAAAGCACTTTAGTACTGGACATTTTTTACTTTCCATGGCTAGATTCTTGTAGATCTAAGTTTATTTTATTTTCGGAATTTCTTGGGTTTTGATCTACTTAATCTTGTTATTTCTGAGTTTTGATGGTTCCATGTTGTAGAGAATTTCGTTCTACCCCATTTTGACCTATGGAAGTTCAGATTTAGGCTCCGGATGATGGAGTTATGGAGCTTGAGGACTTGGCTCTCATGGTGTTCTTCTTCTCTGAAATTTTGGAGAAGATAAACAGTGCTTGACTTGACCGCATGAATATTCATGCGGCAAGTGTTCTATCCAGCCGCATGACTGGAAGTTCTTGAGCCGCATGAGAGTCGGACTCACTTAGCCGCATAACTCGTTCAATTCCCAGCCGCATAAGTTCTGAACTCTCTCGAGCCGCATAAGGCCCGCTAGTTCCGCGAGCCGCATGGGACTCCGTCCGTCCAGCCGTATGAGTCCTACTACTCTGGCCGCATGGGGCTCAACTCAGTTGTGCCGCATAGGCATTGCTCTCCTAGCCGCATAGACCCCAGTCACTTGTTGCCGCATGAGGACTCGAGTCCTCTCAGCCGCAGGACTGTCTGGATCCCCGAGCCGCATAGGCCCTGATCCTCGAGCCGCATGAGAACCCCCCCCCAGATTTGGCCGCATGGGCTTCTGAGTCCGGGCCGCATGACCCCGATTAAACCTAGCCGCATATGCTCACCTCTCTTCTGTGCCGCATAGGCCCCTATTTGAGCCGCATGTGCCCTCCTCCTTTCCTGCCGCATATGCCTGAGCTGTATGACTTTCCAATAGTCCTGTGTACTATTATTTATCATTATTGCCCATGTTTTGTAACTCCTTATTGTATATTTTTACGTCCGTTTTATATCCTTACGCTTTTTGTCCTGAACTTGAAAATCATGAATTCATTTGATATGTTTGGAATTGATAATGGAGCACGACCCGACAGTGACCCGTAGTGGTGCACTCCTGACAAGTAACCTGACATGACCTGATAGTGGCCCGTCGTGGCACACTCCTGACTAGTACGCTTGACATGATAACCTGACATGATTATCTCGAATAGCTGTTACGACGGCTACCTGACATGACATGACTTGTATAAGTAACCTGGACACCGTGGGCGATTGTGCTTGTACAAATAATCCAATCCTGTCTTGCATCATGTCTAGGAGGGGACTCCTGAGTACCACGGTCAGGAGTACCTACTGAAAGGGACTAAGGTTAATGACTAGTATAATTCATTAGACATGAAGAGATGTTTTCCCAGTTACAGGCGATCCCGTTATCCCGACCGCAAATGTTTGGACTTGTAGCCTGCCGACGAGTAGGGCACATTTCCAGCCCACTGTCATGTGGGGCACTCTTGATTGTCACTTAAAATGATTGAACTCTCTAAATTGTCACTATAATGATTGCCTGGATAACCTGGATAGCTGCAGGGCCTATGACTACTTGGAGCATCTTATTGCATCTTGCTAGTAACTAGGATTGTGATAACCCTAGTTAGTTAATGTAGAAAGCCTTAGGCAATGATTGGCCGTGATTGATTGGATGGAGTCTAGTCCAGTATAGTATTGTCTAGAAGTGATTGATTGCAAGATTGTACCAGAATGATTGAATGATTGTCACTCCAGATTGTCACTATAATGATTGTACTCTATTGTCACTCTAGCGTATTGTACTCTTCATTGTCACTTTTATCATTGTACTCTCTCCTTTTTACCTTAATGATTGTCTCCTTTAGCAATAAATGATCAGAGACTAATTTCTGTTCAGGCGAAGGGTTACAATCTCGGTCCTTGTTTGGTTTAAGGATTGTAACCTGGCTTCCGGAATAGTACCTTCGTTTTCTCTTCATATATTGTCCAGCTATATTTTATTTAGCATGATTCTCCAGTTCTTTTATGTCAATGATGCTTCGCTTAATTATGTTCTCTGATTGGGATAAGTGCATTGGTAGTGCACAAACCTTAATCTGTGTTATTTATTGTTGTTTTCTTACATGTTGAATGCTAATGATTTGTTGGTTTTAGTTCCTAAGTGAAGCCTCCTTTGTGGCACTTGCTCTTTCTGGGGTCTGACCCAGCTGGTTTTGTATGGCCAGATACCGGAGCAGCACCAAAGGATCTCCCTGCTTTCCAGCCCGATGGTGGCCACCAGGCGTAACCAGGGCATCGAGTGGGTTTCTTTTTTGTTCTCCCACTGTAATATTGTAAATTATTCTTTTGAGACGTTTAGCCGACGAGCAAGTGTTAGCTCGATTGTACTTACTTACTGTCTGCCTACGGGCTGTAACATGATTGACAAGCCCCGGGGGTTGATCATGTATGACTGAACTCTTGCTAGTCCTCACATTTTGTAACGACTAGCTTCATGATCATTCCAAATATATAATGTATGGGACGCCTTACTATTGTGTATTTGGTGGTCTGCCATCTTGTAACTATTATTAGTTGGTTGAGATTGAGACAATAGGCTATTTTACGACCTTAAGAGATTGATGGATTGTAGTGAAACCCTCACATATCTAGACAGCCGTAACCGTATAGCGGTGTGGATTCCATTCTGTTATACGTAGCTGGCTATGTCTGCCCCCGCTCTCCAGTATTCTGGTTCTGGGGCGTGACAGGAGAACCTGGCGGATCCGTTCACGAAGGGCCTCAAGCGTCAGCTGGTTGAAGACACAGCAGGGAAGATGTGCTTGAAGGCATTCTGATAGTATGTCTTTGTAATCCTACCATAAAGTTTTATGTTATTAGTTCAAAGAGAAATCTACTAGACATCTAACTTTCGGTTCAAGGGAGGACCACTGACTAGAAAACTATCAGGTAACAGAGGGTACTTGTTCTTGAGAACATAGAAGGGTTACGAACCCATAACCACTGTTGTCTACTATGTGTTTTCTGTGGAAAACGGATCCTGTGTTGATGTTGGCTTAAATGCCTTAATAAGTTCTCAGGCAGAGTGAATGCCCGGTGTGCTTTACAGGAAGCACGGTAGCGCAACACTACAAGGAGTAAAACTCCATGCTACAATAGGATGACTCCACCATGAGGTTCCCAGGTAGGGTAATGCCTCGGCTTTGCAAGCCAAGTCATAGCGTCGTAGTACCGTAAATAGGCAGGTAGCCTAATGCTGTATGATGAAATTAAAGAGTTGTAGACAGCACTACAAAGGGGAGGGTGACCCCATGTTACAGTGGCACGACACCACGATGAGGTACCCGGGTAGGGGTAAAGCCTCGGCCTTGCAAGCCATGTCGTTGCGGCGTAACACCGCAAAGAAGCCGTAGTCTTCATGCTGGGTAGAATGGCACTACAAAGAGGCTGTGACCTCATGCTGCAGTAGTATGACACTATGATGAGGTTCCCGAGTAGGGGTAATGCCTCGGCTTTATGGCATGTCATAGCGGCGTAGCACCGCAAGGAAGCGCAAGGCTTCATGCAATGTCTCTTTAATAAAGAACTTAACTATAGTGTATGGAAAGAGATATCAGGCCGTCTCTTGAGGGTAAACTTGTAGACACCCAAAATTGTACACTGAAACCAGGCTGGCACAGGGCCTTTAATGTGCAGCCAGAAGCACATATAACAACACTTTGTGAGTGGAAAGAATTACAATTGTGGTACAGAATTCAAGACGTAGTCCATTCTTGTATCACATTGTTATTTAACCCATGCGGGAAGATTCAAGTCATCAGCGACATCTATCCTAATGCAAAATGGACAGTTAATGTGGGGAACGCTCAACCCTATAAACATATATATGTTGTGATATGTGGGGAATTATTGGTGCTTTTACTCCTTTACATGAAGAGAGCTTGCACTCAACATGCCTAGTGAAGTTTAGTCCCACATTGGAAAAGCACCATGAGTTATCTCAACATATACACTTGTATGTGTTGTTGGGATATGCACATGGGATGGTGACCCTAAGGAGGGAACCATGTGGGTGATTTTACTAGGAGGTAGGGATAAAGCTCCAAGAAAAGTATTCATGCTTTTTGCTCTTGGGAAATTAATTTACATTGGGGCTAAGTCCCGTAAGGGCTTAGCGACTCGGACTCGGGCTCATGAGCTCATGAGGCGTAATGTGGCATTTTGTTGGCGCATTTTGCACTTAGCACGTCAGCATCGCCGCTAGACGCATAATGCGCTTAAGTTGCGCTCGTTGCGTGAGCCACTTGCGCGGCCACGTTGTGCGCCAACGTTGTGCGGCCCAGTTGCACGCCCAGGTTGTGCCCAGGTTGCGCAGGGTGCCCGGGTGCGCTGGGTTGCGCGGGGTGCGCGCGTGCGCGGGTGCGCTGGGTTGCGCGGGGTGCGGGCGTGCGCGGGTGCGTGGGTTGCGCAGGTGCGCTGGGTTGCACGGGTGCATGGGTGCTCGGTTGCGCGGGTGCACGGGCGCGCAGGTTGTGCCAGTTGCGCCAGCTTGCGCCGCGTGCGCAGTGCGCGCAGTGTGCGCTGATGGCGCGCGCGCAACTCATTCAATGGCGCAACTCGCGCAGTTCGTGGCTGTCCACGTTCTGACTGATTCATAATGTGCGATAACTGATCCGGGAATTGTGGATCTAACATTAAATCGTGGCGCACATTGCGGATCTGAGCAGTTTCTACAGTGGCTATATAAACAGAGCCTCTCTTCTCTCTCGAGGCACTTGGAGACTTCAGAAAATCACGAAGAGAGAAGAGAGTGTTGTTCGAGCCATTAAATCATCGTCTTGTCCTTGTCTTTCCGAGCAGTCCGTCGTAGAGCAGATTACCAGAGCGTTCTAAAGTTCTTTTTGAATTTGCCGGTTACTGGAAGCTGACCGTGTGGGCGGATCTAGCTGAGCACTGGTGTTCTTGACACCCCAGAAGGCCACCACCTTCCATCTATCGCTTGTCATCTTCGCTGCTGCCTTTAGCATTTCAATTAGTACCTTCTGTTTAGAAGTACTACTATCGTTTGCTACGTTTACGAAATCTTTTTAGATTTTCGTATTCCAGAATCCTCCTAGGATCTCTGTTACGCACCTTCCTTGAAGCGTTGCGTTGGAACGTTGTTTTTACAACTGTTTTATTCAGTTTACCATTGAAAATTGTGCCCCGGTTCTAACAATATATTCCCCTTTCGAACCTCAAATTCCCTATATTAGCTGCATCCTTAAATAAGACACAAAACAAATACCACCACTTCTTGCTTCTGTTCAAAGCATAGACCCGCTGTAAACAACTCTTGCATGCATCTGTTAGCATGAGATGGCAACTTCCATGTTTTAGACCATAAATATACAATTACTCTATAATATTCTTTTGTTTCTTATATATTGTATATATATTGTCCACTTGAGTTTTAGTTTAACGTATTTTTGCTCCCCCGAAAAACTTTTGGTAAGTATGCATCAAGTTCCTGAAGGATAGAATCTACAATAACCTATGTGAAGATGGTTATCTAAAACATTTGAATTGCCTGCCATTATCGAGTATAGAGTACTACAATATTCACTACCCGCCATCCTCCACATCATCCTCCGGGAACAAACATAGCGGCCACTTGATGTTATCCCCACCAGTGTGATTTGTCCTATACGAAGTGTTAGAAATTTGTTGTACTTCACTGACGAGTTCTGCGAAGTTGAATATGTCGTCGAGGCTTGAATCGTGCATTTAGCAGCACTTTCCTTAAAGTGTTTCGGGCATTCCGGTAACGTCTTGGAGTCAGCACGCCAGAACACCCAGGATAAGACAGCCTTCTGCCGGAGGTTCACTAGATGTTGTGAGACACCGGCGTAGGGAAGAACACCTTTCTGGAAAAACTTTGGAAGAGAGAAGAAAGAGAGAATGAGTACTTAGATTCTGTGTGTTTTAGACTCAGAAATCTGTAGTATATATAGATGAATTCGTATTGTTTCGTGAAGTCGCGACCCTTCCGAAACAACATTCATTCACCTGTTCGCAGGTTCATTCACCCATTCGTTTGTCTGGGCCGCTGCAAAAATAGGAATTCTCGGGGCGAGAATCGCCGCGAGGAGCCCGAGGCCCGAGCCTACGCCCTATCCCGATGCCACGTTGCCTAAGTGCACAAGTGCGTCTACAATGCGCCACTATCGTCTCTTCCCACCAAAATGGAGCCGGTGTTGCCGGTGGCAACACCGGCTACATTTTCATGAAGAGGATAAAACAACCAATGGTCACCCACTAGCAACCCTTTGGTTGTTGCACACTCCTCATGAGTGCACATACCTATTTAAGCACTCTCAAACCTTTCTCTTTTTTCGATGTGGGACTAAAATCCCTTCTCTTTTCTTTTCATCCTTTAAGAACAATAAATAGAATTAATTAATTCCAACAATCCCCCACTTGTTTCATAAATGATGGCAAGGAATTCCAGAATACTTTACTTAAAGAATGTTAATACAGTTAGGTATCTTTCGATTTGAACCTAACCTTAGTAGATGCAACACAAGATTTTATCGGAATCTCTGGTAGTTGGGCTTTGAACCAGTTATTCCTTGTGATAAAGTCGGTGTTACTTTACACACATTCTTTTGTAGTTCTTCGCCTACATCTCTCGCTTAGCACTATTAATGGCCATGTGCTGATCCTGTCTCGTGAATTTTTATAAGATAAACTCCAGATCTTACTGAGACGGCACCATCTCTAAATTCACATAGGTGAAGTTCTTTCAGTATCTCTGTTGCTTTACAGATACATGTCAATATTACTGAACTTCATTAAGAGTTTTATAAACTCAACCCTCAAATTGCAACAGTCGACATAATTATGTCGTATACATCCAAATCAACAATTTGTTGTTACCCATTGAATCTAAGGTTAAGATTTTCTTAACATTAGATTGGGTTGCTACTGTTGTTGGAACTCTTACTCAAGGAGTTTCAATCCCATACCTCTCGAGGTAGATTTTACTAAATCTCTAGCTAGTGGTTTAGTAAAGGGATCAGCTAAGTTATAGCTGGTACGCACATACGTAAGAGAAATGATTCCATCTTTAATCAATTTCCTTACGTAGGTATGTCTTAGACTTATATGTCTAGACTTCCCATTATACACTTCGTTGTAGGCTCTTGCTAGAGTAGCTTGACTATCGCAATGTATTGACACTTTTGATACATTGTCCTTAGCCAGCGAAACTTCTAATAGAAGATCCCTCAACCACTCAGCTTCTTATCCTGCAGAAGCTAGAGGATGGTCGAATGGGTAATGCACGTTTGTTTCTTGCTTTTCCAAGAAACTGTCCCTCCGGCAAGTGTAAATACCCAACCTGTCGTAGATTTGTTATCCCCAACACTTGATATCCAACTAGCGTCGGTATATCCTTCTAATACGGCAAAAAATCTACCATACTGTAATCCAAGATTCTTGGTTTTCAAAAGATAACCAAAAATTCTTCTGATAGCCCTCTAATGCTCATTATTAGGGTTGCTAGTAAATCTACTCATTTTACTAACTGCAAATGCTATATCAGATCTTGTGCATTGCATCAAATACATAAGACATCCAATAGCACTTGCGTATTCTAATTGAGCGACTGCTCTTCCAGAATTCTTTTCTAGTTTAACACATGGATCAAATGGAGTGTTCACTTCTTTGAACTTTAGGAGTTTGAACTTGTCTAGCACTTTCTCAACATAGTGTGATTGCGTAAGTTCAAAACCCCCACTGTTTTGTATTACTTTGATCCCCAAAATAGTGTCAACTATTCCAAGATCTTTATCTTGAATGTGGAAGTTAGAAACCTCTTCGTTTCTGTAATTTCACTCATCTCGTTGCTAATGATCAGCATATCATCAGCGTAGAGACAAAGAAATATCACGATATTTCCATATACTTTAGTGTATAAACACTTATCACAAACATTGTGAACAAAGCCATCAGAAATTATGACTGAGTCAAATTTCTGATGCCACTGCTTTGGTGCTTGTTTTAATCCGTACAAGGATTTAACAAGTTTGCGTACCTTTTGTTCATTTTCCGGGAGCACGAACCCTTCCGGTTGCTCGATGTAAATCTTCTCATCGAGATCTCCATTTAAGAATGTCGTTTTGACATCCATCTGATGAACATTAAGATGATGCAATGAAGCTAACGCAAACAATATTCTAATTGTAGTCGTTCTTGTTACTGGTACATATGTGTCAAAATAATCAATTCCTTCTCTTTGTCGAAATTCTTTGGCTACTAGTCTAGCCTTGTAGGTGTTTAAAGTACCCACAGTAAATAAAGATGACATCAGTAAAACTAGCAAACTCAGGCAAGCTCACAATCAACATTTGACAGCTAATTGTTAAAATATGCACATTTAGGATACAAAAAAATTTACTTATTCGTCTTCTGACACAAAAAAATTACTCTGATCTTCAAAGGGGGAGTATTGTTACCGTTTCTATATTTTCTTGAACCCTACGTATCAAACAATAAACTTTCTCTATTCCCCTCAAATACTCACTGCACTGCCTAGATCTAAGTTGAATCAATTTTTTTCCGAGCCAAAATTTCAACTTTATCGCATTTAAACTCCAAAATTTCCCCCTTTTCCAAGCAAAAGTACTTATTTTACAAGCTCGCAGTGGGGAAAGCATAAAAACCCCAACTTTAAGAAATTAACAAGGGGAAACAATAGATCTTGAATCAACTCAAGAAAGAAGTACTACATTCCCAAATTTAACTTTCCTAACAGAAACAGCATAAATACACCCTAAAATCGCTCATCAAACGAATCGAACAATGAGAAATGATTCAAGAAACGGCTGTTTCCGAAATAAAACATTAAGGGCCCGTTTGGTTTGCAGGATTGGACAACGTAATGTAATTGGCATTACGATGTCAATCTAACTCGGGTGTTTGGTTGGACAAAAAAAATTAGATGTAATGTAATCGCGATTACAAGTTTGATTACATTACATCAGTTTCTTCTAAACTCAATTACATCATAAAATCTATGTAATCGCAATTACATTACAACTTAAGCGGAAGGTTGGTATGCTATAATCTGGTCTTTTTGTTTGTTTTTGGTCATTTTTTGTTGTTTTTATTTGTTTTTGGTCATTTTTGTTCGGTTTTGGTCGTTTTTGTTCGTTTTTTGTCGTTTTTTGTCGTTTTTGTTCGTTTTTTTGTTATTTTTGTTCGTTTTTGGTTGTTTTTGTTTGTTTTTTGTTCGTTTTTGTTGTTTTTGTCCGTTTTTTGTCGTTTTTGTTCGTTTTTGTTCGTTTTTGTTCGTTTTTGTTTGATTTTTTGTCGTTTTTGTTCGTTTTTTGTCTTTTTTTTTCGTTTTTGTCATTTTTGTTCGTTTTTCGTTATTTTTGTTTGTTTTTTTGTCGTTTTTGTCATTTTTTGTTGTTTTTTGTCCCTTTTTGTTCGTTTTTTTGTCATTTTTTGTCGTTTTTGTTCATTTTTTGTAATTTTTGTTCGTTTTTTTGTCATTTTTATTCGGTTTTTTGTCGTTTTTGTCCCTTTTTGTTCGTATTTTGTCGTTTTTGTTCGTTTTTTGTCATTTTTGTTCGTTTTTTCTTTTTTTTTTTTTTTTTTTTTTTGTCGTTTTTGTCTTTTTTTTTTTGTCCTTTTTTGTTCGTTTTTTTTTGTCATTTTTGTTCGTTTTTCGTTGTTTTTTTTGTCGTTTTTGTCCTTTTTTGTTGTTTTTTGTCTTTTTTTTGTTCGTTTTTGGTCTTTTTTTGTCGTTTTTGTTCGTTTTTTGTCATTTTTTTCGGTTTTTATCGTTTTTGTCCTTTTTTTTTCATTTTTTGTCGTTTTTGTTCATTTTTTTGTCATTTTTGTTCGTTTTTGGTTGTTTTTATTTGTTTTTTTTGTTGTTTTTGTCCGTTTTTTTGTCATTTTTGTTCCTTTTTTGTCATTTTTGTTCGTTTTTTTGTTGTTTTTGTTTGTTTTTTGTCGTTTTTGCCCTTTTTTTTTTTGTTCTTTTTGCCCTTTTTTGTCGTTTTTGTTCAATTTTTGCCTTTTTTTTTATCGTTTTTGGTCAATTTTTTACGTTTTTTATCGTTTTTTGTCGATTTTGCACATTTTTTTGCCATTTCTACGTGTTATTTGTCGATTTTTGTCGATCTTGTACGTTTTTGACCATTTTTCACGTTTTTATCGTCTTCTATCGTTTTTTGTCGATTTTGTATGTTTTTTATCGATTTGGTCGTTTATGCTCGTTTTTTTCTTTTTGTTTGTTGTTTTTGTCGTTTTTGTTCCCTTTTTTGTCGTTTTTGGATTTTTTTTGCAAGTTTTTTAATCTTTTTGTCATTTTTTGCTCGTTTTAATTTCCTCTTATTTTTGGTCTTTTTTTGTATTTTCGTTTTTTTTGTCATTTATGTTCCTTTTTATCGTTTTTAATTTTTTTGCTCTTTTTTTATCGTTTTTTGTTATTTTTTCTTTTTTTGTCGTTTTTGTCCATTTTTTGTCCTTTTTTTTGTTTTTGGTCGTTTTTCGTCTTTTTTTTCCTTTCATTTATTGTTGTTTTTTGTCAATTTTTTTGTTTTTAGTCATTTTTTTTATCATTATTGGTCACTTTTTATGGTTTTCACATTTTTGATCTTTTTTTTTTGTCGTTTTTCTTTTTTATCGCTTTTTCATTTTTGGTTTTTTTTTCCTTCTGTTTTGTTCGTTTGTCATTTTTTTTTTATTTTTTATTTTTTGTCGTTTTTTTTCGTTTTTGGTATTTTTTTAGCAGAAAACAAACCATTTTTCCTTTATTTATTTATTATTTATTTTTAGTTTTTTTCTTTTTAAATTTTCAAAAAAATTTAGTGATCCACTTTTTAAATTTTATGTTGTATTTAAAAAGATATTAAATTAGAAACTTAATTACATTACATGGTAAACCAAACATATGAATGCAATTGACATTACATTACATGGTTTGATTACATGCTTCAACCAAACATAGTAATGTAATTGTAATTCCATTACATTACAAACTCAATTACATTACAAATCCAATTCCATTACGATTACGATTACATTACAATGAACCAAACGCAACCTAAATCTTCGATTGATTAAGAAGGAAAGAGGAGATTTAAAGACCTGAACAGTACCAAATCGAGAAATCTGAGATCGATTTCAGCTTTTTCTCTTCATTCCAGAAATTTAGATCGCAATGATTGGGGAAATTTTTAGAGAGAGGAGGACAATATAGAAATGAAATTATTTAGCAGAAAATTACAAAATCAGCATCAAAGTTTGCTTAAATTCTAAGAATAGCGTAAAGTTTTGAAAAATTGTACTTTGAGCATCCAACGGGACTTTTAAAGTCCGGTTGGTGATGTCACATGATGTCACACCTAAATTAGTTTCCATTTTTTCGTTAACTTTTTGGTTAACGATGGAATTGCTAGAGGGGAGATTTTGTGGGTCCACGGACTTTAAAAGTCCGCCTGATGATGTCATCTGACGCTCACAACCGGACTTTTAAAGTCCGGTCTCTCCTTTGGAGAAGCTCCTTTTCCTTCTCCTTCAAATTTTACTTCATGTAAAAAAAAAAAAATCACCTCCCTCCACCACCATATACACCTCCCACCTACTAACATTAAACCCCCAACCCCCCAACTGCCAACAATAAACCCCCAACGTGGTAAAAAAAAAAACCCTCACTTAACCGGACTTTAAAAGTCCGGCCGTGCGTGTCAGCTGACGTCAGCACCCGGACTTTTAAAGTCTGGTCCTCCCTTAAACCTCTCCCCCATCTTAATTAAACGAAACCGACCACTAATGAATTGCTGACTTCTCCAACCGGACTTTAAAAGTCTGGTTGGATGCTCAAAGTGCAATTTCGTAAAACATCATGCTATTCTTAGAATTTAAGCAAACTTTTATGCTGATTTTATAATTTTCTGATTATTTAGAGAGAGCAGATGGTGACGTGTCCGCCTATTAGATTATGTATATTTATAAGGATGATCACTCGATCTCTCCCGATGTTAATGACCATTATACCCCTCTAAAAGTACTTCGATACGTGAGTCAAGTTTCTCATCAACTAATAGAGGGCATATTCGTATTTCGAACTGCTCGATTCGACGTTAGTCCACGCTGACGGCTGGTTTCCAGGTGTCGGTCGGTGCATGATGACAAAATTGCCCACCAAACTTGTGCTATTTACACGCCAAAGCGGATTAGGTTATGATCAAAAGTCTAAGGTAACCTAATTTTGGCATGAAATTACGTTCCTCTGCGTGTCGGGTGATAGGAGTTTTGGGAAATTGGCTTGTGCTTTTCGTAATTTGGTATAGAATATGACCGTTGCCACGCTAATATTTGTGTCGTTTTAAGTGGTGTCGGGCCTGTGAGCCGACCGTTGGTTCCTAGTGGTATAGTTGTGGGCAACAACTGCTATTTATGATTTTTTTTAGTAACGTAATTTTGAAACGTTCAGTAATACATACCTTAGTCACTTCCGTAGTCAGGCCGACCCAGTAGGTAGGATTATCTTATCTGGACTATTTTTTTTGTTCCTTAATTTTTATTGTGGATCGGTCTAATGACCCGCTCCGCCCTAGCGGAACGCCGATTCAAACGGCAAGTGTAACGACTCCAACGAGCCGTCGACCCGAAGAGTTGGCATCGACCTGATGAGAAATTCGATGCAAGGCTTACATTGGCCCGTCAAGATGAATCCAGACTTAGACTTTCAAAGGCGCGCTTGGAGTATCGCTCGGCCGATGCGAACATCGCTAAGGTGGGTGGCTCCGATGAACCCGTCTTTGCTTAGCCTAGACACATAACAATATGGCCACTATTGCTAGAATCGCCAGACGTCAACACAGCGCATGCTAATAAATGAATGACTCAACGCACCTAGCTAAGGGAATAATCCCATCTTGTTTGCTTGTATAGAATATGGAAAAGAACATGGAAAAATGTGAGAACTCTCGCACCGCGCTCCACGCTCGTGCTAAGGCACAAGCTTACGTTCAAGTCCCTTACGCGTTCACAATGAAACAATGAATGGTTTACAACAATGAAACGGAAGACTATCGACATAGTCCTTCCGAGTAGAGTATAGCAACATTGAAAGACTTCGGGACCGATGGGTCACCAAGGCGACTCTCGTACGGGGAGTTGCATAATGTATGAATGAATGAATGAACGAATAAGTGAATGAATGAATCAACGAATGAATGAATGAATACGTGAAGAATGAATGAATGAATGAACGAACAAGTGAAAGAAAGAAATGAAAGAGTGAATAAAAGATAAGAAAGGAAAGAAAGATTAGCGACAGGTATGACGGACACGTGCAACGGGCCTCGCTACCCGCGCTGCACGGACGCCAACCTGGTCGATAACGCATTATGGCTCAGAGACAGCCTATGGCTCAAGACAGCCGTTAAGTTAAATGACAAGTCAATACGAAATGGTCGTAGACAAACGGCACGGGCGATGGAGGGGAATACCGTGGCCGTCATAAGGAAGAATTCTGCGGCACGGGCGATGGGGGGAAATACCGTGGCCGACCTAGGCGGAATCAGACATGGGGCTTACGGGCTGCTTTGAGTGGGGGCACGGCCACCCAAGGAGACGTAAGGCTAGGCATTTCAAGAGACTATCAAGGTGTACCAGCCATTACACTTCGATAGGTGAGAATGCCCAAGTGATATGTCCTAAATGGCTTGTGATGCCAGCGACCCGTGCATGTAGATTAAGTGGGCTATGCTGGTGGCAATCCACGTGCAAGTCCTTGTATTGAAACAAGTAGTCTATGTTAACTAAATGAAGTGCCTCCTGAACATGCTTGAAATGTAACACTTGGAACATGCTCGAAACGTAACACTCTGAACATGCTCGAAATATAACACTCGGAACATGCTCGAAACGTAACACTCTGAACATGCTTGAAATGTAACACTCTGAACATGCTTGAGATGTAACACACCAAATGATAAGGAGTAATTCATGCCAGTGAGTTAGATAACGTGCCCACGACGTGCTAGAACCTGAGACAGGGACACGCCCTTAACATTGAATGTTTACATGAATCACGTTAAGTTACTACATGTGAATTATTGACTAACGTGGTTTACTTTGGACAAGAAAGGCCGGACGGTAAGTATGGGTAAGTCGTGCATGCATTTCCATGCAGACACTTGAATTCGGCAATACGAGATAGGTTACGAAATATGTCATGAAACTGATCCTAAGGCAAGATTAGAAAGATAATGAATGATAGACGGTGCACAAAAGTAAATGGAACGTGTTTGATAATGATAGCATTGTGGGAGAGCTAGCCTCCCCACCAGTATATAACAACGTACTGATAACCCCACAGTCTTGTAGGCCTCAAAAATGAAAGTCACGCTGAGTTGATCAAGACAGAGTCAAAAGTCACGCTCAGTTGATCCAGACAATATAAACAAATCACGCTAGGGAGACAGCTCATCATTTGTCAGAGAGTAATTATGACTGACAGCACAACAGTCGAAGAATGTCTCTTCGTATGCCACGTATGCACAGACTTCGAGAGATCATCGCCGTCTATTGCGTGATTTTCGAAATCTTCTTCAGCAAGACTCAGCCTTCGTCAAGTTGGCGTACCAAAAGGGTTTCTTGTCATTTAATACGACTGACAAAGCAATCACTGTCAGAGATTTTGTGTCAGTCGAGACACGCCGAATCAAGACAGCTGGCAGTTCTATCTCAAGTCTGCGTGTATTTGTGATCTTCATCTCAAGTTTGCGTGGATTCTGAAGTTTTCTTCCTCAAGTTTGCGTGGATTTTTGAGTTCTTTGCCTCGAAGTCTGCGTGGATCTTGAAGCTTCCTGCCCCAAGTTTGCGTAGATTTTGAAGCTTTCTACACCGAGTTCGCGTGGATTTCGTCTTCAACAAGTCTGCATGGATTTCATCAAATTGGAGTACGTGGCAGCCATGCCACTGATCTCTCGCCTGCGTGTCCTGTAACTTGCATACGACTCATGCATGATTGCCATGTGTCCAACAGTTACAGGTCACGTCCAGTAACTGCTCACAGCCTTGCGTATGTTAAATCCTGCGTGATTTTTAACTAAGCACAGGCTGTGAAGACAGTTATCTTTTCAGTTATTATTTTTGACTCTATAAATAGAGTTCTTTTTCTCATTCATTGTACAGATACATTGATATCTACTGTCAAAATTTTGAGAGCTTTTCTTCTTCGTATAGTCCAAGGGATAAAGCGATCGTCTTCTAGATCGGATTCCTACAGTTGTAATTTTTCCAGAAATACAACAAATAAAAAGAATTTCTTTATGGAAAACAAATTGGCGACTCTGCTGGAGAAAACTATCTCCTCTTCTGAGATGGCAACAACTCAATGCGACACTTCGTCAATCGGCTCGACGAAGAAGGTGATGACGATCAAATTCGATCAACTCGCCTATGAAGAAATGCAGCGGGCTAAGGGTGGCAAGTCCACTCCAGCCTCCATCATCACTGCCAAGTCGAAGGGACACTCTGTCTATGTCCCTAAGAATCAGTTAGCAGTCAATGGTGAAGTCTCTGCCACAGTGTCTGCTCCTAACACTGGCAAGAGCTCTACTGCAAGCACGCACACTCTTGTACACTCGAAGATGACAGCAATCAAAGATCATGCTAACAGTACTGGCTCCTTAGCCAAATCTGTTCCAGTGTGTATCTTCGAAGTTAAAAGTTACGCTGACAGTACTGGCTCCTTAGCCAAATCTGTTCCAGCGTGCAAATTCAACTCTAAAAGTCACGCTGACAGTACTGGCTCCTTAGCCAAATCTGTTCTAGCGTGTAATTCTAAAATCAAAAGTCACGCTAACAGTACTGGTTCTTTAGCCAAATCTGTTTCAGCGTGTATTTCATCAGAGAAGAATAACTCCTTAGTTATCTCTTCTTCTTTACCGAGTTCTACTAGAACTGGGGGTGGTCTTCCACACAAAGTCCCTTCGAAAAGGAATAACTCTTTAGTTGTTTCTTCTGCTCCTGTAGTTTTTACTTCAGGAACAGCTTTGACTGATACTTTTGTTAGTCAAAGAAAAGGAGATGGTCTTTTGACTACTCTTCCTTCTGGACATTCTATGTCTCAAAACTTGAATGAGTCTAAGAAGAAACATTCCTTAATGTCTTCTTCTTTGACTTCTTCAAATTGGGCACAAAATCTGTCCATTAAAGAGGGTCTGTTACCAACTCCTAATCAAAGGAGTGGTTCAACTCTTCCTTCTCTGTAAATATCCAGATCAATGGAAGAAAAACTCCATGTTTCCAAAATTAATGTGTTACCTTCCATTGATTTAAGAACAAAACTCAGCACTTCTGGTATTAGGAAACCATACCAATTGGATATGAAGATAAAAGATCCAGATGCAGAGTATGCAAGAAACTATGTGGCTTACATTAATCACTCTTTATATAATCAAGAGCCATTAAGACCCAAGAACAGGAAATATACTCCTCAATCTTCACAAACAGATTTACGGGAATATCTTCAACAGAAGAGAAGGAGTAATTCTATGTTAAAAGAACATGCTGAATGTGACTTCTATCCAAGAGTCATAATTCACTGCAGATGTCAATCAACGGTTCAAGACCATGGTGATCATGAATGTGACTTCCAGCCAAGAGTCACAATGCAATACAGATGTCAAAATAAACGACAGTCTGTCTTCAATAGGATTCAGTATGAACCTATGCCTGATGAAGATGAGCCTTTGTTTGCCTCTGTCAACATGACTTCTCGGGACACCGGGGGTAGAGTTGATAGTCCAGATGGAGTATATAGAAATACCAGAGCAAGAGTCCTGGCTTCTAGTCAAAGAAATTTGATTCCTGAAATTGATTCTGAATTTCTTGGAGAATCTAACTTCCCACCTCTTCCTACTGGGGGTAATTCTCTTATAGTTGATTTTGATGCACGAAGCAATGATTCAGAGCATACAACATCTACTAGTTCATTAATAATCCCTCATACAGTCACAACTTACATGGTTGATGGGAATACTGATGAACCTTCTTCTTCTTTGACTCCTCAAGATCAAAGAATTACTTCTTTGGAACAGCAAATGAAGTCTATGACTGACACAATGAAGTCGATGTATGAACTTATGACAGCTCAGTTGTAAAATCGACAGACTGTATCAGATGCCATACCAGTTGATACTGATATAAGTCCAGTACAAGTTCCTCCAGCAGTACAATCCAGTACTCCTGGACCAGCTCAACCAAATCCTAGTCTCTCTGGAGCTGGGGGTAGTGCTTACAATGCTGTTCCTCCTCCCAACTATTCTCTACAAGCCACAACTCCACAATCTTCGGGAGTTGTCTCTGAAGAATTGAAGAATCTCAAAACTTAATTCGAGGCATTCAAACAGAAGGATGGTTTACAAAGGTTAGACATCAAACAGCCTTATCCGATAGAATGGAAGCAAGTATCATATCCTCCTAAATACAAGCCTCCTACTATCTCATTCTATGATGGAACCACTTCTCCAAGTCAGTTTATTAATCATTTTGAAGTGATGACTGATCAACTGCAACCAAGTGATGCCCTCCTTACTCGGGTATTTATTGGATGTCTCAAGGGAACGGCTTATGAATGGTATAGGAGTCTCCCAGATGGGAGCATTACCTCATTTGCTGGTTTCAAACAGATATTTCTTGAAAGGTTCTATGAAGGGCTGAATGACATGACTATGTCTGCTCTTATTAGAATCAAGCAGAAAAATAATGAATCCACAGAGGAATACATTGAACGGTTTCGAAGAGAAGCTCTGAAGATGCCTCTTGGAACTCCTGATGCTGTCACCATTGACACGTACAAATCAAACTTGTTGCCAATCATCAGTATGTGGACAGGGTCTACTCAATTTCAAGATTGGCCTTCCTTCATAGTCAGTGCCAAAGCTGCAGAAATCAGTGCTGAAACCTTCAAAGGTTTAGGAGTGCAGATGACTCCTAAAGAAACAGGACAAGGTGCTAACAATAAAAACAATGCTCGCAAGGGAAAAGAAACTCTTGAAGTTAATCTTCAGAGCAAAGATACATCAACTGTTCAAACTTCTTCTACAATTCAACAATCAAGAACACCTCGCCCCAAAGAAGAATATTCTTTCGATGACGACGATGTCCTTGGTATCTTTGAATGTCTGCTGAAAGGTAATAAGATACAATTACCTGAGATCAAGAAACCTGATGAAGTTGGTAAGACAGATCATCCCAAATACTGCCCATATCACAGAATGCTGGGTCATACAATTCGTACATGTTATGTACTGAAAGGAAAGATCCAAAAAATGATTAAATCTGGAGCTATCTCTCTTACTCCAAAAGAGAAGACTGTCACTTCTAATGTCGTCTCTATGCAATTTGGAGATTTTCCTCCTCAACTCCTTGAAGGTGGGATTGTTCCTATTCCCAAGGCGACTCTTGAAATAGTAAATATTCCTCTTCCATAGTCTGAAGGATTAGCACCAATCACTTTGGAGACTGGAGAAATCATGTGGATCCATCCTGATCTAGTGGCAGATTTCGAATCGCCTTCTCCTCAAAAGATTTCTTCTCGAAAGTCTAAGAAGGCTGGAAAGATCAAGTCATGTCATATGACTTCTCTTGGGTCTACCTCTGACACAGAGCCAAAAGACAAAGAAGAAGCACTTGTTAGTGCTACTCGAACGGGGAAACCTTACCTAAAGGATTATTCTAAAAGTCCTGAAGATCCTCTTGACATCTCTCCAGCTGATAAAAATACTTCTAATGTTCTTCCTGAAGAAGAATCATCCACTGAACCTGTTCTTCCCAAGTCTACAGCTTTGGAGAAAGGCAAACAACAGGCTCGGTTTGATAAGCCAATCAAGAAGTCCTCTCCTCTTGGACTTCAGAAGCCTTATAATTTTGATATTTTAGCTCAGCTTGCTAATACTCCAGCTAGAATGTCCCTCTTTGAACTTCTACGTCTTTCCAAAGAAACTCGGGAGACGTTAAGTGAAGCACGTCTACAAGCTGACTCTTGTCTTGCACAATTGAAAAAGCCAGATACGGAACCTGCCACTTGCTTACATTGCAACAGTGTACTGGAGATTATCCCAAATATCACCTTTACACAAGATGACATGCTACTGGAGGATAATCGACATGACCGACCTCTCTACTACAATGGTTATATTGATACGATGAAGATAGATCGTATTCTCATTGACCCAGGGTCTGCTATAAGCATAATGCCGAAGAGTCTGTTGGATTAACTAAAAATCCCTCTTCACAAGCTCTCCAAGACGGTTACTACTATCTTGGGATTCAATCAAAGCCGAAGCGAGCCTTTGGGAAAGATTCATCTGAAGCTTCAGATAGGCGATTTCAGATCTAAAGTCACTTTCTATGTGATCGAGATCGCGGGATCCTATAATCTTCTTCTGGGGAGGCCCTTTCTTCATGAAAATAATGTGGTGCCTTCTACTCTTCATCAATGTTTTAAATACATTGATAGCAATGGAAGAGTACAAAAAGAAGTTGCTGATATAAATCCCTTCCATGGGGTTGAAGCTTATTTCAATGATTCCCGAATGTACAAAGAAGAGTATACAAGGATCATACAAGCTATGGAGAAAGAAGATGCACAAAGTGAGACTTTAATAATCCTTGTTAAAAGTCGAACTACTCAGCAACAATCTCTTAAACCCTCTGGAGAAGATTCTTTCATCATCCCAGTGAGTGGACGGATCTCTCCGTTACCTCAGTCATCTACTCAAAATACACTGATCATTCCTGTCAGTGGGCGTACTACAGTTCCTGTATCTTCACAAGATACTTTGCTAATTCCAGTTGGAGGGCGGATTATTCTTCCATCTCAAACTTCAAGGGAGCTCACCTCTTCTGAGCCATTTGTTATCGATCTTAATCGAAACAACGCTTCTTCTCGTTCTTCTTCTCCCCCTTTAGTCATTGACTTGGCTAAAATCTCTAAGGCTCAGCCTTCTCCCAATATAAATATTGCTGCTTTTACATTTAATGAAAAGTCTCCACCTTTGCAGTACGTTGATGTGTGTAATTATGTTCATAGTTATTTACATCTGTTAGATGACTTGAACACAATAACCATAGGAGTTGTACAGACTGTTCATACAGATGTATCTCTAGAACCTGTACAATCTTCATACTTTCTAGTTCCAAGCAGAAAGCCAGGAGACATTCCAATATTCTTCTACAAAGGACCTCAAAATCCTTCTAATCTTGAAGATGATGACAAAAATGATGATACTGGAAGATTACAACTACGTCGTTATAGTCAGCAATCTAGAGACATCATCAAAAATATGAGCTATGACTTCAGGACTGGCCTCAATGATGGAAAATAAAGAAAAATACCTGTCCGGATTCCTCCTTTGCAATATGGAAGGACGAAATGCGGATTGGGTTATACTGCTCCTACTCCTTTCATCAATATTATCCATAAAGATCCCGAGTCTGACGAAGATAAGAGATTTGATTCTTCTAGTACCACTTCTTGGGATTCCGATACAAGTATCGGGGACTTCTACTGCAACATTCTGTCTTCCAATATGGTTTCTATTGTCTGTTTTGAAAAATGATTCATACTTGACGGGTCATCTGTTCATCTGACAGTTCATCCGTTCATCTGACGGTTCATCCGTTCATTTATGCCTGACGGTTCATCCGTTCATCCATCCGACGGTTCGCCCGTTCATTATAATCTGACGGTTAACCCGTTCATTCATCTAGTCTTTTGATTTCCGAGTCTAAAGATCATGAAAAATTGAGTTCAAAGATATTTTTATGTCTGAATTCTATTTTTTCCAATCAGTATTGAACTAAGATCATTTCTGGTTTAATATCATTTGATAGAATTACAAAGTTCGTTTGTATATTCTATTCTACTGAAATATGTCATGTAACATTTACCTCTGAACATATTTTCTATGAATCTATCATTATCAAAACAGCAAAACCAAAAGTCAGATCAAGAACTTTCATTTGTTGTCATTTTATAATCAAAACATGGAATACAAGTGAAAGTGAAAATAAAAAAGGGGGGGGGGGGAATTCACTTGCTTGGAGTTATCAGCTCCCTAATACGATCTAGAACAACATTCAGTTTCTCTTCATGAGTTTTTCTAACTCTTTCTGCTGCTACAATTGTAACATTCTGTTCATCAAAAGTAATGATGGCAGACTGGCGACGATTGGCTTCTTCAATCTGTTTCGCCTGCATCTGTTCCCATTCCTTCTGAAGAATCTCGCAACGTTCGGCTTCAAAGATATAAGCCGTAGCAACCTCAGCTTGTTTTGTTTCCATGATAGCAATACGCTCTTGAAGACGAGCTAATTCCTCTTTCAACTTCTTCAATTCTTCAGTCTTGGATGTGTTGTCTTTTTCTAAAAGCTCTACTCTTTGACGAGCAGCTAATATTTCTTCGCCCTTTTCTACTAATTTTTCAGTAGAAGAGGCAAGAAATGCTTCAAAAGCTGCCTGTTGAGACCGTACTTCATTCTCTAGTTGCTCAATCTCAGCTACAGTCAAAGATTGAATGTCCTCCTTCTTAGTCTCCCAGTATTTTCGGATAGTTACCTCTAACTCATCCAGGAGATGTTCGAAGAAGATGCACTGAGATGCACAACCAGCATGTCGCAGTGCCATCAGTGGGAATTTGACCATAGTTCTGAGATCAGAAAAGGGCATAGCTTCATCCTTCAAGAATCGTCTGGAATATGTATCTAAATATGAATAAATGATCTCCGGATACATTACCAGGGTTCTTGCTAGCCCAGTCTCAAATCCAGGAGTTGCTGTCATCATGGAAGAAGAAGCTTGAATATTCTCTATCCTCGGAACAGAAGTATGTACGACAGAAGAAGTTGGCAAGTGTAAACTCCCTTCATCAGCATCAGCTTAGATAAACGGAGCATGAGTCGAGCTCATTGCTGCAGCTGTTCCTACAATTAAAGAAAAATATGATCAGCATTTAAAGGCAGAGAAACAGCGGAAACAGAAATAAAGTTCTACCTGGCTGAGGTTCATATTCAGTATGTGGAGGGAGTTTTGCTTCTTCTCGCAGCCGGTCCATGACTGTATCCGATACTTGCTTTATATGGCTGCTTCCAGCTCCAGAATTACTGGGTGCTACAGCATTGTTTGGTGATTGAACAGGTTCAGGGCTAAAATCCATTCTGTTCCCCTTCACTTTATCCGCATCATGAGGAGTTGAAGTGTCAGCATGCCAGTCTTCTCCTCCTTCAGCTTCTTCTTCTTCTTCGTCTTCAGGATGAGCTTCTGATTCAGAATCAATGATATTTACATCTTCATGAGTCTCTGGAACAATGACGATAGCAAGCTCAGTATTGGCTGCCGGTTCAGTTGTCTCTGGAATATCGGGTCGAAGAATGATATCTTGACAAACATTCTTTAACAAATCATCAGCAGCTGATAGCTCAGACGCCGGCACGTCTTCATCGCCTCTGGCCAAAGAAATGTTTTCTTCAGCTTGAAATTCAGGAACTTCTGGCTGTTTGATAGCTTCTTTCGGAACTGTTGCTTCTTCAGAGTAATCAATCTGGTCATCCAGTGCTTGAATGACGCCTTCTCTCCCATGCTCAAATGGGATTATCCTCGTCTCTGAGGTTCAATAGCTACTCCACTTGTGGTGGGAGCAGTTGTTTCCTGAGCTTGAACAAACTCTACTTCAGTCTGTTCAGTTGAAGCTGTTGCAAGGTGAATATCATCAGATTCGGTCTTCTCAGTAGAAGCTGCTTCATTGATTTCCGGCAAAGCTCCTCCACTCATGATTGTCTCTAGGAGTTTATTGCCCTTAATTTTGCTGACAGACTTTTTAACATATTTGCCTCTCGACCTCCTTATCAAAGGAGCGTCGTCTTCATCAGTCTCTTCATCCTTATCAGCGGCATCGTCTTCATCAACTGATATACCGCCCAAAGATGAAGTAGCAGTCACCGAGACCCCTTTCTTCTTATTCTTGGATGTTTGAGACCTAGTACTCCTCTTGGAGATGGTCTCAGATTCGTCACTTCTCTTCCTCTTAGAAAGAGATATAAATATAGGAGGAAGGACCTCATCAGGAAAATTTCCTTCCTGGAATAATTCATAGGGAGGCTCAACTTCTGTTGTCTCATCTTCGGGTTCTGAAGGAAAGTGCTGAATAACAATTTTCTTCTTTGACCTCTTCGATGGAGCTGGATCATCCTCTGCAACAAAGGTCTTCAGATTGAAACTCGGTCTGAAAGTGCTCGACGACACATAGAAACGTGCATACGTATAAAGCATCTTTGGCCCCGAGCTAGACAAAGGATTAGGCATAGAGAATACGACCTTTGTATCTCTAGCTACAAAATATCTCCAAGCTCGAGCTCCGTCAATGAGTCCTCCGCGAGCAGATAAACAAGTAGTGGCCGGCGTTCCCAACATGGAGTTGGTCATACCCGAATTGTCTGGCAAATCGGCTTGGTAAATATGGTTCCAGATATGCCATTTCTTCGTGACGATATACCAGATGAGAGGGTCGGATCCTCTGTAACCATTGGAAGGCTACATCATCTAGTCGGTTTCCCATATCTCCGTCCATCATATTTAAGGGCATACTTTCATAACCCGATGGTGGAGGGACACATTGGATCGACCAATATGATGCTCGATTCAAGACATTTCTGTATTCTGGGAGGGTGTGAACCTTCCAGAACGTCTCTCCAGAATACCTCTCCAGAAAAAGACTGCTACTCCCTCCTGCCCCTGGAGGTATCAGACCATCATGATGAAGGAGAAGCCAACCATATAAAAATGTGAAAGGCATCTCTATCCTTTGGAATTCTTCAGTCATCAGCCTCTGAGCAGACAGCATGGTAGTCACAAAATTTCGAAGACCTGCATTCAGTCTATAGGTCATCGCCGATAATAAATCCAACTTATAACCATACACAAGGCGCACCGCCGCAAAGATAACGCCTCTGTGTATCCTGTCCAAGGAGCTGGAGCCAGGAACGATGAATCTTCTTAACCACAGGGATAGGAATCCGGCCAGATGACCGTTCCTCGACAGACTCTTGCTACTCTGCCTCACATAAGAGCTGAAAGTGGTTCCAGCTTTGAACTCGTACCAGTCTTCAGTGATAGTAAAATCTTTGCAATCATATTTCTCCAGCAGATAAGTGATTTCACTTTCAGAAAGAGGCTTGAAGTTGCTAATCTGGTACCACCTCTTCTCATTTATTTTCTTCTCATCCTTTTCACGATTCATGAAAAGGTATGACATCCACTTCTGTATGTGGTTACCGGCTTCATCTTTGGAACCCTTATAATATAGAGTACATGTGCCAAAATGGCACATCATCTCTTCAAATAGATGAACCATCTCTGGGTTCTTCTCTGACAGAAAGTTCAGTTCCTCTGTCGTAGGAACATACTCCTCATACGGTAGCGAACCTGAAGGCAGGTGTGAGATATATTCCATCTCGTGAAGGGCGAAGCCCATCTCTCCTTTTGGAGTCATAAAAGTCCCCGTCCTGTAGTTGTATCTCTCAACTAAAGCCAGGAACAGAAAAGGGTTAGGCTTGAAGCCGTAGGATGAATTGACGACGGCATCATAGAGATTTATCTTCTTCAGCTCAGTTTCAAAATTCTCTAAAGCCCAGTGGACTAAAGTCCTCCATCTCACATTCTCCTGATTCATTAGACCATTCATCCTTGGCGTCGAATCAGTCGGATAGAATGCATTCTTGTTGGACATGAATTCGTTTATGAAAATGGGCATCCTAAACGGCATTAATATGGCTGAGTCTTCAGGTGGTATGCATCCAGGCTTCAGACCCCGAAACACTGATACATGATCCTCCGGGGCACTGAAAAATCCCTCTTTCCTGTAAATAATACGGCTTGCTTTCTCCTGCTGATATTCAGTCAAATACCAAGACATCTTTCTCGGATAGCTGGCATGCATAAGTCTCATGATTGACAAGCCCCGGGAAACCTTTGGCCAATACATGGGTTGTTTTATATCCCCCTCAAAGCAGAAGCACACCTTCTTCCTAATGCCCTTTGGCTGAGATTTTTGTGTTATAGCATCTCCGAACAAGAATGCTGGTTTCTTATGGGATACCAGATCTAGACTTTGGAAAGGTTGTCCATTCATCAAGCAAAGTAAGGTTGTGTGGTCTTGATTAGCCAACAGTGATAGTCTTGCTTCATGAAGATCAAAATGAGGGAATGTTATATGAGATAGATCATGCTTAAATGAAATACTCAAGCACCCTTCAAAATCTGCTTCTTCGCTTCGGATGTTTACTACAGAAAATGACAAGAAGACAAAGTCAGATATACCTATGTCTATGCGTGTATTACAGTATTTGAAGAAAAATTCAAAAGTCACGCAGACTCCACATGGATATATTACTGTGACATGCTGAGTGATTTATTCACATGGATGATTAATTCACGCAAAGCTCAGACAGATTAGGATGAAAGTCACGCATCATTTGCCAGAATCACATTTAAATGGAAAAGTTCTTCCACTAATCTATCCATAAGATGACTCTCAGAAGCCTGCGTGAATAATTCAACATTGACATCTCTGTCAACATGTGAAAAATCACGCAGCGTCATCCTGAAAGCTGCGTGACTATTTCAATATGGATATTTCTGCCAACGTAAAAAGTCACGCAGAATCATGAGAACCATGCTCCTTTACACAGAGCTTCGTAAACACGAAGATGTGAAGTATGGCTGACCCTAAAGAGGGGGCATACTTTATTAAATATCCTTTGCCCTAAGGAGGGGGGATATATTTCTGAAGTTTAATATCTTAAGATCCTAAAAAAAAATTCTATGTGGAGTTCATCTTCATCGTCTTCGACAGTTTGTGTTCTTCCATCACTTACGATGCATAGGAGCTCGTGGGACTTCTTGTCGAGGAAGTTTGTCAGTTGTGGCACGCGACGAAGTCGCAGGGGCTTTTTCCTTGGCCTGAACATCAGCTTTTTTGGGAGCCATTGCTGCAGAAAAAGTAGAAGAAGAAGTCGGAGAGGAAGGAGTTCGTCAGGGAAGATGAAGTTCTCTTCTGTGGGTTCTCTCTTTCAATCGCAAGTAAAGAAAGAAAGAAGTAATCTATGGCTTATTTATAGGCTCATAAAGAATTCTAAATGACGGTCAAGTCATTATTGCCTCGATATTTGGAGATTTGTACGGGATCCTAACAGCACAGAATCCCAACAGTCTAAACATCTCGGAGTAAATCTCTCATTTTGGAGTCATCTCAACGTGACTAATTTCATTTTATCATCTCTATTTTTTAAAGTATTTCGAAATAATTTATCATTTTTCGAAAACTTTGAAGGGGGTTTTGTAGGCCTCAAAAATGAAAGTCACGCTGAGTTGATCAAGACAGAGTCAAAAGTCACGCTCAGTTGATCCAGATAATATAAAAAAATTACGCTGGGGAGACAGCTCATCATTTGTCAGAGAGTAATTATGACTGACAGCACAACAGTCGAAGAATGTCTCTTCGTATGCCACGTATGCACAGACTTCGAGAGATCATCGCCGTCTATTGCGTGATTTTCGAAATCTTCTTCAGCAAGACTCAGCCTTCGTCAAGTTGGCGTACCAAAAGGGTTTCTTGTCATTTAATACGACAGACAAAGTAATCACTGTCAGAGATTTTGTGTCAGTCGAGACACGCCGAATCAAGACAGCTGGCAGTTCTATCTCAAGTCTGCGTGTATTTGTGATCTTCATCTCAAGTTTGCGTGGATTCTGAAGTTTTTTTCCTCAAGTTTGCGTGGATTTTTGAGTTCTTTGCCTCGAAGTCTGCGTGGATCTTGAAGCTTTCTGCCCCAAGTTTGCGTAGATTTTGAAGCTTTCTACACCGAGTTCGCGTGGATTTCGTCTTCAACAAGTCTGCGTGGATTTCATCAAATTGGAGTACGTGGCAGCCATGCCACTGATCTCTCGCCTGCGTGTCCTGTAACTTGCACACGACTCATGCATGATTGCCATGTGTCCAACAGTTACAGGTCACGTCCAGTAACTGCTCACAGCCTTGCGTATGTTAAATCCTGCGTGATTTTCAACTAAGCACAGGCTGTGAAGACAGTTATCTTTTCAGTTATTATTTTTGACTCTATAAATAGAGTTCTTTTTCTCATTCATTGTACAGATACATTGATATCTACTATCAAAATTTTGAGAGCTTTTCTTCTTCGCATAGTCCAAGGGATAAAGCGATCGTCTTCTAGATCGGATTCCTACAGTTGTAATTTTCCCAGAAACACAACAAATAAAGAGAATT
Organism: Iris pallida; assembly: GCA_029216955.1. NCBI lineage: Eukaryota > Viridiplantae > Streptophyta > Magnoliopsida > Asparagales > Iridaceae > Iris > Iris pallida. Next base: position 781,481 of record JANAVB010018196.1, on the reverse strand, counting down.
TCTTTATGGAAAACAAGTCTGCTTGCAGGATGTAGGAGACGTCATCGGGTGTAATGACCCGCTCCGCCCTAGCGGAACGCCGATTCAAACGGCAAGTGCAACGACTCGAATAAGCCGTCGATCCGAAGAGTTGGCATCGACCTGATGAAGAATCGATGCAAGGCTTACATTAGCCCGTCAAAAGGAATCCAGACTTAGACTTTCAAAGGCGCGCTCGGAGTATCGTTCGACCGTTGCGAACATCGCTAAGGTGGGTGGCTCCGATGAACCCGTCTTTGCTTAGCCTAGACACATAACAATACGGACACTATTGCTAGAATCGCTAGGCGATAATACCGCGCATGCTAATAAATGACTCAACGCACCTAGCTAAGGGAATAATCCCATCTTGTATGCTTGTATAGAATATGGAAAAGAACATGGAAAATGTGAGATCTCTCGCACCGCGCTCCACGCTCGTGCTAAGGCACGGGCTTATATTTCGAGTTTCTTATGCGTTCAACAATGAAACAATGAATGGATTACAACAATGAAACGGGAAGACTATCAACATAGTTGTTCCGATTAGAGTATAGCAACATTGAAAAATTATGGGACCGATGGGTCGTCAAGGCGACTCCCACACGAGGAGTTGCATAACGTGTGAATGAAAGAATGAATGGATAAGTGAATGAATGAACCAACGAATGAAAGAATAAATACATGAATGAATCAACGAACGAACGGACAAGTAAAAAGAAAGAATGAATAAAAGATAAGGAAGAAAGGAATGGTTAGCGACAGGTATGACGGGCACGTGCAACGGGGCTCGCTACCCGCGCTCCACGGACGCCAACCTGGTCGATAACGCATTATGGCTAAGGGTTAGCCTACGGCTCGGAGACAGTCGTTAAGTTAAAAAGGACAAATAATACGAAATGGTCGTGGACAATCCCCTCGTATACGGGAGGTGGGAGATATAAGGGATTTCCTCGGCATGATCAAAGGGAGGATCGTGGCCGGCCTAGGCGGAAATTAAAGGAGGCTTACGGGTTGCCTGGGTGGGGCTTGGCCACCCGGATGACGTAAGTGCACGGTATTTCAAGACACTATCAACGTGTACCAGCCGCACGCTCTGAATAGTTGCAAAATACCAAGGGAAAAAGGGTCCAAAATGGCTTGTGATGCCAACGACCGGTGCATATAGAGTTAAGTGGGCTTTGCTGGTGGCAATCTACGTGCAAGTCCTTGCATTGAACAAAGTGGTCTAAGTTAACTAAATGAAGTGCCTTCTGAACAGGCTTGAAATATAGCACACCAAAGGATAAAGAGTAGTTCGTGAAATTGAGTTAGGAAACACGCCTACGACGCGCTAGGCCTGACGCGGGGACACGCCCTTGACATTGAATGCTTACGTAAATTACGATAAGTTATTACATATGAATTATTGACTAACTTGGTTTACTTTGGACAGGGAAGGTCGGACGGTAAGTATGTGTAAGTCGTGCATGAAATACCATACGATACTTGTATTCGGCAATACGAGATAGGCTATAAAATATGCCATGTAAATGATCCTAAGGCAAGATTAGAAAGACAATGAATGATAGACGGTGCACAAAAGTAAATAGAACGTGTTTGGTAATGATATCATTGTGCACGAGCTAGCCTCCCCACCAGTGCATAATAATGTACTGATAACCCCACAGTCTGCTTGTAGGATGCTGGAGACGCCGGCGGGTGTGGAGCTTCCATCGAACGTGTTAAGGCGCGGAGCCAACTCTGGGGCCTTGGAATGTTGCAAGAAGTTGAAGCACCCTATACAGGACATAATGTATCAGAATATCGCCATGAATCATTCCATCTTGTAAGCCACTTGGCACGCCTTTTATGTTTCAGGGAGAGAGAGCTTGAGCGATTTGTAATATCGACCTAGCGCCGCTTGTAAACTTCTTGAAAATCAATAAAGAGTTTTAATTCGCTTCAACTTGTGTTCATTTACTTTACGCTACAAATGGGGACACTCTGTGCGACTCTGTGGCCTAGCTCAAATCGGCCGTTTCTAGACTTAGCCTTGCACGGGCGCAACCTAAGCCCGTGCGGCATCACGCCTTAGCGAGGACGATCGCTCCTACGGGAGCGGGGCGTGACAGATTGGTATCAGAGCACGGCTTTATGTCCTTTTACTTCACGTCGATTTCTCAGTTTTAAAAGCTCGTCGTTGGAAAAAGAAGTGTACGCTCTCTCTCATTATGCCTTGAGATGTTCCATACAATAAGTCTAATATTTTCAAAAGCTCGTTCAGGCGTTCAATTGAATGCATCGGTAGGCCTTTGTGCCGAACGGTGTCAACTTGTCTTGAATGAAAACACGTGCTAAAGTTAACATGTCGCGTGCATGCCTAACTAGTCCTACGATGACCCTAGCAATTGAGCGTGCAAACTCGGAATATAGTCCGCACGAGATGGTTATGCGGCACAACTTAGTATGTGTGTCGCACACCTCGACTTTTTGGTGCAATCGAGTTGCGAGCGATATCAAGTACCGTTCGATCGGGAACGAAGCTACACTTAGAGTGTATATCGATAGAAACGCTAGCGAGTTCACGATTATGCGTGCACGAAAGATTGATTTAGACTATGAGGAGCGGGCAAACGTACGATTGAGCATGTCAATTGGTAATCGAATGATCTTTTGTGGATTAAATAGGATGACTCGAACCCTGAGTGGTGTATGGACGTAATAGAAATTGTTCGAGCGAGACTAAAGGATTTACGGATAGAACGAGTATGTCGGCAAGCGATGATATCGCGCAAAGCCTTAGAACGAGTAACGCTTAGTTGGTTTTGACTTCGATAGTCTCAAACGAGATATCGTTCGAACGAATTAAGAATGCGTAGTACAAATTACAAAACGATTGAATGGAGATTTGAAACGATAAAGTAAATGGGTGTGTTGGTCGAGGAAACGTAGCGAATCGTACATACGATTTTAAAATTTGTCGAATGGATTGAAACTTGAGTTAAGATGAAATACTCAGACGAGATCGAAGATAGCACGATCGGAAGATAGCGTGCATGGAAAACGTTGGTTTGGAGATACGAGAATGACTAAGAATTTGGAATGGATGTTGCTCAATGAAGAGTTAGCACGAGATAATGTGAATTGAGGAAATTAAGTTGCACGACTTGGAATTCGTTGCAAAAGAAAGATCGTCGGGTTATGTATATCATCGATGGTATTGAGGCGTATCAAAGATCGATGTACAATAACTCGGAGGTACTCTGATTCAATGAATGACGATCGTGTTAGAAGTTATTGTTTTGAAGAATGCTATGTTGGAGATTTTCATAGGAATGAACGTTTGGATGAAGAAGGGTAGTGACTTTATTGTTCGGTGATAACCACAACGACAACGATCTTGTCTTGCGCGAGCGTAACTCCAGCCTCGCACATGTGTCACGTCGAATTTGGGACGATCGTTCCGCGTGAGCATTGGTATGGTGATTCATGTCCAGCGGGAATGATCGAACTCGAAATACCTTGACATGGCAATTTTGATTGCTACGACTTGTGGTTTAAAGCGAAGGCGAATTGAGGATTGATCGGACGTATAATAGACGGTGAAGTAAAGTCGAAGATTGAGTAGGCCCAATCCGCGTATCAAAAATGAGTAAGTCTAGACTCAACGCAAGAGTTACGTCCCGAAGAGGACGATTATTCCGCGAGAACGTTGACGTGGTCATTCATGTCCGCCGTGGATAATTAGACTTGCGTGAGATCGGGACACGATTTATTGCAAAGCTAGATGACCTTGTGATCAACTACGTGGATTGGATAGGATGGATAAGTGAATGGTAACACTTGAAGAGATAGACTACGATAATGGCTAGTACGGACGCACGACATCAACATGTCAAGGATTTGATTGAGAATAACCTATCGTAGGATGACTTTCCTAAACGAGCTCAGACTTGGAGCGGAGAATATGTTGATGCGAATAGGGTGGACGTTGCTCGATGTTTAGGAATTTGAGTGAAATGAACTTGGGTAGAGAATACTCCCGTACAAACGAACAAATGGTTTGACCATAGGATTTGGGGCGAGCGTCGTGCAACGACCTTGCACGATGAGCCACGGACTTGACTTGTAACTATGACCCTGTGAGACCACCTAGCGGATAGGCAGACGACCCTATGCTGAGTGATTGAACGTGTGCGATTGACCTTACTGTATCGTCTGAACGGACGATAGACTTGGGGCAGCAAGACTTAGAGTAGGACGGGGAACAGGGAGTGTGCATGAGCGACGACGAGATTGGCCCCAAACAAAAGCGAATGATAGGAATGGATGATGCACAAGTAAAGTTGGGATAAGAAATTGAATCATTGATAGGAAGATGTACTCGATGATAGTGCAACACTTGGTCTTGAATCGGACGGAAGGTACTTAAGACTTGGTCGACTCCGCTAAGAAGAAATCGTATTGATTTCTTAGACAAGAATGCTTGAGAAACGAATCGGATCATCTCGAGGATCAAGACAAACGATAGTGAGATGCACGCAAGTTCGGTTTTAAATCGAAGTTAGTAAAACGATCGACAAATCAAAACTATCACGAGTAGCTTGTCTGACTTCGTTAATCGCTAAGCCTGGTTGAAATGTACGTATTCGGAGGACGCCTTGAATATGTACAAAGTCTTCGTGCAGTGATATAATGAACTCGAATGCAACAGAAAGTGGGTGTTGAGATGCGCATGAACAACAATTGAATAAATACCATCAAGTCTAAAATGAATGGACAGTCATTCCATAAAATTCACCAAACGCATGCAACATAAAACTTGGAAGGATAACCGAGCATAATTCGATGCCATCAAACGATGGAGCCGTTCGATAGAATTGTCTAAGAAACGCGACGACACGAGTTAAAGGAATGGTAGGATGACCTTCACTCAGGAAGTCTCGAGTACGATACTTGTTTTGAGTGGTGTATTATGTAATGACCCGCTTCGTCCTAGCGGAACGCCGATTCAAACGGCAAGTGCAACGACTCGAACAAGCCGTCGACCCGAAGAGTTGGCATCGACCTGATGAAGAATCGATGCAAGGCTTACATTGGCCCGTCAAGAGGAATCCAGACTTAGACTTTCAAAGGCGCGCTCGGAGTATCGCTCGGCCGATGCGAACATCGCTAAGGTGGGTGGCTCCGATGAACCCGTCTTTGCTTAGCCTAGACACATAACAATACGGACACTATTGCTAGAATCGCTAGACGATAATACCGCGCATGCTAATAAATGACTCAACGCACCTAGCTAAGGGAATAATCCCATCTTGTATGCTTGTATAGAATATGGAAAAGAACATGGAAAATGTGAGATCTCTCACACCGTGCTCCACGCTCGTGCTAAGGCACGGGCTTACATTTCGAGTTCCTTATGCGTTCAATAATGAAACAATACATGGATTACAACAATGAAACGGGAAGACTATCAACATAGTCGTTCCGAGTAGAGTATAGCAACATTGAAAGATTATGGAACCGATGGGTCGCCAAGGCGACTCCTACAAGGGGAGTTGCATAACGTGTGAATGAAAGAATGAATGGATAAGTGAATGAATGAACCAACGAATGAAAGAATGAATACGTGAATGAAACAACGAACGAACGGACAAGTGAAAAGAAAGAAAAGAAAGAATGAATAAAAGATAAGGAAGAAAGGAATGGTTAGCGACAGGTATGACGGGCACGTGCAACGGGGCTCGCTACCCGCGCTCCACGGACGCCAACCTGGTCGATAACGCATTATGGCTAAGGGTTAGCCTACGGCTCGGATACAGTCGTTAAGTTAAAAAGGACAAATAATACGAAATGGTCGTGGACAATCCAATCGTATACGGAAGGTGGGAGATATAAGGGATTTTCGCGACATGATCAACGGGAGGATCATGGCCGACCTAGACGGAATTCAAAGGGGGCTTACGGGTTGCCTGGGTGGGGCTTGGATACCCGGGGGACGTAAGTGCAGGGTATTTCAAGACACTATCAACGTGTACCAGCTGCACGCTCTGAATAGTTACGAAATACCAAGGGAAAAAGGGTCCAAAATAGCTTGTGATGCCAGCGACCGGTGCATATAGAGTTAAGTGGGCTTTGCTGGTGGCAATCTACGTGCAAGTCCTTGCATTGAACAAAGTGGTCTAAGTTAACTAAATGAAGTACCTTCTGAACAGGCTTGAAATATAACACACCAAAGGATAAATAGTACTTCGTGAAATTGAGTTAGGAAACACGCCTACGACGTGCTAGGCCTGAGGCAGGGACACGCCCTTGACATTGAATGCTTACATAAATTACGATAAGTTATTACATATGAATTATTGACTAACTTGGTTTACTTTGGACAGGAAAGGCCGGACGGTAAGTATGGGTAAGTCGTGCATGAAATTCCATACGACACTTGTATTCGGCAATACGAGATAGGCTATGAAATATGCCATATAAATGATCCTAAGGCAAGATTAGAAAGACAATGAATGATAGACGGTGCACAAAAGTAAATAAAACGTGTTTGGTAATGATAGCATTGTGGGCGAGCTAGCCTCTCCACCAGTGCATAACAATGTACTGATAACCCCACAGTCTGCTTGCAGGATGCTGGAGACGCCGGCGGGTGCGGAGCTTCCATCGAACGTATTTAGGCGCGGAGCCAACTCTGGGGCCTTGGAACGTTGTAAGAAGCTGAAGCACCCTATACAGGACATAATGTATCGGAACATCGCCATGAATCATTCCATCTTGTAAGCCACTTGGCACGCCTTTTATGTTTCAGGGAGAGAGAGCTTGAGCGATTTGTAATATCGGCCTAGCGCCGCTTGTAAACTTCTTGAAAATCAATAAAGAGTTTGAATTCGCTTCAACTTGTGTTCATTTACTTTCCGCTGCAAATGGGGACACTCTGTGCGACTCTGTGGCCTAGCTCAAATCGGCCGTTTCTAGACTTAGCCTTGCATGGGCGCAACCTAAGCCCGTGCGGCATCACGCCTTAGCGAGGACGATCGCTCCTGCGGGAGTGGGGCGTGACATCGGGTGCGGAGCTTCCCTCGAACGTGCTAAGGTGCGAAGCTATCTCTGGAGCCTTGGAGCGTTGCAAGGAGCTGAAGCACCATATACAGGACATAATGTATCGAAACATCGCCATGAATCATTCCATCTTGTAAGCCACTTGGCTCGCCTTTTATGTTTCAGAGAGAGAGAGAGCTTGAGAGACTTGTAAACTCGGCCTAGCGCCGCTTGTAAACTTCTTGAATATCAATAAAGAGTTTGAATTCGCTTCAACTTATGTTCATTTACTTTCCGCTGCAAATGGGGACACTCTGTGCGACTCTGTGGCCTAGCTCGAATCGACCGTTTCTGGACTTGGCCTTGCACGGGCGCAACCTAGGCCCGTGCGACATCACGCCTTAGCAAGGACGATCGCTCCTACGTGAGCGGGACGTGACAGATTGGTATCAGAGCACGGCTTTACATCCTTGGACTTCACGTCGATTTCTCAGTTTTAAAAGCTCGTCGTTGGAAAAAGAAGTGTACGCTCTCTCTCATTGTGCCTTGGGATGTTCCATACAATAAGTCTAATATTTTCAAAAGCTTGTTCAGGCGTTCAATCGAACGCATTGGTAGGCTATCGCTGAATGCATCGGTAGGCTTTGTGCCGAACGGTGTCAACTTGTCTTGAATGAAAACACGTGCTAAAGTTAACATGTCGTGTGCATGCCTAACTAGTCCTACGATGACCCTAGCAATTGAGCGTGAAAACTCAGAATATAGTCCGCACGAGATGGTTATGCGGTACAACTTAGTCCGCGTGTCGCGTATCTCGACTTTTGGTGTAATCGAGTTGCGAGCGATATCAAGTATCGCTCGGTCGAGAACGAAGCTACACTTGGAGTGTATATCGATAGGAACGCTATCGAGTTCATGCTTAGGCGTGTATGAAAGATTGATTTAGACTGTGAGGAACGGGCAAACGTACGATTGAACATGTCGATTGGGAATCGAATGATCTTTTGAGGATTGATAGAATGACTTGAACCCGAGTGGTGTATGTGATAGGTCCGGAGAAGAATAAGAATGGGTGTCGACGATTAGTCGAGTGGCTCGAATCCTGAGTGGTGTATGGACGTTATAGAAATTGTTCGAGCAAGACTAAAGAATTTACGGATAGAACGAGTATGTCGGCAAGCGATGGTATCGTGCAAAGCCTTAGAACGCGTCACGCTTAGTTTGACTTCGAATGTCCCGAACGAGATGTTGTTCGGACAACTTGTCAATGGGCAACGCAAGAGAAAATGACTCGAAACGTTGAATGAAGATGTATGTCTTGATCGAGGAAGCTAGAGGATAGCACTTGTGATTTCGGATTGGGTCAAATTAAATATGACTTGAGTTTGGAGAACGATATTGAAACTAGCTCGAGGAATAGCGATCGAACTTGATCTTGGATTGAATCGAATGGAATTGTGGTATATCCAGTTCGGACAATAGCATCAGTCGCACGACTCAAAATTGGTTGCAAAGAAAGATTGTCAGGTTACGCATATCGTCGATGGCATTGAGGCGTATCAAAGATCGATATGCGATAACTGGGGGTACTCTGATTCGGCGAATGACGATCGTACAAATGTCATTGTTCTGACGGATGCTATACTCGAGATATTGAAACGTGTCGAGAAAAATATAGACGCGGCTCGAGGATTTTCTGGTTGAATGAATGACGGTCGGACTATCGAATAGAGATCTCGGCTTGGATGAAAATGAAATGTTTGGATTGCTTCGACGATAACCCCAACGTCGATATTCTTGTCTTATGCGAGCGCAACTCCAGCCTCGTACATGCGTCACGTCGATTAGGGCAATCACTCCACATCATACAGCGGGGGTGATTGAACTAGCATGGCGTGGCAATTTGTGTGCTTCGACTTGTGGTGACGCGAAGGTGAACTTGAGAATGACTTGGTGTGCTTGATGATTGAGCTTGAGGATTGCGTAGGTCCAATCCGCGTATCGAGAATGAATTAGTCTAGATGCAAGCAAGAGTTACGCCCCGATGAGAATGATTATTCCACGGAAGCGTTGTATGGTGATTCATGATCCACCATGGATAATCGGACTCGCGTAAGATTGGGGCACAACATATTGTCAAAGCTAGATGACCTTGTGATCGAATACATGAATTGGTTAGAATTGGTGATTTGAATGGATTCGAATACGCGCAACGAATGCAATGATGCGAATAGGTGATCGTGCTCGATATTTAGAAATCTGAGTGACGCGAGCTTGGGTAGAAAATTCTGTACTACCGACTTTGGTTTGACCCTAGGATTGGGGTCAGTGTTGGCATTATTGTTGGGGAACTATGATTCCAATCCTGACATTGACTTAGCCTTGAGAAATAGCCTAGCGGGTAGGCGAGACGCACATGTTTCAATAGTTATTAATCGAAAGATTGATCTTGAGGATTAGCATGAATGGATAGTGTGAATCATGAATATAGGAATACCCCTCAAGAGATTCGGCTGACATGTATATATTTCAGGGACGTCGGAGTATGTGCACGATGCGACTCGAGTGAGAATGATAAATTCTCTATCATGCGGTTTGGTGAATGCATGTATTTTGGGGACACCTGGAATGCGTGCACGATCCAACCAAGTGACACGTTGAATTCCAAACGAGACTTGAGGAATGGAAGAGTGTCGAGAACTTGAAATTGTGTTAAAAGAAAGGAATGATACTAGTACGAGTGTGGCTCGGAATCAAAGAAACGTGTAGGCAGAGTGTGCGTGAATGACGACGAGATTAGCCCTAAACAAGTGAATGATATGGAATCGATATCGTGCAAGTAAAAGTTGGTATAACTAATTGAACCATTGATAGGAAGATATACTCGATGATAGTGCAAGACTTGGTCTTGAATCAGACGAAAATTACTTAGACTTGGTCGACCCCGCTAAGAAGAAATCATACTGATTTCGTGGACAAGAATGCTTGAGAAGCGAATCGGGTCATCTCGATGACCGAGATAAACGAAAGTGAGTTTGTCTCGGCCTACGACCCTCGTATTTGACAAATTACAACGTGCCTCGTGCGACCATTTCAGTCCCATGACACGAAGAAATAGCAACAAAGACGAAGAAACACTTGAATTGAATAAGTACCATCAACTCTAAAATGAATAAAAAGTTATTCAATAAAATCGACCAAACGTATGCGACACAGAACTTGGAAAGGTATCGAGTATAGTTCGGTGCCATCGAGCGGTAAAGCCATTCGATAGGGATTGTCTAAGAAACACGACGACATGAGTTAAGGAATGGTAGGATGACCTGCACTCAGGAAGTCTCGAGGACGAGACTTATTTTGAGTGGTGTATTATGTAATGACCCGCTCCGCCCTAGCGGAACGCCGATTCAAACGGAAAGTGTAACGACTCAAATGAGCCGTCGACCCGAAGAGTTGGTATCGACCTGATGAGGAATTCGATGTAAGGCTTACATTGGCCCGTCTAGATGAATCCAGACTTAGACTTTCAAAGGCACGCTTGGAGTATCGCTCGGCCGATGCGAACATCGCTAAGGTGGGTGGCTCCGATGAACCCGTCTTTGCTTAGCCTAGACACATAACAATATGGACACTATTGCTAGAATCGCCAGGCGTCAACACCGTGCATGCTAATAAATGAATGAATCAACGCACCTAGCTAAGGGAATAATCCTATTTTGTATGCTTGTATAAAATATGGAAAAGAACATGGAAAAATGTGAGAACTCTCGTACCGCGCTCCACGCTCGTGCTAAGGCACAAGCTTACGTTCAAGTCCCTTACGCGTTCACAATGAAACAATGAATGGTTTACAACAATGAAACGGAAGACTATCGATATAGTCGTTCCGAGTAGAGTATAGCAATATTGAAAGACTTCGGGACCGATGGGTCGCCAAGGCGACTCCCGTACGGGGAGTTGCATAATGTATGAATGAATGAATGAACGAATAAGTGAATGAATGAATCAACGAATGAATGAATGAATACGTGAAGAATAAATAAATGAACGAACAAGTGAAAGAAAGAAATGAAAGAGTGAATAAAAGATAAGAAAGGAAAGAATGGTTAGTGACAGGTATGACGGGCACATGCAACGGGGCTCGCTACCCGCGCTGCACGGACGCCAACCTGGTCGATAACACATTATGGCTCAGAGATAGCCTATGGCTCAAGACAGCCGTTAAGTTAAATGACAAGTCAATACGAAATGGTCGTGGACAAACGGCACGGGCGATAGGGGTGAATATCGTGGCCGTCATGAGGAAGGATTCTGCGGCACGGGCGATGTGGAAGAATACCGTGGTCGGCCTTGGCGAAATCAGACATGGGGCTTACGGACTGCTTTGAGTGGGGGCTCAGCCACTCAAGGAGACGTAAGGCCAGGCATTTCAAGAGACTATCAAGGTGTACCAGGCATCATGCTTCGATAGGTGAGAATGCCCAAGTGATATGTCCTAAATGGCTTGTGATGCCAGCGACCCGTACATGTAGATTAAGTGGGCTATCCTGGTAGCAATCCACGTGCAAGTCCTTGCATTGAAACAAGTAGTCTAAGTTAACTAAATGAAGTGCCTCCTGAACATGCTTGAAATGTAACACTCGGAACATGCTCGAAACGTAACACTCTGAACATGCTCGAAATGTAACACTCGGAACATGCTCGAAACGCAACACTCTGAACATGCTTGAAATAACACTCTGAACATGCTTGAGATGTAACACACCAAATGATAAGGAGTAATTCATGCAAGTGAGTTAGATAACGTACCCACGACGTGCCAGAACCTGAGCCAGGGACACGCCCTTAACATTGAATGTTTACATGAATCACGTTAAGTTACTACATGTGAATTGTTGACTAACTTGGTTTACTTTGGACAGGGAAGGCCGGACGGTAAGTATGGGTAAGTCGTGCATGTATTTCCATACAGATACTTGAATTCGGCAACACGAGATAGGTTACGAAATATGCCATGAAACTGATCCTAAGGCAAGATTAGAAAGACAATGAATGATAGACGGTGCACAAAAGTAAATAGAACGTGTTTGGTAATGATAGCATTGTGGGAGAGCTAGCCTCCCCACCAGTTCATAACAATGTACTGATAACCCCACAGTCTGCTTGCAGGATGCAGGAGACGTCATCGGGTGTGGAGCTTCCCTCGAACGTGCTAAGGCGCGGAGCTATCTCTGGAGCCTTGGAGCGTTG